>LR738710.1:655366022-655540552 GCA_902687465.1 Secale cereale
TGGGGCGGCGGGTGCGGGTGGGTGAGGGAAGGGGAAACAGAGGTGAGAGAGAGAGAGAGAGAGGGAGGAGGTGGGGGCAACGGTTTTTTTTACCAAAAAAAAAATAGCCCCACCTCTTTGCCGACTGCCAGCAGATGGCAAAGAATTCTTTGCCGTCTGCCAGCAGACGGCAAAGAGGATAACCGTTAGCCCTCCCACGCCGTTACACTGTGGGCCCCATCTTACCTCTTTGCCGTCTGCTGGCAGATGGCAAAGAAATCTTTGCCGTCTGCCAGCAGACGGCAAAGAAGTGGCCGGTGTGACCTAGCCAGTGCAGTACCCCCATGGGGCCCACTTTGGTCTTTGCCGTCTGCTGGCTGATGGCAAAGACCTCTTTGCCGTCTGCCAGCAGACGGCAAAGATCTGGCAGATGGCAAAGACCCTCTTTGCCATCAGCTGGTTCTTTGCCATCTGCTTTGACAAGACAGACGGCAAACAGCCTCTTTGCCATCAGCTGGCAGACGGCAAAGAGCTGGCAGATGGCAAAGACTCAGATTCCAGTAGTGATAACACATTGGGAACCCCCCAGCTATCTGAGATTAACCATAAGAAAACCTGAACTACTAAGCACCATCATGAAAGTAGCATCTTTATCATAGACACATTAACCAATGCAACGGAAGCAAACTCTCTTAATAAGGTGATCATGATAATTAAAAAGAGTTCAAGCAACCAACTAAATAAAAGCTCTTGAAAAGATAAGCATGAATACTAAGAGCAGAGCACGATAGTAGCTATTTAAAAGATAAAGAACACACACAGCATAGATAGATAATGAAAATTCTATGTAATGTTCTAGGTAGAGGTGGAGCGTGTTTCTCTCCCACATAAAGGAATGCTGGGTTCCGACTCGTTATGAAAAACTAAAAAGAAAAACTAAAAGCAAGACGCTCCAAGCATAGCACATAACACATGAAGTGATAAAAATATAGCGGAACGAAAGACGAACTGATAATGTTGATGGAGAAGGGGATGCACGGGGGGCATCCCCAAGCTTAGACGCTTGAGTCTCCTTGAATATTTCTTGGGGGTGCACGGGGGGCATCCCCAAGCTTGAGCGCTTGACACTCCTGAATCTTTTTATCATCTTCCCTCGCACACTTGAAAACTCCCTTCATACATAACTCATCATAATCTGATTAGCGAGGTTAGTACCCTTAATAAAATAATTATACCTTGCTGGAAATAAGGATATTCTTGAAGTTCTACTGTTTCTCAAGATTGCCAAAAGGTTTTTGCAAAGAAAAAGCAAGTTCTCAATTTGCAAAGTGAATGTAAGGCAAAACAGGACAGAATCTGTGAAAAACAGAACAGCAGGCAGTAATTGACCTGTTCGGGATACTTCTGCAACTCAAATAAAAAAACTCAGAACTGACGCACAAAAGACAATTATATAGAGAACGCTGTCGAAAAAATTCAGACCAAAAATATGATCTGGTGATTTTATACGATTTTTTCTATCCAAGGACAGAATCTGTTTCCTGGACAGCACCTCACAACTTTTGAACTTTCTAGCAATCAGAGGCTATACTTGGCACAAATATGAAAAGCAAAGATACAATGATGATGCTACAGCAGTAAACAACATCAAGACACAACAAAAGCAAAAATTTTATTCATGTGGGCTGCCTCCCAAAAGCGCTTTCTTTTATGCCTTTAAGCTAGGCATAATGCATAGGTCAAGTTGTATCAATTGAACCATCATCAAGGTCATCAAAAAGCTCTTCAATAATACAACTAGTCTTAAGAGGTCTCTCAAATAAAGGCCTCAACAAGATACTTCTAGGTAGAAGACCAAAAGGATAAAAGTCAAGGGAAGATTCATTTATAAATTCATCAACGATAGGTGTTTCTTCCAAAGTCTTTACAGTTTCAACCCCTTTGGCAATAGGTGGATTATTTTTAGAACGGGGAGCCTTTGGAACGTGAACGAACTTAGGCTCCCTCTTTGCCGGAGTTTCTACCTTTTCGGTTTTGATCGAGGAGAATGTAGTTCCTAAGGTATCAATTATTTCCTCAATCTTTTCCATCCTAGAAGAGTCAGAATCATGGAATTTGACGGTCTCCAAAATTTTAAATTTTTTATGCATGGAGCTATCAAGTCTATTCAAATTCCCTTGGATCTTTCGATCCAACTCATTCATCTTATTAGTGCTTGGCATCTCTAGCTCTATTTTTTCAAGTTTTTTCATAATGTGAGCTAGGGTGATGTCCTCTCGAATGCTAACAACAGGGGGACTCCCAACAATATTTTCAATAATACTAAGAGACTCCCAAACTGGGGCCTCCAGGAAGTTCCCATTGATAGCAGTATCTAAAATAAACCTATTCCAAGAAGTGATTCCAACATAAAAATTTCTAAGCAAGATAGTAGTGGGTTGCTTCTTGGTGGCTCTTTTTTGTGAATCATTAATTCTATACCAAGCATCTTTCAAACTTTCCCCACCTCTTTGTTTAAAGGTGAGAACTTCTGCCTCGTCAAAGACAAAAGGACCCGACATAATGATAACTAAAGAACACGATAACTATTTTTGTGATTTTCGATAAAAAGGTACTAAAGCAAATATGATAGGTAAACTAACAAGACTAAAAAGCAAAGGTAAAAGATAGCATGCAACTCCCCTATCCTGAAGAGTGGAGTCCCCGACAACGGCGCCAGAAAATACTCCTTGATGGGCCTCGAACCCCTCGTTGGATTACCCCAAGTGGAAGGTGTAAGATGCAGTAAGTAGAAGTGTTTTCCCCTAGCAAAGATGCCAAGGATCGAATCCCCAGAGACTCCTAGGTTCAACAGGTAGGTGTCAACTGCTAACGGCGCAATTAGAAATCAACGTGGACCTGCACACAGATACAAATAACTTTGCTCCCAACGAGTAGAGAGAGGTTGTCAATCTCTCCGGCCTTGTAGTTCACAAAGGGTTAAAAGCAATATGATAGTAGTGATAGATAGTATTTTGCAATAGTAAATAAAATAGCGGAAAGTAAAATAGTGTATGTGATCAATGATAGTAATATGGACCGGAGTCACATGATGTTCACTAGTGATGTCTCTCTCCCAAAAGACGATAAAACAGCTATGTGAGGTAACAAATTACAGCTGGGCAATTGACAGGACCACGAACGCAAACCAATGCTGACTACATTGCAAGAAAGGTTGAGGTTCAAAGCATGGGAGGTACGCCAAAGTAAGTAGACCGAAATCTATCAATATCTACTACTAATCATCCACCTTGAGATATCTATCCAGAACATCTCGCTGGTATTAAGTTGCGAGTCCCACCCATAGTGTAAACTCAATGCAACAGACAACTGCATTAAAAGAACTTTGCGTAAAGTAAACAATCCTTGCACCCGCTGGCACAAGCACCGTTGTTTTCCCCCTTGTGGCAACAGCACATCCCCTAGACCCATGTTTCTGTCACTCAAGCTAGTCATCGAGGGGCATGAACCCACAATCGAGCATAACGTTCCCTCTTGGAGTCACTACCTACTACTTGGCCAAAGTAATAAATAACAACGGAGAACATGCAAGAATTACTTATGAACTAAAATATAAAAGAGGTGAATCAAATATATTACTCAAGATCAATCTGAACATAATCTCATAATCCATCGGATCCCAGCAAACTCAACATTGCAACAACACAAGGATTACATAGGTGCCTCGATCATGTAGGGCAGCTCACGAGGACTAATTAGTGAAGCACAAGAACGGGAGGAGAACATCACATAGCTACTGGTCATGGACTCATGGTCCAAGGGAGACTACTCACGAGTCATCCGGGAGGCGTCCATGGTGGTGGAGAAGCTCCCGGTGGTGATCCTCCTCTCCGGCAGGGTGCCGGGAAGAGTTCTCCTGGTGCTCCCGATCTTGGAAGCGGCGGCGGCGGCGGAACAGAGATGGGATCGCGAAAAAAGAAGTCCTGTTTCAAGGGTTACGGGGGACCCTTTAAATATCTGCCAAAGTAGGGCATCGGGGGGCTCTCGGGGTGCCGAGGCGCCCCCCCGGCGCGGCCCAGGGGGGGGGGGGGCTGGGGCCCCTGTGCCCCCCCCAGGCTCCCCTTCGGAAGCAGTGTCGTTCCCGATACGCTGATTTTTTATATATTTTTTCTGGATTTTTCTGGGCAGTTCTCGAAACGTGAAAACCTGAAATACAAAAACAGCCGAAAACAGAAACTGGCACTGGGGTGCACTGGATTAGTAAGTTAGTCCAAATATGATCAAAAGTGTATGGAAGTGTATGAATATCATAGCAATATCACCCAAAAGTGGCATGGAGCAAGCAGAAATTATGATACGTTTTGGACGTATCAATACTATCTGGGATTGTATTGGCATTTAGCCAATTCTGGAGTTAGGGCCCATCAACGCTTCCTTGTGTATCGTAGGTACACTATTGTCTAACAACAATATCTCGTTTGAGCACTTGAGAGGTTTGCACAAGTTTTGCCTACATGGTTCAACTCAAGACCGACCGAAGTTCATACATCTCATCACCACTGCAGGATGGTCCAAAAGCGACAGTCCAATTAGAGACCCTTCAACAAAACTGTGTGCGATGCATTAATCATAAATGGTGAGATAACAAAACTGTCGAGAAAAATACAAAACGTTTGTGATGATGGAGACATCAAACATCGTTCAAATTGTAGTTGTGTGTGCTATGAGTGGCATACAATTCACTTGAATGAACTGTTTGCAATGAGCACAACAACAGAAATGGTCAACCAGGTCAAGCTGTGTGTGATATACGACATGCAATTTGCACAGATGAACTGTTTGTGATTAGCCACGACTAACAGAAATGGTCAGACAGATCAAGGAGTGTGCATTAGAAAGACACACATTCTAATTAAAAGAAGTGTGCATGATGGTAATAATGAGCATGCACGGTTGATGGAACAAGTCGTGTGCTGACATCACCGATTGTGGTGCATCGTATGGTGCAAACGCCACATATGCATCAGAGAACGCGTGTCCACTTTACGCCTTCCGGGAATCGTACCGCACTTCGAAATATGAACCATCTATAAATTTTGAGCTTGCTTCCCTTCACATTCCCAATTACTGTTCACATCGATCAAAACCTGTTCACACCGATGAAAGCTTAAACGGTTCACTACCTACTCCAGGATGACTGTACATTCCTCCTCGCCCTCTTCTTCACCACACGAACAAGTATTTCTTCGTCCTTCCTTGCCTCTCCCGTATCCTGCGTGAGTTATGGATTAAGAAATTACCAGGGAGAGAGGCGAGCATGGAGCTGGAAGCAAGAGAGATGTCCCACCTCAAAGCGAAATCTAGCGACATATCCCGTCGCCCTGCTCTAGCAGCAGAGAGGTTCCGCCATGCCGCCGAAGCAGCACAGAGGTCTCGTTGCGCTGTCGAAGCAGTGGACTGGACCAGCCACATCACCGAAGCGGCAAATATGTCCCGCTGCATCGCAGCTGCTGCAGAAAGGTCCTCGCGCGCTGTGGTGGCCCGAGAAGATTACCCGCGGGCAGGCGATGACTCTCACGGGCGCATGCATGCGTTGGTAGATACACTGATGGATCATATCTCTGGCTGGATGAGGCTGCAGGAGGAGATGAATGGCTCGTTTGATAGTGCTACCGGTGTCATCCGGGGACTTAGGGATGAGAATGCCATGCTCCGCACCGAGCGCGACCTGATGAGGGCGAAGATCGCATGAAGGGCAGAGTAGGAGGAGGAGACCATTGCCTTGTTGAATAAGGTAGGTGTCATCGTCAAGAAACTTACGGATGAGAATGCCATGCTCCTCATCGAGCGTGAAAGGCTAGTGGAGGAATCTATGGCTGCTGCCCAACAACATGTTGAGAACATGAAAGAGATCATTGCCGCTTGCCACGAGAACTAGTCTGCATCTTCCTTATTCTTGTTTTTTTGGCGGGGGTGTCTTCCTTATTCTCCTTGTGTCTTTCGGGTGTTGCTGCATGTGGCATTTTTTATTTTTCTTCCTAAATATGTAACACAATTACAAAATTATTATCCATTGACATTGTCATTATATTTATATCTGTCTTGCTAGGTCTCAGTCAATGCTATATATGTCCGTCAGATCTTATATCAAGATCCATGCAAAATTTTCTTGTCAGATTTCCATTTTTCTCTTAAATCTCAGTCAAGTGAGACATAGCCACACCATTAAGCGCCTATACATTAATTTGGGGCTCGAGCGCCATTAATGGAGAAGTTGGGAGAGAGGTGCGCGGCGGATGGAGGTCAAACGGCTCGCCTCCCATCCCGATAAGCATGCGCAGAGGTTTGTTCGCATGCCTCCCGTACTGAAATAGCTACCCCGCATGACACCCCATAGCCAATAAAAAGGGGGACATGTGGTTGCACGTAAATGGTTAGTACAATCCCCACAGTTTCAATAATACTCGTGTTTCCGATTGTAATGTGACAGTTCTTGTTCTAAATTGACTTTGTTGGTTGTCAATGTGTGCGCCTTCTCAAATCGGCTAATTTTTTACCACAACATGTTGGTGGCATGTCATGCCACCATGCCAAGTTACATGATTTTCAGGTGAGTTTTGCATTTACAGGAATTTAAAAATCAAGTTTCTCAATGTTTCTAGCCGAGCCACGACGCCCAGATGTTTGAATTTCATTTCCATTTCTTGCATGGGACCTAGATATTCACCCAAGGACATACTTGTGATTTTCAACCAACTTCTGTGCTGGAGCATATGCTTGTAGTTCAAATTGGAATTATGCACATTAAATGCCCAGAAACTCAAATCTTTATCTAATAATAAAGGACATAGGCTTTCATAGTTCTCCATACATCACCGTTAATTTTATGTTAAACATAAAGATTGATGGCTGAGATTTCTTCCCGTTCTAAGTAAGTTTAGAGAAAACGTTCGCTGGGCTTGGTCATGCAGGAAAAAAGGTTTGCACGGGTTCCACTTGGTCTCAGCCCGTCCTGGACTGTATACATATACAATTACAACCTAAAAAAATGGGAACAACATGATAAGTTAACCTGTCGATTTCCTCCAAATAAATCCCCTCGATTTTCTCAAACCTAAGCAAGTGCTCCACGGTGCCGGCCGGGGCCGCATCTTCGATGCCGCTGAGCAGAGGTTTGTTGTCAATGTGTTGGACAAGGAGTTGAGGACATGGAGCATCTCCTACCGATGGACCTCTTGTCATGGGCGTATTCGACGATGGCACACGCGACTCCTGCTGATGGGCTTCTTGTGTCATGGGGGCGGCGAGGGACGCATCCTCAAGGTCGTCCACCTGAAGCTCACTGTCGGCGAGTTCGAGGTGGGAAAAGCTCCTGATGTCGGGCCAACGCCGGATATGAGGAGCAGAAATGCCGGCCACCCGAGCCCTGTGTCAGTTCGTCACATTGGTGTTGTTCCTCGCATGTGCATGCGACCACCACGAAAAGAATAATCAATAGGAGAGCACACACGAATGGAAACCACCACAAGAATCAGAATGATGTCCGTATTTGTGTAATTTTCATGCTGATGATGAGTGAGACGAGGGCAACCTCGAAGCGTCTCTATGCACTACCGGTAATGACACCCTCGAGCTTGGGCCTGAACTGCTCGTATGCTCCTACTAGGCTGCCTTGATTCTATTCATCTCCACTTACGACTCCAGGGCCTCCTTGCGGTGGTAGTCCGCACCCTCCGGGATCTTTCATCAACATGAAGTAGATCGCCGATGCGCCCCTGTCCCTGTCCGACACTGGTGAGAAGGGCAGCCCACATTGAGTCGGCCAAGGTGAGTGTGCCCACTATACACTTCTCGGCTTTGTATCCATCCAGATTTTTTTCTTCGGCGACTGTCCAGGTTGGGTGGTCTTCAGGTCAGGCTTGTCGGTATGGTGAGCGGCAGAGAGGAATACTTCTTTTTAGGCAATGAGATTGGCCGCATCTATTTCATCAGATGGTGACCGCGAGCCTATTTTCTCCTGTGCACCAAACTGTCAGCCCGCCTTGACCTCGCTGCCTGTGTGACGACCACCTCCCCGCCCTTCACACTCGAATTTGCTTTGCGCCTCACATTGCTGACCATGGAGATGCCTTCTATGAGGTCTGCTCTCTGCCGCACCTTCATCAATAGCCATGCATCCCTGCTCGACCTTGGCTGCCGCTGCCCGTCGGAGGGGCCACCGGTGGAGTTTGGCAATGATGCGCAAGATGCTGCAAGGCGGATGGGTGGAGATGCCTCCAGCCTCTCGAGAAAACTGGTGCAGGGCCTCGAGCGGATCCGACCCAAGGATGCGTCTCCACTACTCTCCTACGGCCTGACGGAGCACCTCCGTCCTCTTCAACGTAAGGTACCCTTTGCCTCCATGTAGCCTTTGAGTTAGTTCCATGCCAAACGCATATAGTCATCCGCATCAAAATGTACACAACCATACAACCAACGATTGTGGTGTTCAGGCTTAGGCTGACCTTCGTAGTAGGGAGGAATTTACGTATAATATATTTGATCCTTATATTTGTTTCCCCCTCAGTAGTATATTACCTCGTAGTCTCTACACAAGCACAAGTAAGATGCAAGTCTTTGTAACCTGTTGTCGATGCAGTGGTTACGACATATATGATGGTGTACTGACCTCACTGAGCCAGCTGTTCATAGTGTTGAAATTTGTACTCCATGTTATTCCCTGCATAACAGTTATCTCTCTTCAACATGGATGCACATGATCTATTTGTCATGTATGGGCTATTCCCTTCAAATTTTATTGAATAATTGATCCAAGGTTCCTTTTTTGTAGTATTTTTTAATGTTGTCTCAACTCTCAATGCAGTAGAGAAGATGATTGAATCATATGGTATTGTGCTTCCCATTTAATAGGTTCATCTTCTCATAAAGTAAATTTTGGTCTAGTAGATAAAATGTTTTCTTTTGTCTAGCAGACATCGCACCTTAGTTAAGAGAGCTTTTACAAGCTGAATGTATCCGGATGTATGATCATTTTAAATGATCATTGTTCTCAAAAATTATTTTGTGTTGTTGGCAGATGGACTTAACGATATATTTCACTCACGAGATGCATAGTTGATAGATATAATATCTACATATAACTTTTTATGGTCGATTAGCATATCAAGCAAGGGTGCTGCGGCCTCCCATTCGTGAAGTTGACGCTACATCCAAATATGCAGGGATAGCGGGCCTCACGTCCAGCTCAATGAGATTGTTCATTAAGTGTTAAACATTTCTTTTGTTGGAAATATGCCCTAGAGGCAATAATAAATTGGTTATTATCTTATTTCCTTGTTCATGATAATCGTTTATTATCCATGCTAGAATTGTATTGATCGGAAACACAAATACATGTGTGGATGCATAGACAACAAGATGTCCTTAGTCAGCCTCTACCGGACTAGCTCGTTGATCAAAGATGGCTATGGTTTCCTAGCCATTGACATGAGTTGTCATTTGATAACGAGGTCACATCATTGGGATAATGATGTGATGGACAAGACCCAAACTATGAACGTAGCATATGATTGTGTCAGTTTATTACTATCGTCTTCTGCATGTCAAGTATATATGTTCCTGTGACCATGACATCATGCAACTCACTGACACCGAAGGAATACCTTGTGTGTACCAAACGTCGCAATGTAAATGGATGACTATAAAGGTGATCTACAGGTATTTTCGAGGGTGTCTGTTGAGTTGGCATGGATCAACACTGGGATTTGTCACTCTGTATGACGGAGAGGTATCTCTAGGCCCTCCTGTAATACAACATCATAACAAGCTTGCAAGCAATGTGACTAAGGAGTTAGTTGCGGAATCTTGTATTATGAAACGAGTAAAGAGACTTGCCGGTAACGAGATTGAACTAGGTATGGAGATACCGACGATCGAATCTTGGGCAAGTAACATACCTGATAGACAAAGGGAACTGCATACAGGATTGTTTGAATCCTTGACATCGAGGTTCAACTGATAAGATCTTCATAAAATATGTAGGAACCAATATGGGCATCTAGGTCCCGCTATTGGTTATTGACCGTAGAGGTGTCTCGGTCATGTCTGCATAGTTCTCGAACCCGCAGGGTCTACACACTTAATGTTTGGTGAAGATATTAGTATAGTTGAGTCATTATGGTGGTTACCGAAGGTTGTTCGGAGTCCCATACGTGACGAGGAACTCCTAAATAGTCCGTAGGTGAAGATCGATATATTGGACAAAGAGTATTGGAGTCCAGAAGTGTTCCGGGGGTATCGGGTGATGGCTAGCATGACCGAAAGGGATTTCGGGGGCCCCGACAAGTGTTGGGGAGCCTCATCAGGCCAAGGGAAGGGGGCAAACCAGCCCACTAAGGGGTTGTGCGCCCCCTCACCCCTTCCCACGTTGCCAGAGGAGGTGGGGGCGCCACCCTAGGGTTCCCACCCCTTTGGCTTGGGGGCCAAACCTCCTAGGGGGGAAAACCCATCTAGGGGTTCCCTCTAGTGGCCGCCGACCCTAGATGGGATCTCCTAGGGGCGCCCCCCTCTCCCCCTTCCCCTATATATAGAGAGGTAAAGAGAGGGCAGCCGCACCCCAACACGCCTTGGCGCTGCTCGTCCTCTCCCGTAGCTCGTCTCCTCATACACGTAGTGCTTAGCGAAGGTCTACCGCAATTCCTCCACCACCACCGCCACCACGCCATCATGCTCCTGGAGGACTCGAGCTACTACTTCACCTTCAGTCACTGGATCGAGGAGGTGAAGGCGTCATCAAGCCGTACGTGTGTTGAATGCGGAGGTGTCGTCCGTTCGGCACTAGATCGGAGTTCGCGGGACGGATCGTGAATGGATCGCGAAGATGTACCACTACATCAACCGCGTTCTTGAACACTTCTGCTTAGCGATCTACAAGGGTATGTGGATCCAACTCTCCTCTCGTAGATGTACATCTCCTAGATTGATCTTGGGTGTTCTTAGGAAATTTTTTGTTTCCCATGCAACGTTCCCAACAGTGGCATCAAGAGCTAGGTCTATGCGTAGATGACATCACGAGTAGAACACAAAGGAGTTTGTGGGCGTTGATATTCAGATTGATTCCTTCCCTAGTCTTATTATTGTGGGATGAAGCGGCTCAGACCAACCTTACATGTCCACGTACATGAGACCGGTTCCATTGACAGACATGCAACTTGTTGCATAAAGACGGATGGCGGGTGTCTGTCTCTCCCACCTTAGTTGGATCAGATTCAACAAAGGCAGTCCTTGTAGAAGGTTGAATAGCAATTTGCATATCACCATTGTGGCTTTGCATAGGTATGAATCGTTCTTGCTAGATACCCATACCAGCCACGTGAAACATGCAACAACAAATTAGAGGGCGTCTAACTTGTTTTTGCAGGGTATGTTGTGATGTGATATGGCCAAGGACATGATGCGATATATTTGATGTTTGAGACGATCATGTTTTGTAATAATTTATCACGACTTGCATGCCGATGAATACGGCAACTGGCCGAAGCCATAGGGTTGTCTTTAATTATTGTATGACCTGTGTGTCAATCATTAAACACTTTGTTATGCTTTAGTTTATCGCTAAGCGGTAGCAATAGTAGTAGAAGCATGGTTGGCGTGAAAACCCCGATGGCAGCACGATGATGGAGATCATGGTGTCATGCCGGTGACGATGGAGATCATGCCGATGCTTTGGAGATGGAGATCAAAAGCACAAGATGATGGCCATATCATGTCACTTATGATTTGCATGTGATGTTAATCCTTTTATGCATCTTATTTTGCTTAGGACGACAGTAGCATTATAAGGTGATCCCTCACTAAAATTTCAAGTTAAAATTGTGTTCTCCCCAAGTGTGCACCGTTGCGAAAGTTCATCGTTTCGAAGCACCATGTGATGATCGGGTGTGATAGACTCTACGTTCACATACAATGGGTCCAAGCCAGTTTTGCACATGCGGAACACTTGGGTTAAACTTGAAGAGCCTAGCATGTACATACATGGCCTCGAAACACAAGAGACCGAAAGGTCGAACACGAGTCATATACTAGATATGATCAACATGGAGATGTTCACCATTGAAACCACCTCATATCACGTGATGATCAGACTTGGGTTGGTGAATTTGGATCGTGTTACACTCGGACAACCGGATGGATGTCGATTTGAGTGGGAGTTCTTAGGTAATATGATTAATTGAACTCTCTATCATGAACAATAGTCTAAAATTACCTTTGCAAATTATGTCGTAGACCAATAGCTCGCGCTGTAGCTCCCTATTTTTAATATGTTCCTAGAGAAAGACTAAGTTGAAAGATATCATGAGCAATTATGCGGACTAGGTCCGTAATCTGAGGATTGTCCTCACTGTTGCACAAAAGGCTTATGTCCTTAATGCACCGCTCGGTGTACCAACCCCTCTAGCATCGTCTGTGGATGTTGTGAACATCTGTCAGACATGTTCTGATGACTACTTGATAGTTTAGTGCTCCATGCTTTACGACTTAGAATTGGGGTGTAATGCCCATGATGCGACTATAACTCCTACGTGTCGAGGCACGAGTTAGGGACATAAGCGCATTCTGGAATGATTGCAAGCGTGGTATCTTTGCAAAACTCATGTAATGAATAGGGATGAAAGAGTAAAATAGTTGGCTTACACTCGCCATGTCACACAATTAATTTAACATTCATACATTCATCCAAATAACACAGGGTCCGACTACAGACGAAATCAAACGAGAAAAGATACCACAACCACAAGTCCTGATCGCCCCTAGTAGGAACCACTACTGATCGCCGAAATACGTCACGCACATACGACCACACTCTTCATCGAACTCCCAGTGAAGTTCTTGTCCATCTCATGTGTCGTACTCAGTTGTACCTGCATCTGGTGTGTGTTGTAATTTGTGAGTCACAAGGACTCAACAATCCCATTCCCGGGTATCAAAACTAACAAAGCCTTTAGGTGTGGAGAGGTAATAAAGTGTCTGCAGCAAGCACTAAGCAAATAGCTTACGAATTCAGAGCTTGAAGAGGATATGTGCCAACGTCGCCAAAGATGATCAATAAGTGATCCTAGCTACTCACGTTCAGGCATAACTCCACCGTGTTCACTTTCCGAAAACCCCTTCGAAAAGAGACCATCACGGTAACTCACATAGGTAGTGTATTCTTAAGGATATGGTGTCAAGTTGTCTACAACCGAATATTAAAAAATTCCCATCTGCCACATAACCGCGGGCACGACTTTCGAAAGTTCATAAACCTACAGGGGTGTCCCAACTTAGCCCATCACAAGCTCACGATCTACGGAGTCGTAATTCCATGTTGGGAAGACCCGAGTATTCTCGAAATCCCGTGCTCAAGATATTTCGACAAAGGTAAAACTAATCCAGCAAGACCTCCCGGCGTGCTGACACCCTGATAGTAGCCGCGCGTATCTTGTCTCAGGCCACAACCCGGATAGGTCAGCCTACAGGTATATACCAGCCCTCGGGTTTCCCCAAGGTGGCCCCGCAGTCTGCCCAGTTTGGGCCAACACTCATGAGGAGCACTGGCCCAGGTTGTTGATTAAGAACTCAGGTTAATTACTCCCTATGCAAGTTTTAGTCGTTAGGCAAATGGTAAAACCAAAGTTGGGCCTTGCTTGAAAAGCTTTAAGCAATGCGAATTATCAAGGGGGGCCCAATAGGCCCCAACCGTTTTAGGAACGCAAAATCAAGGAACATAACACCGGTTTATCGGGTCCTAGGGTGGCATGAGTGGAACAAAACACCAAGCAAAAGGCCAAGCCTTCCACCCATTACCAATATATATGTGCATTAATTAATTAAGATATATATTGTGTTATCCCAATAAACAAGTCCAAACAAGGAGAATCTTCAAATTTCACCTGCAACTAACAATGCTATAAGAGGGGCTGAGCAAAAGCGTACTTAGCCAATCAATGGTTTGCTAGGAAGGCGGTTAGAGTGTTTCATGGCAACATAGGAGGCTGACAAGACAAGAATAGGCATCGAGGCATAACTATAGAGTGAGACAACTAGCAAAGCAAAAATAGAGGTGATATCGGGGAACGGTCATCTTGCCTGGAATCCCGCAAGGAAGAAGAACGAGTCCAAGAAGTAGACGGAGCAACGTAGTCGAGCGAATCCTCACAACTCCGGAATGAAACTGAAGCTAACGGGAGAAGCAACCGGAAAGAAGCAAACAACAGGGTAAACACACAAACATAAACATGGCATATGATGCACAACCAAGTTTGATGCATGTCCGGTTTAATTATGCATGGCATGGCAAAGTGCACAAACAACACTACAATTTAAGTGGAGCTCAGTATGCAACGAGTTGCGTATTGATGAACACCACATTCTATTTATTTAGTTGCCTCTCGTTTATCAACCCAACAAGTTTAAATGTTTTTTTAACCATGGAAAGAGGTGAAGCATGAGCAACTACACTTTCTAGGCATTTTAAATGAGGCCGGAAATAACAACAACAATTCTGGAAAATCCCCACAAGCATATAGCAGTTATTAAGCAAACACAATTTAAACATTTTAAATGTTGTTATCATGACGCGAATGACATTTGCAAGTTTTATGTAATTTTTATTAAAAGTTGACATGAGCAAGATATGGAGTATTTCGTCGCCGTGGTGGAAAGAAAGGGTGCCATGGCGGCGATAGCCAAAATGGTGCCAACAAATCAGTTCCGGTAACTCGTTGAGATGCCGGCGCAAAAGAAATGGTGGCGTGTGCGAGTCATACAAGAGATAGGTGGGGTGATCCCGGGTACCGGGTTCCCACGGGTAGGCGACATGGAAAAGAAGGACTTTGTGCAACGAATGATTCGGACACAGTGCAAACACACGGTTCATCTCATACAACACAAGCATTCATTCACGGGTGTCGTCTCGATGGTATACCTTCGAAGCATGTGGTTCGGGGTGGTTCGAGTCTCGAGGGAAGTGGAAGTAGTCGTTCACGGGGCTTCGAGGGAAGTAGTGGTTCACGTTTCGGTAGTTGTACACCGGTCTTCACTGACGGTAGTGGTACACGTTTTCGTAGATGTTCGGGGTCGTTGGTAGAGGTACTTGTCGCATCCACGGGTCTCCGAGGGTCGACGGTAGTGGTACAAACGAAGGTGGTCGAACTTGACGCTTCCGGGTCTTGGCGACGGTAGTGGTACACGAGCCGTAGATGTTCGGGTCACGTGTAGAGGTACTTGGCGCATCGTCATGGTACTTGTCGATTCCGTGTAGTCGTACACGTTCCTAGTGGTCTTGGCGATCCAACAGCAGCAACAAAGCGATGATGGTCTCGGTCACGGCCATGGTGAGGTCGGGCGAAGCTCGCCGGGCAGCAAGGAGGCAGGGGCAGCAGCGAGTCGATGAAGGGCTTGGCGTCAGCTGTAGGTTCGAGATGACCACGCGAGGCGAAGGCAGCAGCGTGCACAGGACTTTGCATCCTTGTCTTCTCGCTGAAGAGCAAGGCAGCAGCAGTGAAGAGCTTCACGGGGCCGGCTGGAGGAGGAAAGATGGCACGCGGTGACACGGGAACGACTGCTCCAGCGTGAGGCGAGGAGGCAGCGAGATCCAGGCGATGGAGCAAGGTGGTGGTGGTGGTGGACGCATGCGTGTGAAGACGGGGCCTGAGAATGGCAGGCAAGGAGGAGGGCGTGACGGAGCTTCGCCCCGGCGGCGGCATGGAGGAGGCTAGGGATCTAGCCGGCATGGTCCGATGGCTGACGCGCGGGCGCCTGGCGCGTAGGCAGCGGATGGCGGGGCAAGGGACGGTCGACGAGGCACCATGGCAGGCGGCGCTCGGGCCGGGCGAGGTCGACGGCAGGCGCAGCTCGACGGCGGCGCACAGAGACGAGGCAAGGAGGAGGCTAAGGGAGGGGAATCGGCAGGTGGCGGCGCGGCTTGAGGGGCGAGGTGATGGAGATCGGGTGCGGGCGCAGCTCTCTCCCTGTCTCTCTTTGACGGCGCATGCACAGGACGAGGAGGGGATCGATGGGGGAGATGGAGATCGAGGAGGACTGGTTACTGGTCGGGCTAGGGTTAGGCAGCTGGACCTAGGGGAGCGGATAGACCTTGGGCCATAGGTGTAGTTGGGCTGGCGCGGTTGCTGGGCTGCAAGGCTATGTAGACTCCTCTGCTTCTTCCTTTTTTTCAATTATAGAAAATGTGAAGAAAGAGAAGGATTGAAGAAAAGGTTAGAGAAATGATTTAGTCACGGGGTTAATTTCCCGAACTTACAAAAAAAATGTGTTTGCTCCAAAAAAATTGCAAAGAGACCAGTTAAAGAAATTTGTGAACTCATTTGAAGTAAATTCAAATGGCTTGAAATGGAAGTGGCTCTTTGGCAGGTTCGAAAATGTTGAGATTTAGGTGGTGTTTGGAATGCGATAAAAGATGAGGACAAAGTTTGAGGCCAGGAATTAAGATAACAAAGGCATGAGAATTAAATTGCAAGTGTGTTATGGTTAATTCCAAAAGAATGAAATATTTATATAGCTCCCTAAAATATTGGGAGGATATGTTATAAAGAGAAATCATCATATGACATCCCTCAGTTTAAATGGATCGAAGATCCATGCAATTTACTTAGTTGAGTATTTTTTCAAAATTAAATGACATGCTGGCATGATGACATGATGCAATGCACAAAAAAATAGAGCAAGCAAAAAAACACACGGCGATAACCCGGAATAGCTGGAAGCCTTCTGGAGCGTCAGTCTTGGGGCGTCACAACTATCCCAAACTAACAGAGGATCTCGACCCGAGATCCTAAAGATGGCACCGAATAGAAGAGGATAAAGGAAGAGGTAAACCAAAGTTGCTTCTTTGACAAACGAGTGTAACCACGGACTTGAGAGGTTGACCAAATTGAAAGAATAATACAACGGAGATGAACGAAGATGAAAACACTCCGTTAGAAAAGAGGAACAAGGTACGTTACGAGAACCTTGTAGGTTGAAAGGCCTGAAACACGAGCTCACGGATCATGGAAGAATTTAAACCACTCCGGTTGAAAAGAGAGGAAAAACTTGATAGGATGAGAGAACTTGAATGGAGGACACGACAATCCTGATAAATGGACTGACAAGGAAAAGAACATGATCTTGACAAAAGAGATGATGGAACGAAGATATCAATATTACAATACCTCCGAAATAGAAGCTAGATCGCTATGAAGAAAGAAAGTAGAAGAAAATGATAACTTCTACCACCAATGAATTTAAAGAGCATCCTTACAAAGAAGGTTTGAACGGAGTTGTTGGAAGAATCAACAATCAAAAGATATAATTCTCGTGGGCTTACGGAAAACATCTCAAAAAGTATGAGGTGACAACCAGCCACTAACGAAAACATTTGATTGGATTGAGATCAACAAGGAGACGAAAAACTTATTTCACCGGGAAGATGAATGAAGAACTTGGTTCATTTATAAGCACCATAAATAGCAACAATCCTTAGGGAAGACTTTAGGTGAAATCTATACCAAGTTACTCCAACGAAGAAATTAAAGGGTTGACAATATCTCATTCTTGACAACTTGTGAATCATGAAACATGAAGGGAAATTGTCAAAAATGACATAACACCACCTCAAAAGAAAAGGTAGAAAGAATTGCACTTCGGAATGCAAGAAGAAGAATACTTGAGCTCCAACAAGAATCTTACAGAACACTTCGAGGATGAATTAAATCATGATGAACCACCAAGTTGAACTCCGATAAAAAAAGAAATGGTAGGGAGTGAAAGTTGAAAAGAACAAGAAGAAACCTTGCAAAGATTAGATGGAGCTTCGCGACGAGATAATTAATATAGCTTGGACCTTCGGAAAAGAAAGTTGGATCATTTCAAACCAAGATTTTATTCATCATGAACAAACTTTAAAAGAAGGAATTAATAACCTTGAGGAAAACAAGAATAAGAAATTATGTTATGCTTATTCTTCATCAACTTAAATCGATGAGAAGCAATGGATTTGCATATCACTTATCTGTGTTGAGAATGATTAAAAGAGGGATACAAGGCCGAACTTAAGACAGTCTTCATGAACCATCGGTAAGATTGTAAAGAACGAATGGGTTGATATGATGACCAAGGAAAAGGAATCTTGAACGAACCACTGTAAGAATTGAAGCCGAGTGAAGAAAAAGAATGAACCATCGGGAAGAATATGGAGACGAATGAAGAGGCATCAATTAAGAATAGTTGAGGGACGAAGTTGAAAACTGAGAACGAAGAAATCTTCTGAAATGGTGGCCTTCGGAGGATCACAATGGGAAGAATTCATGAAATGCTTCGGATGATATGAAAAGATTCCTCGTGATCTTAACAATTATGAGGGTGCATGAAGCTAGAACCACGAATCTTCAAGAGAACGGGCCAAGATTTAAGAGAACTCTTCTCCGGTCTTCAAATGTTGAGAAGAACGACGAGAAATACCATGAATAATTTTGAGATACTCCAAAAGAATGACACTATAAAGGTTGAAGCAACAATGAATGAAAGCGATCTTAGAGAAGGCATATGACTGATGGAATCCATACTTACGTCATACTTTGAAAAGAATTTCAGAATAACTCCGGAAAAAGAAATTAGAAGAGTCAGGTAAGATCTGGGAAAATACCTGTGGGTTAGGGCCCACTCAAAAGAAATCACCGTTGAGAAAGATTTCTTAAGAGATATTGCACCGGTTGAATTAAATGGCTTGAATAAGATGACAACCTTAAAATAGCTTGAGCAAATTAAGAATGGAAATGTGAATCTTCTGAGTTATCTTGTACACTCCGGATATGAACATAGAGAGAGTTGAGTATATAATGGAGACTTCAGATAAGAAATTTCAACATGGGAAACAAAAAGGAAGAGATATGATCATGACCGAAGCTTGAATTTAGTCCACCGGAGAAGAAAAAGAGAGCGAAGAATGATGAACTTGAATCTTCCTGAGCATCTTCACGAGAAATCACCGGATGAAACATTAAAGAAGATTGCTGAAGAGGCATCACAAGAATATAAGGACACTTGATTAAGGACTCTGGCTCCAAAAAGAAAAAGGGTGGGAGGGTGGGGAAAACAAAGGCAAGTTGGGATGAATGAAACAGGCACCGTTGAGAAAAACCAAGCGCATATTGAAAGAATCAGGTTAACTTGAAGAGAAGCACGCGGGTCGAGAAGAATTTAACATAACAATCTCGATGATCAAGAAGGACTAGCACTCCTATAGAAATATGAGAACACCGATTAGGAAAAGTAAGGAATCAACACTTGACATCGAAGCAACTCAAATACCACAATCAAAACAAAACAAAGGATAGATATGTTGCAACATAATCTTCACAATATCATTCGAATAGAGAATTGAACGAATGAATTCCGTAAGCTTAATGGTACAACAACTTGTCGAGAAGCCACTTGGGAGAACAAAATGATAGAATAAAATAACAAGGTAACAGATGGAACAAATACATAATAGAGGTTTCGTCCCACATGTTCGTGCTGATGCCCCATGGCACGTGTTACCAAGGGCCTTGCAAACCCCGGATCAGCATAGCCAAGGATACTTTAAGATGCAACCCCCAGTGTAACATCGACCATGATAACCTCTCCACTAGATGTTGAACCCCAACCTCATATCATGCACCCGTTGGAAGATTACCTAAGAGCTACTTGAATTCCCACCTATTAATTCCCGAAACTTTTCGGTTATGCAATCTGGTGTTGGGGATACAGGGGAAGAAAAATATCTCACCCAACTAGCAATACCTACATCCATCTGTATCCATCTGTCAACACATAACCAGGCACCTTCGGAAACCATTTACCTCGGACCTTCAAAACACATCCACTATACTAGCTGTGGCAATACTCCCAAACTATCCCACCAGTACTGGGTGACGTCGGGGTTATCTCACCACCAGACACGCATAGAAGAGTTTTCGATGTCAGCCGCCTCTGGTATTCTAGAACTGTAACGATACACAATGGGACGACAATACCTCAGGGCTCAACTCCCCGGGACTCAGCCTAAACAGACGGGAGGCACCAAGACAGAATTCTCGTCACAAAGATATCGGAACAATCCAAACAATACCTGTGTGATCCTAAAAAAATTTGGTGAAAAATTGAGGATAGTGATGTTAACACAACATCAGGAGTCCTCACCAGAGCGACGAAGGGGATGAGGAGTAAAAAGAAATCCTACTCTTCGACATATATATAGGACTCAAAACATTTTTGTGTGTGTGTCTAGACTCAACCAACAGCGGTTCGATCAATCAGGGGGCTCCTAGGTCGGAGAAGGCTCTGATACCAACTTGTAATGCCCAGGATGCGACTATATCTCCTACGTGTCGAGGCATGAGTTAGAGACATAAGCACATTCTAGAATGATCGCAAGCGTGGTATCTTTGCAAAACTCATGTAATGAACAGGGATGAAAGAGTAAAATAGTTGGCTTACACCCGCCACGTCACACAATTAATTTAACATTCATACATTCATCCAAATAACATAGGGTCCGACTACGGACGAAATCAAACGAGGAAAGATACCACAACCAGAAGTCCTGATCGCCCCTAGCAGGAACCACTACTGATCGTCGGGATACGTCATATACATACGACCGCGCTCTTCATCGAACTCCCAGTGAAGTTCTTGTCCATCTCACGCGTCGTACTCAGTTGTACCATCATCTGGTGTGTGTTGTAATATGTGAGTCACAAGGACTCAGCAATCCCATTCCCGGGTATCAAAACTAACAAAGCCTTTAGGTGTGGAGAGGTAATAAAGTGTCCGCAGCAAGCACTAAGCAACTAGCTTACGAATTCAGAGCGAGAAGAGGATATGTGCCAACTGTCGCCAAAGATGATCAATAAGTGATCCTATCTACTCATGTTCAAGCATAACCCCACCGTGTTCACTTTCCGAAAACCCCTTCGAAAAGAGACCATCACGGTAACTCACACAGGTAGTGTATTCTTAAGGATATGGTGTCAAGTTATCTACAACCGAATATTAACAAATTCCCATCTGCCACATAACCGCGGGCACGGCTTTCGAAAGTTCATAACCCTGCAGGGGTGTCCCAACTTAGGCCATCACAAGCTCACGATCTGCGGAGTCGCAACTCCATGTTGGGAAGACTCGAGTATTCTCGGAATCCCGTGCTCAAGATATTTCGACAAAGGTAAAACTAATCCAGCAAGACCTCCCGGCGTGCCGACACCCTGATAGTAACCGCATGTATCTCGTCTCAGGCCACGACTGGATAGGTTAGCCTACATGTATATACCAGCTTTCGGCTTTCCCCAAGGTGGCCCCGCAGTCTGCCCAATTTGGACCAACACTCATGAGGAGCACTGGCCCGGGTTGTTGATTAAGAACTCAGGTTAATTACTCCCTATGCAAGTTTTAGTTGTTTGGCAAATGGTAAAACCAAAGTTGGCCTTGCTGGAAAAGCTTTAAGCAATGCGAATTATCAAGGGGGGCCCATAAACCCCAACCGTGTTAGGAAAGCAAAATCAAGGAACATAACACCGGTTTATCGGGTCCTAGGGTGGCCTGAGTGGAACAAAACACCAAGCCTTCCACCCATTACCAATATATATGTGCATTAATTAATTAAGATATATATTGTGTTATCCCAATAAACAAGTCCAAAACATGGAGCAATCTTCAAACTTCACCTACAACTAACAACGCTATAAGAGGGGCTGAGCAAAAGCGTACTTAGCCAATCAATGGTTTGCTAGGAAGGCGGTTAGAGTGTTTCATGGCAACATAGGAGGCTGACAAGACAAGAATAGGCATCAAGGCATAATTATAGAGCGAGACAACTAGCAAAGCAAAGATAGAGGTGATATTGGGGAACGGTCATCTGGCCTAGAATCCCGCAAGGAAGAAGAACGAGTCCAAGAAGTAGACAGAGCAACATAGTCGAGCGAATCCTCACAACTCTGGAACGAAAACGAAGCTAACGAGAGAAGCAACCGGAAAGAAGCAAACAACACGGTAAACACACAAACATAAACATGGCATATGATGCAAAACCAAGTATGATGCATGTCCGGTTTAATTATGCATGGCATGGCAAAGTGCACAAACAACACTACAATTTAAGTGGAGCTTAGTATGCAACGAGTTGCATATTGACGAACACCACATTCTATTTATTTAGTTGCCTCTCGTTTATGAACCCAACAAGTTTAAATGTTTTTTAACCATGGAAAGAGGTGAAGCATGAGCAACTACACTATCTATGCATTTTAAATGAGGCCGGAAATAACAACAACAATTCTGGAAAATTCCCACATGCATATAACAATTATTAAGCAAACACAATTTAAACATTTTAAATGTTGTTATCATGATGCGGATGACATTTGCAAGTTTTATGAAATTTTTATTAAAAGTTGACATGAGCAAGATATGGAGTATTTTGTCTCCGTGGTGGAAAGAAATGGTGCCACGGCGGCGATAACCGAAATGGTGCCACGGCAACAAATCAGTTCCGATAACTCGTTGAGATGCCGACGCAAAAGAAATGGTGGCGTGTGCGAGTCATGCAAGAGATAGGTGGGGTGATCCCGGGTACCGGGTTCCCACGGGTTGGCGACATGGAAAAGAAGGACTTCGTGCAATGAATGATTCGGACACGGTGCAAACACACGGTTCATCTCATACAACACAAGCATTCGTTCACGGGTGTCGTCTCGGCGGTGTACCTTCGAAGTGTGCGGTTCGGGGTGGTTCGAGCCTCGAGGGAAGTGGAAGTAGTCATTCACGAAGCATCGAGGGAAGTACTGGTTCACGTTTCGGTAGTTGTACATGGGTCTTCGACGCCGGTAGTGATAGACGTTTTCATATATGTTCAGGGTCGTCGGTAGAGGTACTTGTCGCATCCACGGGTCTTTGAGGGTTGACGGTAGTGGTACAAACGAAGGTGGTTGAACCTGACACTTCCGGGTCTTGGCGACGGTAGTGGTACACGGGCCGTAGATGTTTGGATCACGTGCAGAGGTACTTGGCGCATCATTGTGGTACTTGTCGATTCCATGTAGTCGCACACGTTCCTAGTGGTCTTGGCGATCCAACAACAGCAACAAAGCAACAGTGGTCTTGGTCACGGCCACGGTGAGGTCGGGCGAAGCTCGGTGGGCAGCAAGGAGGCAGGGGCAGCAGCAAGTCGATGCAGGGCTTGGCGTCGGCTGTAGGGGCGAGATGACCACGCGAGGCGAAGGTAGCGGCGTGCACAAGACTTGGCGTACTTGTCTTCTCGCCGAAGAGCAAGGCAGCAACAGTGAAGAGCTTCACAGGGCCGGGCGAAGGAGGCAAGATGGCACGTGGCGACACGGGAATGACTGCTCCGGCATGAGGCGAGGAGGCAGCGGAATCCAGGCGATGGAGGGAGGTGGTGGTGGTGGTGGTCGCACGCGTGTGAAGACGGGGCCTGAGAATGGCAGGCGAGGAGGAGGGTGCGACGGAGCTTCGCCTCGGTGGCGCCATGGAGGAGGCCAGGGATCCAACCGGCGTGGTCCGATGGCTGACGCGCGGACGCCTGGAGTGTAGGCGGCGGACGACGGGGCATGGGCCGGTCGACGAGGCACCATGGCAGGCGGCGCTCCAGCAGGGCGAGGTCAGCGGCAAGCGCAGCTCGACGGCGGCGCGCGGAGACAAGGCAAGGAGGAGGCCATGGGAGGGAAATCGGCATGTGGCGGCGCGACTTGAGGGGTGAGGCGATGGAGATCGGGTGCGGGCGCGGCTCTCTCCCTGTCTCTTTCTGACGACGCATGCACAGGAGGAGGAGGGGATCGATGGGGGGGGATGGAGATCAAGGAGGAGTGGTTACCGGTCGGGCTAGGGTTAGGCAACTGGGCCTAGGGGAGCGGATGGACCTTGGGCCATAGGTGTAGTTGGGCTGGCGCGGTTGCTGGGTTGCAAGGCTGTGCAGACTCCTCTCCTTCTTCCTTTTTTACAAATACAGAAAATGTGAAGAAAGAGAAGGAGTGAAGAAAAGGTTAGAGAAATGATTTAGTCACGGAGTTAATTTCTTGGACTCACAAAAAAATGTGTTTGCTCCAGAAAATTTGCAAAGAGACCAGTTAAAGAAATTTGGCAACTCATTTGAAGTAAATTCAAATGGATTGAAATGGAAGTGGTTCTTTGGCATGTACGAAAATGTTGAGATTTAGGTGGTGCTTAGGAATGCGATAAAATAATTTGAGGACAAAGTTTGAGGCCAGGAATTAAGATAACAAAGGCATGAGAATTAAATTGCAAGTGTGTTATGGTTAATTCCAAAAGAATGAAATATTTATATTGCTCCCTAAAATATTGGGAGGATATGTTATAAAGAGAAATCATCATATGACATCCCTCAACTTAAATGGATCGAAGATCCATGCAATTTACTTAGTTGAGTTTAAAAAAAATTAAATGACATGCCGACATGATGACATGATGCAATGCACAAAAAAATAGAGCAAGCAAAAAAACACACGGCGATAACCCGGAATAGCTGGAAGTCTTCTGGAGCGTCGGTCTTGGGGCGTCACACGGGGCTTCAAAGATGTTTTGAACGTCATGGAGCATATGACATGTTCCAGGAGTTGAAGTTTATTTTTGTGAAAAATTCCCGGATCGAGAGGTATGAGACCTCTGACAAGTTCTTTGCCTACAATATGGAGGAGAATAGCTCAGCCAGTGAGAAAGTGCTCAGAATGTCTGGGTGCTATAATCGCATGAATCAAGTGGGAGTTTATCTTCCATATAAGATAGTGATTGACAGAGTTCTCCAGTCACTATCACAAAGTTGCTAGAACTTCATGATGAACTATAACATGAAAGGGATGGAGATGATCCCAGAGTTGTTTGTGGTAGGCCGCGAAGGTAGAAATCAAGAAGGAGCATCAAGTGTTGATGGTTAAACAAGACCACTTGTTTCAAGAAGGGCAAGGGCGAGAAGGGAAACTTCATGAATGGCAAGCCAGTTGCCGGTCCAGTGAAGAAACCCAAGGTTGAACCCAAATCCGATACTAAGTGCTTCTATTGTAAGGGGGACGGTCACTAGTGACGGAACTACCCCAAATACTTGGTAGATAAGAAGGCTGGCGACTTGAACAAACGTATATTCGATATACGTGATATTGATGTGTATCTTACTAGTACTCCTAGTAGCACCTGGGTATGAGATACCGGTTCAGTTGCTAATATTGATAACTCGAAACAAAAGCTGCAGAATAAATGGAGACTAGCTAAGGGCGAGGTGACAATGAGTGTTGGTAGTGTTTCCAAGGTTGATGTGATCAGCATCGCATGCTCCCTCTGTGGGAGTCCTGGATAGAGGGGTCCTCGGGAGGCCATATAACTCTTGGGGGCCGAACTGATGGGCCGTGAAGATCATAAGTCGAAGATCATCTCTCGTATCCAGATAGGACTACTGTATTCGTATAATGGCAAGTTTTAGGTTCGGGTGTAATCTTTCCTTCCTCTGCAAGATGGTATGTAAAAACCCTAGGCCCCTCTGGTGTGTATATAAACCAGAGGGTTTAGTCCGTAGAGGCTAACGGAGAATCTCAAATCCTCATAGGCTAGACTTTAGGGTTTAGCCAATATGATCTCGAGGTAGATCAACTCTTGTATTCATATTCATCCATATTAATATAGCAGGAAGTAGGGTTTGACCTCGATCGAGAGGGCCTGAACCTGGGTAAACATCGTGTCCCCAGTCTCCTGTTACCATCAATCCTCAGACACATAGTTCGGGACCCCCTACCCGAGATCCGCTAGTTTTGACACCGACATTGGTGCTTTAATTGAGAGTTCCACTATGTTGTCGACGGAAGGACTGATGGATAGTGCCATCAACCACAACGGCGACTCCGAGGGAATTTTCCCTCCTGGCCAACTTTTCATGTTCGGCTGCTTCGCGCTCCGTGGCAACACTGAAGGCCGCCTCGAACAGATTGAGAGATACTCCCCTGGCCATCAAGTCAGATTTGGAAGCTTAAACTATGTTGCTGATATCCGCAGAGACTTGATCTTCGCCGAATTCGAGCCAACGGCGACCTCTCTCTGCCACCACGATGAACATGACCTAGACCTGTCATCGGATCAGGAAATAGCACCTGCAACAGTTCTGGCCCTAGATCCGGAACAGACCGCGTCGCCCGAGGACGGGAAGCTCAACCCCGCCATGGAAGCCGCGGACTCCACGGCGTTGGAGCCATACACAGACCCAACTCTAGGCGGGGTCTGTGTTATGGGAACCCCGGACCTAATTCCGGCCTCGGATTCCGAATCACATGCATCTACGCCCTTCAAGCCAGATCAGACATCTATCGCCGAATTCAGTGCTGCGGATATCTTCCAGCACTCACCCTTTGGCTACATGCTAAGGTCGTTAAGATCCCTCTCCCTTGATGGGGACACATTGCCGCATTGTATCCGGTTCGAACTGGAGGCTGATGGAGAATTTTCCTCCCCACCCACCACCCACTTGGTAGCCACGGTTGAAGATCTAACCGATCTACTTGACTATGCTTCCGAAGACTTCGAAGGGATGGGCCTCGAAGCTGAAGCGGATCCAGATCAAAACCGGCCCGTAACCGGGCGGCGGATAGCTATGTCTTCATACAACGTATACATGGTGGATACACGTAAGGAGGCGGAGGGCGACGACAAAAACAATCCCTTGGAGGATAAGACCGTCTAAAAACAATCCAAATGGCCGAACTAAATCCTGTAAAGGAAGAAATAGTAACACTGTCACTAACTACGGTGACACTCCGGAACAAGCCGAAGACCCCGCAGACCCAGCGATGGAGCGGGAAGAGCGAGACGACGGCGAACAGAGTTCGAAGCCGCTGTTCGATGACAGCGGTGCCGAAGACAGTAACTATGAACTTGTCTCCAAAGAACAGGTTAGCTTGGGCGACGACGAATTTATCATCCCAGAAGAACCCTCTGAACAAAAGCGCTTCCATCGGAGTCTTATTGCCACTACAAGGAACCTGAAAAAGTAGGAGAGACGGCTTCGGGCCGCACAAGACACGCTCAATGATAGATGGAACGAG
This sequence comes from Secale cereale, assembly GCA_902687465.1. NCBI lineage: Eukaryota > Viridiplantae > Streptophyta > Magnoliopsida > Poales > Poaceae > Secale > Secale cereale. Next base: position 655,393,133 of record LR738710.1, read on the forward strand.
GTGCTAGACGCCGAACAAAAACATGGCCACAACGGCCAAAACAAAGGCTATCCGAAGCGTAAACTGCTGCCCGAATTAGACAACGAGGCCACTGCACCCATACCATCAAAGAATAACACCGCCGATAAGCCGGAACGACCACCTCGCGGACGGGACAGGGTTGCTAGCAACGGCGTACATAAGCCCGCACCCCCACCCCGTAAAGGAAAGGAGGATGCGGCTCAAGTACGAAAACACGATCTGCGTGAGGACTTGAACAAAAAAGCTAGCAAGACCAGGTCTATATACGGACCTAGGGACCAAGCTCCCGCACGGGACAGCGTCTATCAACCCAATCGCACCGGTCATATACTAGTTCGGGGTCAATACCGAATATCACAGCCATCGGACATACGCCATGACATAGCAAAATACATAGGCGCCGCACACCCTCTGTGCTTTACCGATGAGGTACAAGATCATGATTTTTCCAAAAGGGTTTAAACCCGTGAACATTGAAGCGTACGATGGAACGACAGATCCTGCCATCTGGACAGAAGACTTTATTCTTCACATCCACATGGCTCGAGGAGATGATCTCCATGCCATTAAATATCTACCCCTCAAGCTGAAAGGACCGGCTCGACGCCGGCTAAATATCCTCCCAGTGAACTCTATTGGGAGCTGGGAAGAACTTGAGGATGCTTTTCGGGCCAATTTTCAAGGGACCTATGTCCGGCCCCTGGACACTGGTGTTTTAAGTCATACTATACAACAACCCGGGGAGTCAGCCCGCAAACTTTTGAATCGGTTTCTCACTAAGAAGAACCAAATTATTGACTCTTCGGACGCCGAAGCCTTAGCGGCCTTCAAACACAGTGTTCGAGATGAATGGCTAGCTAGACACCTTGGACAGGAAAGGCCGAGGACAATGGCTGCTTTAACTACACTCATGACCCGCTTTTGCGCAGGTGTGGATAGCTGGTTAGCTCGTAGCAGCACCAGCGACCCTGCAACATCTGAAGTTAGGGACGTCAATGGAAAGCCACGACATAACAAAAACAAACGTCGAAACATTGCTGGAAGCCTAGATGACACAATGGTAAACACCGGATTCAGCGGCTCCAGACCCGGTCAACGGAAGAAGCCATTTAAAGGCAACAAAGATGGTCCATCCAGTTTGGACAAAATATTAGATAGGCCCTGCCAAATCCATGGCACCCCAGAAAAACTTGCAAATCATACCAACCGTAACTGTTGGGTTTTCAAGCAGGCCGACATGCTCAATGCCGAACACAAGGGGAAGGAGCCTCAGAGAGAAGATGAAGATGAACCTCTCCAGCCGAATACAGGGGCACAAAAGAAATTTCCACCGGAGGTTAAAACAATAGACATGATATATGCTACTCATATCCCTAAGAGGGAGCGCAAGCACGCACTCCGTGACGTCTATGCCGTCGAGCCTGTCGCCCCCAAATTCAACCCATGGTCGGCCTGCCCGATCACTTTCGATCGCAGGGATCATCCGACTAGTATCCGTCATGGGGGTTTGGCTGCCCTAGTGCTCGACCCAATAATTGATGGGTACCATCTCACTCGAGTCCTTATGGACGGCGGCAGCAGTGTTAATCTAATATATCAGGACACTGTCCCCAAGATGGGGATCGGCCTGTCAAGAATCATGCCAAGCAGCACGACCTTTAAAGGAGTGATACCGGGCGTTGAAGCCCGCTGCACGGGCTCTTTAACGTTGGAAGTTGTATTCGGCTCTCCCGACAACTTTTGAAGCGAAGAACTAATCTTCCACATAGGTCTATTCTGAAGTGGCTGTCACGCTCTACTCGGAAGAACGACGTTCGCCCGCTTTATTGCAGTCCCGCATTATGCTTATCTAAAGCTTAAGATGCCTGGACCACGTGGCGTTATTACGGTCAATGGGAATATGGAGCGCTCTCTCCGTACAGAGGAGGACACTGCGGCCTTAGCAGCCGAAGTCCAAAACGGCCTATTCAAGCCGGATAATTTGTCAATAGCGGACACAACTAAGCGTGTCCGGCATACGCCTCAGTGCGGTAGCTTAGATTAACCTGAGCAAGATTGACAGCTATGCCCCCGTCTACTTCCCCATAAGGTGATAGCATATGTGCCTCGAGTACATAATTATGCCTTAAAAATTCCTTGGGCGATGAACGGGGGTGCCTGCATATAGTCCATAGTTCGGCTTGACCCTATTCGGACTCTAAACTTATCTTGTTAGGTTCATTGAATGAACCGGTTTTGTTATGGCCACTCTGGATTTCTTTTTTCTTTTCGAGGACCTTTTCCTTTTTTCTCTTCCTTACAGATGGCCATCATACTCTTACCCCTTCAAGGACACATTACAGAGGAGGAAACGGCGCAGACGTGCAGCAGGGGCCTGGGCTAAGGTTTCTGTTTAGATTAAGACCCCGTGTAAACCTTTTTCTCTTTCTTATTATATACTTTTCCGGCATGTAAAATGTCCAAGAAAGTAATCGGCATTATCTGTAAGCTTACGGCTCGCCGTACTATAGAGGGATATTAATAGAGCAGCTTTATTCGCATTAGGGTAGGAGTTTTATTCACTCACCATAAAATGTTATCTTCCCGCATCAGATTGCCATATGTGCCTTGTCAATATGGGTCTATTACCAGGGGTTGTATTCATCCCGGTATATGTTGGAAAGAACGAACACCTATAGGGAGTGTTCGGCGTCCTGGATGTTTGCATTATATGCATCAGTTCTGAATCATGTCTTGGGTCAATAGTTGGGTTTCTTGGCTCCTGTGCTTTGCCCTACGTTCTCGATTGTTCGGCTAGGGTGTAAAGGGAGAACTACTGCAATTGTACTTCTGGCTCGTTCGATCAAGTACCTCAGTAGAGAAAGCCGAAAACTGACCGTCATGATAGGCGAGAACCCGGTCTGCAATTCGGTGACTTAGTTTTATAATACGATCGATAGAGATATACCCCGTGTTATACGAAGGGTTGGTTTTTTTGTCTAGCCAGGTGCAATTGGATGCCTTGAGTAAGGAATGTCATATCCGCACCAGGGGCTAGTACCTAGCCCCACATGTCAAACTCCTACGACTAAGTGAAAGCAATAACGCCGCATAGTCTGATTGCCTAGTTCGCTCCGCATACACCTCCTATACGGACCAAGACGTTGGATAAAGAGTGTATATGCATATGACCGAACACTCCATTACTATGTACATGGGGGCTGAAGCCGATGACTGGAAACTTTCAGATTAACATAAACAGTCACACATGAGGTAAAATACGCTGATATTATAAATAGCGCAAACGTTATATACATCGGATTCATAAGCATAAGTCTTTACATCCAGATACAATTACTCGAACGTAAGATCCTTCGAACACTGGCCTTCTACAAGGTGAGCGCCCTCGATGACATCCTTGAAGTACTTCTTCGGCTTGCGGTGCTCCTTACCTGCGGGCGGGCCAGCAGTAGCTATATGCCCTGCATTCATCTTCACCCAGTGCACTTCAACACAAGCGAAGGACATTTGATCACCTTCTATGTAGGTCGAATGTGTCAGTGCATCGACCCGCGGTCTCGCTTCAACGAGCCGCTTCAACAATCTGAAGTAACTATTTGGGATTGGATCAGCGGGCCATAGCCGGACTACTAAGTCCTTCATGTCTGAACCCGCCATGTTGTGCTGTTCGACCAACTGCTTCATCTGGTCGTTGAGGGGCACTGGATGTTTTGGCACATAGAACTGCGACCAAAACAGCTTCTCAGTGTTGTTGCAGAGCTCGGAAGTACATGGCGGCGTCAGCACTGCTCCTTGGAAGATCAACAAACACGCCCGGAGAACTCCATAACCGTGTCAGCCCCAAGTTACTTCTGCCCTCCAAAGATGCTCTGTAAGAGAAATATCTTACCAGATGCTATTTGTCGCGCCTGCTTGATTTCCTCACAGGCGCCACGCGCCTCGACTCGCGCATCCTGGGCAGACTTAACTGTTGTAGCAAGCTCGAACGCTTGTTCCAAAGTCTTCTTCTCCAATGCCTCACATTTGACAATGGTATCGTTGAGTTCAACCTCAACTTCGGACACCCGAGCTCGGTGCTTCTCGCACTCAGCCTTTTCGGCCTCCAAATCGGCAGCCGCTTTGTGAGCGGCTACCTTGTTTGCCTCGGCCTCCTTCTTGGCCTTGGCAACCTCGCCCTTGAGAGCCTCAAGCTCAGCGGCGCTAACTGTGTAATACATAATACCATATCATAGTTTATAAACATACTCGATCAATATTGATTAGTCTACTTGACATCTTAAAATCCGCATACCTTGCGTTTCATCTAAACGCTGATTAATGCGGTCGAGGTCCGTGTTGGCCAACAAGAGCTTCCGATTTAGTTCGGCAACTTCCACATCCCGCGCAGTTGCGGCAACTAGTGAAGCCTGCACAACAGTTCAGCTCTATAAATATGCTATGCTATGGATACTTCGGCCGATCCTATTCAGAATCACACAAAGCATCAGGGGCTACTGGCTATGCATGTGCGTATAAAATAATAATAAAGTTCTATAAAGAACATTACATTGCTTACCTCAAAGCCTGTTAACAGGATGTTGAAGGCTTCATTCAGTCCGCCTTTGACGGACTGAATCTTCTTCATCACCGCAGCCATCATGGTGCGTTGCTCCTCCATGATGGAAGCACTTTGAAGTGCCCCCTTCATAGAGTCCGACGCCTCCGGATTAACTCCGGGCACCGCCGTATCCTCCTTCGCTTGGGGAGTCGAGTCTTCGGACCCTGTCGTGGAATTGTCACGGCAGATGTCCTTAGGATCAGGATTTTAGTCATGAGGCCAACACATCCATGTGGTAGCTTGAGAGGGGTTGATCGGGATGAGAGACGCGAGGCGGATCAACACACAAGACGAGGATTTAGACAGCTTCGGGTCCCGGGAAACATCATCCGGTAATAGCCCTACATGCTGTTTGTGGCTAGGTCTCATTATGCTCATGAGGGAGTCGCCGCATAAGCCGGCTCTCCTCTAGTTGTGTCTAGCCCTAGAGATTGTTTCTTGTCACCTTCTTGGGGAGCCCTGCCCCTCCTTATATGTGTTGAAGGGGCGTGTTACATGACTAGTCCTAGTAGGATTATGATGACTCTATTACAAGTGGAGTCCTAGTCTTGCTTCCTTTGTAGGAGAATATTCCTTATGACTTTTCTCGTAAGCCAGCCCACCATAGCATGAGCCGGCCTTCTGGGACTTGGGCCTTGTTATCCATCTAAAACACCCATCGGGTTACCAATGAGTCACCAGGCTCGTGAGTCGGCAGACCAGTGAGCCGCCAGATCCGTGAGTCGCCAGTCCTCCGGTGGGTTACCCACGAAGCACCAAGTCCGGCCAGGTCATACTTCCGGCTTGTCATATCGCGGGGTATATCCCTGACATTAGCCCCAGTTTAATTTGGATTAATCCATGTTAAACTGATCCTTCCTGCAACATAAATACAAGAACAAATCTGACAGGTTGTGCCCCGGGTTAAAAATTCTTGTAAGTCGGCACCTGATCATCCTTAAGTCCTTATCATTTCCTCCTTGATATGTATCCATGATATCATAGCAAATCTCCTTAGGAGATATGTTCAAACTTTGGCAATGCAAAAAATCCAGATACTTCATTTGAAAAATCCGGGTTAACAGGCCAACCTCAGAATCAATTTGCTGACATTGGTCTCTTGTAGAGAAATATTGTAAGAAATAATGCACTTGAGTCGGCTTCCAAAGCACCGGCTTAAAAAATATTGGTCTTTGAAATACTCATCTGATATCCAGCCGGCTTGAAGATATAGAACTTGCCGGTTTATCATAGCCAAAATTGCCGGGTTATAAAAACTGATGATTTGAAGACGTTCCTCCTTTTTATGCATATTACCTATAGCCCCCAAGTCTTAAGAGGAGAACTTGGTGATAGCTTAAGACTTGTTTCAATATAAATGTTGCAACCTTGAAGAAATCCAGATTTGTTCATCTCGGTCACTAGTCAAAACTGAATATTCCACATATGTAGCCCCCAAGTGCCGGGTTGTCATGCTTGCAGCAGCCTGGGACTTGTAATTGCCTTATACTCATAAAAACTTCAACCAGTGTAGCCCCAAGGGCCGGGTCATTATGCAATAATGAGTAGGGACTTTATAAATATGATCCTATAGACTTGAACAACAACGTGTATCCCCCAAGGGCCGGCTCAATAAGATAATATTGAGTTGGGACTTTATATATACTTCTTTGAAAAGAACATAATATGATGTAACCCCCACCATGGGGCTTGAACCCACGTCCACGAGGTTAAGAGTTTTGTGCTTTACCAACTAAGCAGTGGACCCTTCAATATAATGGATTAAGACTTATGTACCTTGAATTGTTGACATGAGCAATTGGTAGCCCTCAAGGGCTGGCTCATTACAATGTGATGAGTCGGGTCTTCAATAAGGTGAGCAAAAGATATCTTTGCATTAGCCCCCAAGTGCCATGGTGCATGCTGGCAATGACATGGGACTTGCATATTTTATGTAACCCCAACATGAATAATGTAGCCCCCAAGTGCCGGTTCGTAAGCCTGCAGAGACTCGGGACTATTCCTTCCATTGTAGAATAAATCATATCCATTGATAAGATAATAGCCATTGCACGAAAGCGACTTTGAAACCTCAATCATAATACTGGTTATTGATAACCATAAAAATCCAGCCATGTTGGCTATTAAAGATTTGAATAAGGGTTAATTATCCTTTTGCCCTCAGTAGTGTCCATGTGCTCAGTTTTCCCCTCAGATGCAAATTGTGCTCAGTTTTGCCCCTAGCCCGTGCGCACCGACTCGTTCTGTGAACTCTGTCGTCTCCGTCAGGTCAACCTTTTGACTCGGCCCTTACAGGTGGGACTAGGCGGCAGAGACGACTAATTCTATTCAGACTGTTGCACGCGTGGCTTGTGGGACCCAGCAGAGAGCCATTGAGCAGAGAGCCGTTGCGGGAGTGCTATATAGGCGGGCGACAGAGGCGGTGACCACGACGACAGAGAGCACGTCGGTGGGAACCTAGCTATGGAGGGCGCGATGCTGGGAAGCTAGCTGTGGAGGGCGCGACGACGTTGAGATCCCCTTCGGCTCGAAGCTCCATGTCTTCCTCAAGTTCCCGCGCCACCTCGCGGATGCTGAGCCGGGCACGTGTGGACATGCCTGTCTTCGTCTGTCCATGGTGCTGGGAGGGCGTTGATCGGAGGGTTCCTCACACACCGAGGAACCAAAATCGTCCGTTCTACGTGTGCAACGAGAATGGGGTAAGAATCGGGGCTATTGCACCATTTTCGTGGTCGGGATCTTTGAGCAATGGGTTGATATGTTTGGTGTTCATGCAGGTGACATGCTTGTTTCTTTGGGTCGATGCTCTGGCCAAGACACTGATGAACGAACTGCAAGAAGAGCATGAAGAATGGTTGCACATGCTGCCATGAACGGCAGTGGCCGCAACACGAGCTCTCGAAGAAGAGATGGAGGGCGAAGCACGCACTGACCGAGAGCTAGCTGTTGAGCTTAGGATGTTGAAGAAGAAGGTTAGGAAGCTTGAAGATCAAGCACAAACACTAATACCCATTTGCTATTACTTTTGGGCATTTGTAGGTATGGTAATCGCACTGGTTGTAATGTTGAAAAGGAATAATTACGGAGGAATTTGTAAGCTTGAAATTGTATGAGAAATTCACATAGTTTAAATGTTGGTCAAAGTTGTTTAAATGTTGAAAAAAAAGAGAAGAAGTGACCAACATTTAAATATGTTGAAAAAAGGGAGAAGAAATGAGGAATTCAAAAACTTTTGATCAATGAAATGCAGCTCTCTACTCTGCCTTTCTGTCAAAAAAGGTTCCTCTATGGGCCAAATTCAGAGCGTAGAGCCAAGTGCAGGCTAGACTAATGGGCCAACTGCATCCAATTAGGCCCATTCGGGGGTTCTTTTGCGTGTTTTTCTGTTTTTTGTTCTGATTTAATTTAGACAGTAAATCATAATGTGAAACTTTTTGTGCAAGCTAATTGAATTATTCCACAGCCAAACAATTAAGGTTAGAATTTTTTTGTAGCTATTAAATATTTAATAGCAATTTAATTACTCCAATTCAAATACACTGTGATTTAAATCAAAGACCAAATTGTCATGGAAAATGTGCCTCAGGTTTACACCTGGTGCCAAAATAAATGGACATTTTTAAGGGCATTACATTGAGAAAAAAATAACCTGTCTAAAAAAATGAAGGGTGGAAAATGCACAAAAAATGGTGCGACTGTGGAGTCGAACCCAGGATCGCGTGGGTTTGTGTCATTTACGGTTGCGCTGGTAACCGCTAGGACAGATGGAAAGACTTTGACATGGGTAGGGACGGAATGTATAGATAGTGAGACCGTTAATGTTTGCACACGCGTGAGAGTGGGTTTCCTTTGTTTTGCACTGAAATTTTGGAGGGTTGGAAATGTATGTTTGCACCGCCACATGATTTTGGTTAGAATGACACTTGGTTTAGGGTTAGAGTGCCACTTGGTTTAGGATTTAAAGGGAATGAATTTGCATGTTAGTTCATGACTTGGTTTTTTTTGAATGAAAGAGAGGGCTTCTCACCCCCTCCGATTTTCATTTTTCATTAATGAAAGCAACAAGTTCTCGAACTTCATGACTTGGTTTAGGGAAGAAATGATATGTTTGGGCACGGACATTTTTTAACACACATAATAACTTAGATAAGATGCAACACACCGTCCCTTACATTAGGCAATAATAATTTGGACCCATAAGTTCACAGAGACGACACGACACGACACGGCACACATGACATAGAAAAGCAACAAAATAAAAACGATAAAACTAAAACACGACGAGCTTGACTCCGGGCTTGAGTGTCTTCATCTTGACCTCCTTCTTCCACCTTGGCCGCGCGCCCCTTCAACACCATCTTCAACTTCACACCTCCTCCTCCTCGTCGTAGGGAAGGGAGTGCATCTGGCCTGGAGTGGGGAAGATGCTCTCGTAGTTGGTGTAGATGTTGTACACCGTGAAGAAGATGGCCTCGCAGCTGCACCAAAAGACTTGGCCGAGGAGCTCGCGCGCGTCAAACGGGTTGGTGAAGGTGACCGTGAGCAGTAGGAGGATGCCACCGCCATCACGAACCATGTTGAGGGTGAACATCCTAGGCGAGCCCCGTGGGAGGTGGGCATAGCCGGCTCTGAGGAAGGCACATGTGAGTTCAACAGAACCCCTCCACCTAGAAGTCGCCCACACACGGAGCTCCCTCTCCATGAGCACGCTCGATGGGTAGCGCAGCTCCGGCATGATAGGCGGACGGTTGAAGGTCGGCCCATTGAACTGCATCTTCACTTGGTCGCTTGGAGATGGCTTGGTCGCTTGGGTGTTTGAACTTGGAGAGAATGGATCGAATCTGGCTTGTGGGTGGGAGAGGAAGAGAGGCACCCCATTTATAGGCCTGTGGGTGGGAGAGGAAGAGAGAAAGGATGAGAATGGTGCGTGTGTGAATCCGGACGCGTGTGTGAATCCGTTACGTTTTGGACCCTTCAATTTTTGCACGAAAATGATGCATGGGGCGCGTGCGTGCATCTGAATCACTGCATAGCTTGCCTAGCTACCGTAATCTGAACCACTGCCTCGCTAGCTCGCCTCACTCAATATGTGCATGGCCTCCTAGCTCTGAATCAGTACGTGCATGGCCACTGCCTCGCTAGCCTATCTCGCCTCGCTGGCCTCGCTTGCCTCGCTAGCCTAGCTCACCTCGCTCGCCTCGCTCGCATGCATGCACGTCCGCGTCCCGCTCATGCCACGTCGCCGCCCTTCCCATGCATGCAGGCCTAGAAAGGCTGAGACGGGCTATTAACTACAGTCTCAGGCCCAGACAACGAGACAGCCCAACGATCCATCCAACGCGCCCGATATTTGTTTAGAAAGAACAATCTCCCAGCCAATCAGATTGCATCTCGCGGATCGCCCCCTCCTCCCCGCAGATTCCTTCTAGAAGGGTTAGATCGACGACCCTTGATCGCCGCTAGGGTTAGATGGACGGTCCTTGTTTAGCGCTAGGGTTAGCGGGGTTTGGAGCAGTCAAAGATATGTTTGACCAGATTTCAAATGACCATAATAAATTAAATAAAAATCAGAAAAATGAAAAACCTGCGCACATAGTCTTCTTATGTCATATAATAATGATTTAAGTAGATAAACAAGATTTACATACATTTAAACGACAGGTTCATGTGTCTTATTTGATATCTCGAGTATCTCGAACTCTCTTCTATGAAGTGAACAGAAGTGTTTTGGGGAAATGAACATGAAAATTTCAAAAAACTCACTAGAGCTTCATTTTGGAGTGACTAAGAAGGATCACTGCTTAGTTTTTAATTTTGATGTTTTAGACTTGTTTAAATCTTGGTCAAAGTTAAGTTTGACCATAATGCAAATGAGCAAAAAAAATAAAAAAAAAATAAAAAAATGAAAAAACCAGCGCACATAGTCTGTATATATAGAATATATGTGTAGGCAAGTTATTTGGCTGATTTAGACAAGGTCGAAAAAAAACCTTGCTTAGAAATGAGGCCGTTTACCCTTCCTTTGGACCCCTCTTTTTAGCATATTTTTCATGAAAATTTCAGAAACCTCACCACAGCTTCATTTTGGATTGACTAAGAAGGATCCAGGCTTAGTTTTTTTCATTTTGATGTTTTAGACTTGTTTAAATCTTGGTCAAAGTTAGGTTTGACCAAAATTCAAATGAGCAAAACAAAATTCAAAAAAATCAAAAAAGGAAAAACCAGCGCACATAGTTTGTGTATATAGAATATATATATGTGTACAACCACAAAAAAAAGAATATATATATGTGTAGGAAAGTTATTTGGCTCATTTAGACAAGGTCAAAAAAAGCTTGCTTAGAAATGAGGCCGTTTACCCTACCTTTGGAGCTATTTTTAGCACATTTTTCATGAATGTGAGTTTACCAAAGTTTCGAAAGAATTCCAACATCCATATAGCATGTCAAATTTGAAGTTCTAACATAGGTCCAACATCATTCAAACATAGTTCTAACATAGGTCCAACATCATCCAACAGAAATACAACATTATTCATAATGTTTCATAATTATTCAAATAGCGTTGGGGCTTCTGTCTGTTCATTGAGCTTCTTGCCATCACTTTGCTCCTCATGCACCTTGTGCTCATTGCTTCTTCTCTTCTCCTCTTGGTTGTTGGTACCTTGCGCGTCTTCTTTAGACCTACTATAGAGCTGTGCAAAACATAAATGGTAACGAGATCATGTCAAGTGATAAATGTACAGTAGTATTTGACCCTTACAAGATTTGCATACCTAGCAGAACTCACAACAACAGAAGGTTGGTCACCATTTGGAGGCTCACTTGGATCACCATGATCACCATTTGGAGCCTCACTTGGATCACCATGATCACCATTTGGAGCCTGACTTGGATCACCATGATCACCATTTGGAGCCTCACTTGGATCATCATTTGGAGCCTCACTTGAATCATTATTTGGAGGATATTTCGGATCATCATCAAAATCATGCGGCTGTTGACCATCATCATTTGGAACCTCGTCAAAATCCTCATCTGACGCAACCGGCTGTTGACCATCATTTTCATCATCTGTTGAGGCAACCGGCTGCTGACCAACATTTTCATTGAAGCCTTCATCGAAACTCTCTCCGAACGCTTGATCTACTGTGTTATCACAATACTTACCGAAATGACCAGACCCACCACACCTTGTGCACTTACACTTCCTCGCTCCAAGTCCAGCTCCTTCGCTGCGAGGTCTGATCCGACTTTTCCTTGGTCTACCTCCTGCTCTCTTCAGAACTGGAGCGCAAAGCTTGAATCCAGGGTCCACCATGTCCCATTGTTGTTTTCCCTCCATAGCAGGCAAGGCATAATCATATGTGGCTTTGAAACTTGCAACAAAGTAGTAATCATGCACATACTGTTGAATGTTCCCTGCTGGACCTAGGAGAGAAGTGATGAAAAACAAGGCATGAGTGCATGGCAACCCAGTTATCTGCCATTGCCTACAACTGCAAGTTCTAGCTTATAAATCCACTGGATATCTCCATTCCCTCTTCTCTTTATCCAAATATGATATCTCTGTTGTGGTACCCGAGCAAAGAGTCATGTTCATTTCCAAGCCTGTTGTTTTCTGCTTCAGTTCATTCATCACGGCTGGGATGATAATGTGGCCCATGAATTTTGCCTCGGCTATTCCTGCACGATAATGAAATTTCTGCATGTATTCTATCCTTATCCTGTCAAGCAAATCCACCACATAATGACCCTTTAGTTTCCGGATCGTTGAGTTGAAAGACTCTGCTAGATTATTGTGCACATAGTCAACTTTTCTCAGTTCACTGAATTGGCTTCTGACCCGTAACTTGGAGTGGTGTGTTTCCAAGTATTCTTTCACTTTGGGATTCATGTATAACTGTCTCAAGTGGTAGTTGTGCCTCTTCACACTGCAAGTCAAATATGCTGGCCATAAATTGTCGGTATACACCTTTCCTTTGAATTTCTTCATGAAATTTCAAGCAAGGTGACGCATGCATTCCCTATGCTCTACTCCAGGGAACACATTGTCCACGGCCACTTCTAAACCTTTGTAGGCATCTGTATGAATGACCAACCCATTGGGATGTGCAATAGCCCGTCGCAGATTATGCAAAAACCAAGTCCAACTCTCCTCGGTTTCTGTCTCCAGCACACCATAGGCAACTGGAAATACAAAACTTTGTGCATCAACTGCACAAGCTGCTAGTAACTGTCCTTTAAACCTCCCTGTGAGAAAAGTGGCAGCAATAGCCAAATAAGGCCCGCAGCCTGCCAAAAAACCCCGACGACAAGCCTCAAAGCAGACAAAAACCCTCCTAAAGCATTCCTTGTTCTTTGTCACTCCCCTGAATGTGTACTCCACAGTGTGGTGATCAATATCTACAATACTACCTAGGCTGGTCCTCTCCACTTCACCTTTGAATGAATACAACAATTGAAAACTTTCCTGCCAGTTACCATAAATAGAATTCATAGCATGTTGTTTACCATTGAACAACCTCATGTATGGTAAATCTATCTTGAACTTATCTTTAATGTTCTTCTGCAATTCCTTTGGACCCACTTGCTGGTTTTCTTTCACCCGCTTCTTTACTTCTTCTGCCACACATCTTGACTTGGCTCTACTGATTGTATCCTTACTAAGGGTTGATTCATGGCATGTGTGCTTAAAAGGGTTCACTTTGACCTGAACATTAGTGCTATTTCGCATTTTAGATGCAAGCAGCCTCCATGGAAAACCCTCGGTCGGACAGTGCACTCTGTAACGTACTTGATCGCTCTTGTCAACTTTGAAAGTATGTTCTACCTTGATGCAGTATGTCACAAGTGTATTTCTACACTCAGTCATGGATGTAAAAACGGCACCTTCCTCCATATGAGGGTTCAAAGGTTCCCATTCAACAGCTGCAAGGTCTTCGTCCTCACCGACCGCGTCAACATCCACACGGACTGCATTGTGAGCCTCATCTTGGTTTTTAGCCCGAGCTGCCCGTCGTAAATTCTGAATAACATCAGAATATAGCTTCTCTTCATCAACCCTAGAATTGTAGTCATCAGGCTCCACTTCAAGGGGGACCCTACTGCCGTTGCCCACACTTGTCGAGCCACCACGTAGTCGTGCACCAACTGAACTGTTCTGGCTAGAGATGCCATTACGACGACTTGGTTCTCCCCGAGATGTTGCACCCGTCATCCTAGGCTGCTCAAGCACATCAATTTCCAGCCTTACATGAAAATTATCTTTCTCTTTATGCCTAGCAAACATGGTAGCCAGCTCTTCATCATTACTAACTGTCACCCATTTATTTTCCCCATCATAGTATTTGTATACCACTTCATCACGCAAACCCCAAGGATATTGGCTACAAATTGCCTTCCCAAATTGTCTGAAACTCCAATTACTAGCCATTGGCAACCGATAATCGAACCCTCCTTGGTATTTCTTCTTATCCTTTGCATCGAACATGTACTGGTTCCTTCTAATGTGCACCAAGAAAGCAAACCACAACTCCATCCTAACCGACGAAAAACAGAGACGCAATCAACACACTAATTGGGAAAACCTACTCGAATCGACTGTTCAAATGCACAACTAAGCTCAATCTAAACAGGAGGCGTGACTTACCCCTCAGGAACCCAGTCGTGGGCGCGGCGGATCTCCGGCCCGATGCCTGCCTCGCCAAATACTCCGGGGTCGCCGCTGCTCGCCATTTCGCCCTGGGGTTCTTCCTCCTAGTTCAAATAGCTCCAGCAGCCCCCCACCTTTGAGCGCTCTGGCCGGGCGCATGGAAGGAGGCCGCGCCGTGGGTCGAGCAGGTGGTGGGCGCCCCACCCGTGGTGTCGCAGGAAGGTGGCGGGCGTCGCAGGAAGCGGTGGAGCATCGGTGCATGACGATAGTGGCGGAGCAGGCCGTGCAGCTGGTGGCGGGGCATGTGCTGGCCGCGGCGCACGTGGCGGCAGCGACGCAGGATGGCCTGTCGGCGGATGGGTAGAGTGGGCGTCGATTTGGCCGGCTAGAATCCTACAAATGATTTGGGGATTTTGTTGCATGGGCCCACATGTCAACTCCGGACCGACGTCCACGCGGTCCCACGTGTAAGCTCCAGACCCACAACCCCTAACGCCGGCGGAAGGAATGGACTCAAATATGGCCGTTTGGCCTCATCATAGTAGCTGCGCACGGACTAGGGGCAAAACGAAGCACAATTCGCATATGAGGGCAAAACTGAGCACATGGACACCACTGAGGGCAAAAGGATAATTAACCCTTCGAATAATATAACCTGGTTTGAAAACCGGTTCCGGCAATGTAAACCAGTATATCTATGCATATATGATGCATGTTATGATGATGTAATGATGATGCAATGTATGATGATGTATGCGTATGATGATGTATGCATATGATGTAATGTATGATGATGTATGTGTACGATAATAGAATACTTCAATGAAACTAGCCCGAGCCACTGGAGTATCCTTGCATTCTGTAGCCGGCTCTCACAGGACCCAATCAATGTTTGAACCCAGATAAGTTGAGATATGACTATCGCGAGTACACGAGGTCAGAGTTGCATCAAGCAAACAGGCAGGTTTAACCAAGTTTCAATGAAGGCGGCTTTAGCAGCCTGGTTCTATCTTGACTATCTGTAAGCCGTGCTCTCACATGACAGCCGGTCGTTTGAAGCTTAGCAATCTCAAAAGCTTTGGTCGAATACGCCGTAAAAGATTGATTGCTAGGAGTTCGACGGGTCAATCAGGATGACCTGATGGAGTTGAAGAAGCTGGGTACATGTAGGATGACCCACATGTTATGTCCTCTTTGGTTGAATACGCTTATGTTTGAACATAACCTTGTCAAAAGGGTAGTAACGCTATGTTCTCTTTGGTCGAATACGCCTATGTTTGAACAGGAAGCCCCAAGTGACATACTTGCGAATTGTGTTCGTCGGGGACCTATGTTTGAGCTGTGCTTTGCATCCAACTCTCTTTGGTCCCTGTAATTTCCTGAGAACTTGAACTTGTGAGAGATGGATATTCTTCTTGAACCAGAGTTGTAAACCGGATATTGAGAGCTTTAGAGCTTTGTGGGAGACAAATTTTCCTTGAACCGGATTTTGAGAGCTTCAACGCTTTGTGAGAGGCAGTTTTTCCTTGAACCGGATTTAGAACCGGATATTGAGACAAAATCTTTATTTTGAGCCAGAAACTTTTCTGACGGTTTTTGAAATTTTCACCAATTGGGCAGTTGCCTCCGGGGCCGGGTTATTTTTCCCTTCATTGCCATGGGGTTCTTGAATTTTCTGAAACTGACAAGACTTGCTGAGTCATACCATTGTAGCCCTCGAGTCTCAATACGACTCGAGGGGTTGGCTTGAGATTCTCCATATTTGACCGTAGCATGAGGTGTATATCATTGTTGTTGATAGCGCGATGTAAATCCACAGAAGGTTGAGGTGACTGCGGCAGGTTATTAATGATCCTGTATGAGCCGTGTCAGCAACTCGGCCAATGGTTCCTTCCAACTGGCTTTTTGAAGTTAACCTCACTGTAGTGGCAGCGACTTGTGCGCCTGCCCATTGATCCATCCAGTGCAGACGGCGGCTGATAATGCATGATAATTTGTTCCAGAGTTGTTGGAAGAAAACCGGGCTACCCAAGCAGTGACTGGCTTATACTCAATAAGCCACTCATGCAGACAGGTGTGGCCCTGGTGTGTTGATGTAGACCAGGCCGCGAGAGACGGACGGTAAGGATGACCGTAGCATCAGAGGCAACACAGATAGATGAGTCGGCCGCAGTATTGTAAACCAGTGCAGACACGCGAGTCAATCGCAGGCACGGTAAGCCAGGCGGACGGGTGAGTCAATCGCAGGCGTTGTAAGCCGGACGGACGGGCGAGTCAATCGCAGGTGTTGTAAGCTGGGTGGACGGGTGAGTTGATGTAAACTGGTCTGTAGAACCGCGGCTTATATATTTGTCGAGCTTGATGGCACGTTAAATGCTAGCGCATTATAATGGTGGCGCGAGTTATATATGACCATTACTCTTGCAGTGAACAATTGCCCTGCATAAAAATACACAAACCAAAGTAATTGTCTTTTGACAAAAAGAATATGTGTCAAAAATATACTTAGATGGATATCACCTAGCATTTTTTGTCGGATGATACTGACGGCACAAACCAAGTTTAGATAGCTAGACCGATCAGGCATCAAGGTATGTGCTTATTGCCTCTAATGTGTCCATGCAAACCGGAGTATGCGCCAGATATCTTGCCGAGGAACCAAAAACACCAGGTTGTGCAGTAGTCGGGCTATGCACGGTAACAAGCAATGACGAATCTAGAGGAAAAGCGAGGCATGCACACTGGCGACGGGCGGCTCTCTATAGGGAGGCGAGGCCGCAGGCGGCTCGGTAGGGCCGGTGGCTCATAGGCGGCCGCGTGAGACCGCACGGCAGAGTGTGGTAAGGCGAGCCCGCGGCGGCGGAGATCGGCGATAGCAGAGGCGGCGGAGGCTCAGGGAGACGGAGGCCGAGTTCGCATCCATGCCTGGGTCACATCCGATTCACCTTGGACGACGGAAGCCGGCGGCGAGGTGTACCCCTCCGACCCGGGTGACTCAACAGCAGCTGAGGTGGACGCAAGGCGGGGCGCGGAGGCCTGATGCAGAGGCGGATCCGGTGAAGGCATGGCGGCCCAAAGTAGAGGCGGATCCCAGGTGCGGGCAGCTCACGTTTGCGGCTCTAAACGAACGTCCGACTCGGAGCGAAACTCGTAAGTCAAACAAAGCGGATCGATGGGGTGAGTCGCAGTGAAAACTCAGCGGTGGCTCTGGCGTGCAACGAGAGGGCGGCTCAGAGGCACTTAGTAGGCTATGGCCGAGTCCTCGTCCAAGTCGTGGAGGTTTGACCAATCGGGTCCTCCCCCAGAACGTGGTCCCAATTGATTTAACCGGATCGCACCGGCCGTACTGATGGAAATCGACATCCCTCGGACAAGCGGATCAATAGGTCAAGTGTGACGACGCGCACAGAACCCTAGCTTCTTTTGATCTCAAATCTTCTCGATTGCGAGGGCCGCGCGGACGGCTCAGAGCTGACGTGCTCCGCCGGCGAAAAAACCTTTGATTTCTATCCAATCTACGCTCCACTCAAAGTACTTCATACTTTGAACGCTGAACTTTGGCATTGACGTAGATTCTGACCGGCTCTTCTTCACCCAAAAATTACGAACTTTCTCGATCCTTGAGAAAAGTCCCTCCAAGAACTTAACACCACCGTGCGCAAGCCCCACGGTGGGCGCCAACTGTCGTGGAATTGTCACGGCATATGTCCTTAGGGTCAGGACTTTAGTCATGAGGCCAACGCATCTATGTGGTAGCTTGAGAGGGGTTGATCGGGATGAGAGACGCGAGGCAGATCAATACACAAGACGAGGATTTAGACAGCTTCGGGCCCCGGGAAACATCATCCGGTAATAGCCCTACATGCTGTTTGTGGCTAGGTCTCATTATGCTCATGAGGGAGTCGCCGCATAAGCCGGCTCTCCTCTAGTTGTGTCTAGCCCTAGAGATTGTTTCTTCTCACCTTCTTGGGGAGCCCTGCCCCTCCTTATATATGTTGAAGGGGCGTGTTACATGACTAGTCCTAGTAGGATTAGGATTACTCTATTACAAGTGGAGTCCTAGTCTTGCTTCCTTTGTAGGAGAATATTCCTTATGACTTTTCTCGTAAGCCGGCCCACCATAGCATGAGCCGGCCTTCTGGGCCTTGGGCGTTGTTATCCATCTAAAACACCCACCGGGTCACCAATGAGTCACCAGGCTCATGAGTCGGCAGACCAGTGAGCCGCCAGATCGGTGAGTCGCCAGTCCTCCAGTGGGTTACCCGTGAAGCACCAAGTCCGACCGGGTCATACTTCCGTCTGGGTCATACCGCGGGGTATATCCTGGATAGACTCCGAAGCAGTGCTTGGCTCCGGGACAGTATTCAATGGGGCCTCGGATTGTTTGGGCCCCACTTCTTTGGTCTTCATGGGGATTGTCTCCCCATGGTCGGCAGCCGCCGATGTATTATCCCCGGCCGCCTTGTCACCTGCCCCGCCCTCATCTCCTAGGGCGGAGGACACCCGCTGGGAGGACACTTCGGTGTCCCTCCCAATCACGGGCGATGGAGCCCGGGCTGGTGGGTCACTCTTCGTCTCTTCGGGTGCTAGAGAGTACCCTTCGATAAGGAGGCATCGGGGTGTCCTCCGGGAGGGCTGTAGGTCAGCAGGAGAAAAAATAATACTAAGTAAGTATAAAAAATACTGAATAGACAAAGGTGCAGCACTTAATCCGGATAAACTTATGATTCGGGCAGGGGTTTCACCCTGCGCTTCACCATGAAGCTATGATCGGACGAATCCGAACTAGCAGCGAGGTTCATCTTCCTCTTGGGTGCGGCCATGCCTACGTCAGCAGGGGCCGCCCTCTTCTTCCCCCTGCCTTGCACAGGGGGCTCTTCCTCCTCTTCTTCCTCTTCCTCGTCATCCTCCTCCTCTTCGGAGGAGATGTTGATCTTCTCGGACTTCTCGTTCATAGGACGGGGGCTATCTTCGTCCCCCTTGCCCTTCTTCTTCTGGGCTTCCTGACCGACGCCTTGTACGGTGCCGGGACCAGCATCGCTGTCAATCGAGGCAATTCTGGGTCTTCAAGCAGAGGCGCCGGACACTTGATCCGGGTCGCCTTCTTCGTCCAGCCCTGTATATCATGCAAAATCTCCAATTCCTATTATCATTGAATAATACATGAGATATATGTTCGGCGAAAATTCTTTACCTCCGGGGCGAAGAGCGCAGTACTAAAGCCCGCGTCCTCGGTTTCCTTCGGCCATCCTTTCTGTCTCTTGAAGAGATGTTTCCAGATCTCTTTGTGCGTGAAGACGAAGAGATGCTTCAGCGGCTTCTCTCCTGCCGGATCGAACTCCCATAGGGAGGAATTCGGCTTTGACAAGGGAGGACGAGCCGGGTCAGCATTACCTAGACCACGGAAGAGAGCAGGTGCCCCTTGGAGGTCACGCCGAAAACACGGCCCTAAAGTGCCACCACCTCGGTTTCAGACCCCCAGTCAAGTCCCTTTTTGGTCTAGGAGGTCAATCTCTCTGGGGGTCTTGATTTGAAAGTAGGTTCCGCCGCCCACTTGGCATCGTGAGGTTTGGTGATGTAAAACCACTCCTGCTGCCAGACTTTGTTCGTCTCCACGAACGACCCTTTGGCCCAAATCACATTCGGGAGCTTGCTAATCATGGCGCCCCTGCACTCCGTGTGCTGCCCATCCACCACCTTCGGCTTCACGTTGAAGGTTTTAAGCCA
Source organism: Secale cereale (assembly GCA_902687465.1). NCBI lineage: Eukaryota > Viridiplantae > Streptophyta > Magnoliopsida > Poales > Poaceae > Secale > Secale cereale. The sequence goes on from LR738710.1 coordinate 655,413,132, forward strand.
TAGGCCGAGGTGTGGAGGGATGCAGAGGAAAGCTTCACATACCACTATAAAAGCGGATATGTGAAGGATGGAGTTCGTGGCTAGATCGTCGAAATCTAGCCCGTAGAAGAACAGCAGACCCCGAACAAAGGGGTGGAGCAGAAACCCTAGCCCCCTGACAAAAATGGGAAGTAAACACTACCCTCTCACCCGCCTCTGGGATCGGAATCACCTAACCCTTGGCAGGGACTCGGTGCGCGATGTTCGCGGTGAGATTGCCCGCGCTCCATAGATCCTCCACGCTCTTTTCAGTGACCGTGGATGCTTCCCACTTGCCCCTGGCACCAGATCCAGCTATTGCTGGAAAGGGGAGTACTGGTTGAAGAACGAGGAGTAGTGGGCACATGAGATGAGAATGCTGGGGCTAGGGAGATTGGAGAGCTCGAGCTTGAGGAAGGCGTGGGGCTGATGAAAGGGATGGGTATCCTTTTATAACGCTGCAAATACAGAATGTTCCCCCACTTTTGCCATAAACCTCGCCGGTTCCTAAAGCGGTCGTGCGTAATGCACGGCGTGGGTGCTCACGTCATATTGATAAGGATCCCACAATAAGCTCTCTATTCTGATGGGACGTGTCAATGAGGATATACCTCGAAACACGAAACCAATACCAAATAAAAACAGTTCGATATGTTAATGGGATAGATGCGACACTTCACCAAAAGTTGTAAGTAGCGACATACTATTCATTTTCTTTTGAAAGCTTTGCCTTCGAGGCTAAGGGTTGTACTAACCTTGCAGAGCCGAACACAACACACCTTTTTGCAGAAGATATGTTTGGAAGAAGGAACCCGCCTTGCAACACCGAAGACAATACGGAAGCCGAACTCATCGTCATTGAAGTCAGGTTCAGGGGCTACTGAGGGAATCTTGGATAGAGGGGTCCTCGGGAGGCCATATAACTCTTGGGGGGCCGAACTAATGGGCCGTGAAGATCATAAGTTGAAGATCATCTCTTGTATCCGGATAGGACTCCTGTATTCGTATAATGATAGGTTTTAGGTTCGGGTGTAATATTTCCTTCCTCTGCAAGATGGTTTGTACAAACCCTAGGCCCCTCTGGTGTGTATATAAACCAGAGGGTTTAGTCCGTAGAGGCTAACGGAGAATCTCAAATCCTCATAGGTTAGACTTTAGGGTTTAGCCAATACGATCTCGAGGTAGATCAATTTTTGTATTCATATTCATCCATATTAATATAGCAGGAAGTAGGGTTTTACCTCGATCGAGAGGGCCTGAACCTGGGTAAACATCGTGTCCCCAGCCTCCTGTTACCATCAATCCTCAGACACATAGTTTGGGACCCCCTACCCGATATCCGCCAGTTTTGACACCGACACCCTCTACCTTCGAGATTAGTGCTGAACCTAGATAAATGTTATCTCGTGTTTGCGTTGAGGCATAAACATGATTAGATTGTGTTTATTGCAATACGATTATTCATTTAAGTCAGAGAATAATGGTTATTCTGTTTACATGAATAATACCATCTATGGTCATGCACCCAAAGTGAATGGTTTATTGAATCTCAATCGTAGTGATACACATGTTCATAATATTGATGCCAAAAGATGTAGAGTTGATAATGATAGTACCACTTTCTTGTGGCACTGCCGCTTAGGTCATATTGGTGTAAAGCGCATGAAGAAACTCCATGCTGATGGACTTTTGGAGTCACCTGTTTTTGAATCACTTGACACATGTGAACCATGCCTCATGGGCAAGATGACTAAAACCCCGTTTTCCGGTACAATGGAACGGGCAAGTGACTTGTTGGAAATCATACATACTGATGTGTGCGGTCCGATAAGCATTGATGCACGCAGTGGATATCGTTATTTCCTCAGCTTCTGTCGGTGTTCTGGGAACGGGGGTACCCAGACTTGTCTGCCTGCGGCCTAGGGCGTGGCTCATCAGGCGGCCTGGTATGGCCCAACATCTTCAGCAACCACTCAAGACCCTCGCGAGGCTGACAACACAAGGCATCCCGTGGGCCGGCCTCACTAGGACGGCTCGTGAGGATCGGAGATATCAAGGCGAGGGACACCTCTCGAGGCCCCCGTGATGTGAGTAGTGACGCCCAAGGCCAGGCGGGTGCCAGCAGGCGCAGAGTGCCAGTTTCCTTTCTGGTGCTAAAGAAGCAGGTGCAGACGAGGAGTCCCAAGGCGTCAGTCAAAGGTTTCGATATCGGTGCAACAAGATCAAGACCTGCAGGACGGAGGTCATCGCGGAGCCCACGGCGGCGTCACCCCCACAGCCTTTGGCAGGTGAAGACCACCTTTTGTCAGGATAGCTTGTACTAGCTGCCCCCCTTCAAATTTGGCCATTGTGGGATCCCTTCCCGCTCAATATTTGGGAAGAGGACCCGAGGCACTATAAATAGGATTAGCCACCACCATTGAACTCATCTCATCTTGAGTTGATTAGTTAGTAGGCCACGCACCACAAGCTCATCTGAGCACAAGAACCCCTCTCCTCAGGAGGCAGTTCATCCATGTACTAGTTCTTCATTAGCCTACCAGGCAATCCACCACACCACACTGGATTAGGATATTACACCACAACGATGGCCCGAACCAGTATAAACCTTGTGTCCCTTGTTCTTTGGATCTGATGAGCTACTCTTAGTGATCGGTGAGTAGACGAGCTAGGATGGAAGGAGAGATCTTCGTGCGCACCCCAGAGTTTGAACCTTGAGGATTTTGCCAGAACCCTAGATCCGACATTTGGCGCACTAGGTAGGGGTGCGTCGGATCTGTTCTTCTATCGTTCATACCGTCACCGCCCTACGATTCCGATGGCTGACGATCAGGGGGCTCATGCTGACCACTGGGCGACCTGGCCTGCGCGGGCGGCACCGCCCACCCATGGAGACCTCAACCCCGCACTCCAAGCTGCTCCTGCACCACCCGGCGCTGCCAGCCGCCGGCGGCGCGGGCCGGCGACCACCGCCTCGGCGTCCCGACGTGCGCGCTCCGGGGTGCTCTGCAAACCACGCCGCGGCAGCAACACCCTACACCCGACGGGAGCAGGCGAACACGAGGGCCATGCTCATCTTGGCGCGAGAGCTGTTACGATGCAGGCTGGCCGAGGGCGGCCGCGACGTGCTGCTGGAACGCGTTGCTGAACTACTGGGCTGCGCTTGCGGAGGCGCGCTGCCATTTTGCTCCTCACCACCACCCCAGGTTGCAGGTGGGGCGCTGGTGTGGCCCCGACAGGCGCCGGCGTCCTCTAGAGCGATTGGAAGGCCTGACCACACGAATAGGAGCGCTGGTGCCATCCCTACGACTACAGTGACTTCGTCACCAGCGAGAACGAGCGCTGGTGGCCTCTCGCCAGGGTATGCGGAGGTTCAACCCAGCTGTCGGATTCAGGGCTCCGCAAAACCCGTTAAGTTCGAACACAGGGGCGTGAACGAAGATCTCTCCCACTCCCGTCTACCTAGCGCCTCGCTCTCGTCGCGGTGGAAGGATTCAAGCAAACAACGAACAAAGCACACAAACGTTTATCCAGGTTCGGGCCACCGCGTGGTGTAAGACCCTACTTCCTTCTTTGGTGGATTAGCCTCGGGCGAGCTGGGATACAAGCTAGTACAGTGGTTCCTGGGCTCAGGAGGTGAGCTCATGAGGGTCAGGAGGCAAGTGTTCTTGCTCCTTGCGTGGTGGCAGAGTGTATCAATCGATCCCTTTGTAGTGGGAGCTCTAGCTACTTATATAGGCGGCCACGGTCCTCTTCCCCCGAAATGTTTAGGCGGGAAGGGATCCCACAACGGCCATTTTTGAGTAGGAACACAAGGACGTTCCTACACTAACAAAAGCAGTCTTCGCCTGCAAAAGGATCAGGCGATGACGCGGTGGTGGGCTCGACGATGACATCCTCCTTGTCGTCCTTGCGGTCTTCGGTCTCGTTGCACCAATGAGGAAACCTTTGCCCCGCTACTCGGGAACCAAAGGCTGCGCCGTCCCCTTTGCACCGAAATGGCAACTGCGTAGTTGGCGGACACTGGCACCCGCTGGCGTGGCACGTCACTACTAACATCACTGCCTCCTCCTGAGGCAGGCTCGGCCTTGGATTCTCCGCCCCTCCGGAGCACCTTGCTGAGACTGCTCCTGGGGAGGTCTTGACGTCGTTCTCCTCGCGAGGCTTGGCTCCCTCGCGAGTGTCTTGGGCAGCTGGTCGATCTGCTGGGCCGTACCAGGCCGTAGTAGGAGCTCGTCGCGGCCCGCAGAGAGGCAAGTCTGAGTACCCTGGTTCCCAGTACGCCGACAGTAGCCCTCGGGCCCAAGGCGCGCGCGGAGTTGGCTTCGGGGCGAAGCCTTAGTCGAGGACGAAGCGCCGAAGGCCCTAAAAGGCTGCGGGCCAGGCCGGCGTGCGATTGTTGGATGGAACGTGGCGGCTCCACTTCCCATGCAGCCTTGGTGATCATGTGACTTGACAACTCCTTGGCACCGGCGACGAGGGCGTAATGGCTGCGACGCCATTGGCTGGCGGTTGGGCTCCTCCGCCCTATAAATGGGACTAGGGGGGAGCCCCCAGGCCATTTCCGAGCCAGTGCCGTCTCCTCCTTGCTTGTCCTTCACTCTCTCTCTCTTCTCCCAAGATCTTCATGGCGCCTCCGAGGAAGCCATCTGCCGCAAAGAAGGGGAAGACCCCGAAGGATCCAGTCCCATTGCCGCCGAAGAGGGGTCGCGGTCGTCCCGGCAAGTATGCCGCTGCGCTCGCAGTGGTTTCTTGGGGATGCGGGCGCGACCTTCTGAGCCCCGCCGCGGCCGCCGGTGGACGGCGCGGGGCATCCTCCCTTGGTGAAGGTGGTTGCGGCCGCGGAGGAAGAGGGGGCGCGGAACGGTGCCTGCTGGTCGCGCTTCCTCCACGCCCACAGCTCCATTCCTTTGACGTGTCGTCGGAGTTCATGGTGTAGGCGGAGAGGCCCGGCGGCCCGTGGCTCAGGCTTCCCCACTCGTTTGGCGACGTGTTACCGGCCGGAGGCCTTGGAGGTATATGGCTGTAGGCCGACGATTGCTGCAGCAGTGCGTCCTGGGTGGAGGTTGATGTGGCTCCCTCGGGCGATGTGTTCCTGGAGCGCGGCTGACAGTCGTTTGCTCACGCACGTCGGCTGCAGGGGAGGTGTGCGCTCCACTTCAGGTACGATGGCGTCTCGACACCGTTCGTCAGGGTCTTCTTGGAGGAAGGGAGGTGCCTTGGGTGCTGTCCCGAGGCTGATGACGAGGAGGACGACGAGGAAGACGTCCTGATACGTCTCCAACATATCCATAATTTTTGATTCTTCCATGCTATTATTTATGAAGTCTGGATGTTTAATGGGCTTTATCATTCACTTTTATATCATTTTTGGGACTAACCTACTAACCCAAAGGCCCAGTCCAGATTGCTGTTTTTTTGCCTTTTTCAGGGTTTTGCAGAAAAGGAATATCAAACGGAGTCCAAACGGAATGAAATCTTCGCGAGAGATATTTTTGGAGGAAATCACGCTCGTCAAACGTCAGGACCAAGTCAGGGGGCAAGGGGCCAGCCCTCGAGGGTGGGGGGCGCGCCCCCATCCCAGTGCGCACCCCCCTGCCTCGAGGCTGGCCCACACGGCCACCGGTGCCCTTCTTCTTCCTATATATACCTACGTACCCAAAAAACTCCATACGCAGAGAGAAAACCCTAATTCCACCGCCGTAGCTTCTGTTCTCGTGGAGATCCCATCTTGGAGCCTGTTCCGGGAGGGGGATCCATCACGGAGGCCTTCATCATCATCATCATCGCCCTCACCATGAGTTGTGAGTAGTTTACCACAGACCTTCGGGTCCATAGCTAGTATCTAGATGGCTTCTTCTCTCTCTCTGGATCTCAATACAAAGTTCTCCTCGGTCTTCGAGGAGATCTATTCGATGTAATCTCTTTTTGTGGTGTGTTTGTCGAGATCCGATGAATTGTGAGTTTATGATCAAGGTTATCTATGAAAGATATTTGGTTCTTCTCTGAACTTTTTATGTGTGCTCATAATATTCTTGCAAGTCTCTTCGAATTATTGGTTTGGTTTGGCCTACTAGATCCATAGTTCTTGCAATGGGAGAAGTGCTTGGCTTTGGGTTCAATCTTGCGGTGTCCTTTCCCAGTGACAGTAGGGGCAGCAAGGCATGTATTGTATTGTTGCCATCAAGGATAAAAAGATGGGGTTTTCATCATACTGCTTGAGTATATCCCTCTACATCATGTCATCTTGCTTAAGGCGTTACTCTGTTCGTATGAACTCAATACGCTAGATGCATGCTGGATAGCGGTCGATGTGTGGAGTAATAGTAGTAGATGCAGGCAGGAGTCGGTCTACTTGTCTCGGACGTGATGCCTATATACAATGATCATGCCTAGATAGTCTCATAATTATTCGATTTTCTTTCAATTGCTCGACAATAATTTGTTTACCCGTCGTAGAATATCGCTATCATGAGAGAAGCCACTAGAGATAACTATGGCCCCGGGGTCAATTCTGAACATATCAATCTACGTCTACTTTACTTTTCTTGCTTATTAAACCAAAAAATACCAAAAATATAACTATCATCTCTATCAGATCTCACTCTCGTAAGTGACTGTAAAGGGATTGACAACCCCTTATCATGTTGGCTACGAAGTTCTTATTTGTTTGTGCAGGTGCGAGGGACTGGCGCGTGGTCTCCTACTGGATTGATACCTTGGTTCTCAAAAACTGAGGGAAATACTTACGCTACTGTGCTGCATCTCCCTTTCCTCTTCGAGGGAATACAACACAAGCTCAAGAGGTAGCAAGAAGAATTTCTTGCGCTGTTGCCGTGGAGGCTTACGCAAAAGTCATATACCAAGTACCTATCACAAACCTTTATCCTTCGCATTACATTTTTTGCCTCTCGTTTTCCTCTCCCCCACTTCACCTTCGCCATTTTTTTTGCCCTTCTTCCGCCGTGTGTTTATCGTTCGCTTGCTTCCTGTTTGCTTTTGTGTGTTGGATTGCTTGCTTGTGACTATGGCTCAGAACAATACCAAATTGTGTGACTTCTCCAATACCAACAACAATGATTTTATTAGCACTCCGATTGCTCCTATTACCGATGCTGAATCTTGTGAGATCAATGCTGCTTTGTTGAATCTTGTCATGAAAGATCAATTCTCCGGCCTTCCTAGCGAAGATGCCGCTACCCATCTAAACAACTTTGTTGATTTGTGTGATATGCAAAAGAAAAGGGATACGGATAACGATATTGTTAAATTGAAGTTATTTCCGTTTTCACTTAGAGATCGTGCTAAAACTTGGTTCTCCTATTTTCCTAGAAATAGTATTGATTCTTGGAATAAGTGCAAAGATGCTTTTATCTCTAAGTATTTCCCACCTGCTAAGATCATCTCCCTTAGAAACGATATTATGAATTTTAAGCAACTGGATCATGAGCATGTTGCACAAGCTTGGGAGAGAATAAAATTAATGATACGTAATTGCCCTACACATGGTTTGAATCTATGGATGATTATTCAGAACTTTTATGCTGGCTTGAATTTTGCTTCTAGAAATCTTTTAGATTCGGCCGCCGGAGGCACTTTCATGGAAACCACCTTAGGAGAAGCTACCAAACTCCTAGATAATATTATGGTTAATTATTCTCAATGGCACACCGAAAGATCTACTAGTAAAAAAGTGCATGCTATCGAAGAAATTAGTATTTTGAGTGGAAAGATGGATGAATTATGAAATTGTTTGCTACTAAGAGTGCTTCTTCTGATCCTAATGATATGCCTTTGTCTAGTTTGATTCAGAATAACAATGAATCTTTGGATGTGAATTTTGTTGGTAGGAATAATTTTGGTAACAATGCTTATAGAGGTAATTTTAATCCTAGGCCTTTTCCTAGTAATTCCTCTAATAATTATGGTAATTCCTACAACAACACTTATGGAAAGATGCCTTCTGAATTTGAAATTAGTGTTAAGGAGTTTATGATCTCGCAAAAGAATTTCAATGCTATGCTTGAAGAGAAATTGCTTAAAGTTGATGAATTGGCTAGAAGTGTGGATAGAATTACTCTTGATGTTGATTCTTTGAAACTTAGATCTATCCCACCTAAGCATGATATCAACGAGTCTCTCAAAGCCATGAGAATTTCCATTGATGAATGCAAATAAAGAACCGCTAGAATGCGTGCTAAAAGAGAAGATTATATTAAATCGTGTTCGTGAAAATAAAGATGAAGATCTGAAAGTTATTGATGTGTCTCCTATTAGATCCTTGTTTTCTAATATTAATCTTGATGAAAATAGGCTGAAGATGATTCTGCTTTAAGGTGTCCCAATGATTTGGATTTTTAGATCTTGATGCTAAAATTGCTAAAAGTGGGAACGAAGAGATTACAACTTTGCATAGTGATGAACCCACTACTTTGGATTTCAAGGGATTCAATTATGATAATTTCTATTTGATTGATTGTATTTCCTTGTTGCAATTCGTGCTAAATTCTCCGCATGCTTATAGTCAAAATAAAGCTTTCACTAAACACATAGTTGATGCTTTGATGCAATCTATTGAAGAAAAACTTGAGTTGGAAGTTTCTATACCTAAAAAGCTTTATGATGATTGGGAACCTACTATCAAAATAAAAATAAAAGATCATGAATTCTATGCTTTGTGTGATTTGGGTGCAAGTGTCTCCACTATCCCAAAAACTTTGTGTGATTTGCTAGGGTTTCATGAGCTTGATGATTGTTCTTTAAATTTGCATCTTGCGGATTCCACTACTAAGAAACCTATGGGAAGAATTAATGATGTTCTTATTGTTGCCAATAGGAATTATGTGCCCGTAGATTTTATTGTTCTTGATATAGATTGCGATCCTTCATGTCCTATTATTCTTGGTAGACCTTTCCTTAGAACGATTGGTGCAATTATTTATATGAAGGAAGGAAATATTAGATTCCAATTTCTGTTAAGGAAAGGCATGGAACACTTTCCTATAAAGAAAATCAAATTACCATATGAATCTATCATGAGAGCCACTTATGGATTGCCTTCCAAAGATGTCAATACCTAGATCTATCTTGTATCGTGCCTAGCTAGGGGCGTAAAACGATAGCGCTTGTTGGGAGGCAACCCAATTTTATGTTTTTTGATTTTGTTGCTGTTAGGGAATAAATATTGCATCCAGCCTCTTATTAGATGTGTTTTCATGTTTTGTTTAGTGTTTGTGCCAAGTAGAACCTTTGGTAAGAATTGTGTGAAGTTTATATGATCTTGCTGTGAAAACCAGAATCGTTAGCGCTTGCTAAAGTAGTCTTCAGATTTTACTGGAGCGTGATTTTTAGTTGATTATTTTTGGTGCTGATTGGTAGAAAAATTTCGCAAATTTATCAATTTAGTTTTAATTGTTTGGAGTTCCAGAAGTAGGCGAACCCTGCAGATTACTACAGACTGTTCTGTCTTTGACTGATTCTGTTTTTCGTGTGTTGTTTGCTTATACCGATGCATCTATGAGTAATATTGGAGGATATGAACTATAGAGAACTTGGAGTACATTAGGTTTAGCACCAATAAAAACAAAGAATGAATTCCTTGCTGTACATTTGAGTGGTGATTTTCTTTCTCTTACTAACGGAGCTCCCGAGAATTTTTGTCTAAGTTTTGTGTTGTGAAGTTTTCAAGTTTTGAGTATTGCTTTGATGGACTATGGAACAAGGAGTAGCAAAGGCCTAAGCTTGGGGATGCCCATGGCACACCAAGTAAACTCAAGATAATCAAAAAGCCTAAGCTTGGGGATGCCCCGGGAAGGCATCCCCTGTTTCGTCTTCATCCATCGGTAACTATACTTGGAGCTATATTTTTATTCGCAACATGTTATGTGTTTTGCTTGGAGCGTCTTGTATAATTTGAGTCTTTGCTTGTTACTTTGCCACAATCATCCTTGCTGGACACACCTATCTGAGAGAGTTAAATATGGTCTAGAAATTGTTGGAACGCTCTATGTGCTTCACTTATATCTTTTGAGTTGAATAGTTTTTGCTCTAGTGCTTCACTTATATCTTTTAGAGCATGGTGGTGGTAATATTTTGTAGAAATTGTTGAACTCTCATGCTTCACTTAGATCTATTTGAGAGTCTATTAAAACAGCATGGTAAAGTGTTTAGGCTAAAGAAACTAGTCTTCACATGATAAACATCGAATGTCAATGTAGTAAATTTTTTCACATCAAGTGCATTGAATAGAAAGAGACGTTGGATGCTTGATAATTGTTTTGAGACATGAGGATAGTGATATTAGAGTCATGCTAGTGGAGTTATTATGAAATTGAGAAATACTTGTGTTAAGGTTAGTGATTCCCGTAGCATGCACGTATGGTGAACCGTTGTGTGACTAAGTTAAAGCATGAGGTATTTGTAGAGTGTCAACCTTTGTGTGGAGGTCGGGGGCACGCGATGGTTAACTCCTACCAACCTCCCCCCTAGGGGTATGTGTTGATTGCTTTGTTCTGATGACTCGTAGATTTTTGCAATTAGTATATGAGTTCTTATGACTAATGTTTAGTCCATGGATTATACGCACTCTCACCCTTCCACCATTGCTAGCCTCTCTTGTACCGCGCAACTCTCGCCGGTACTATACACCCACCATATACCTTCCTCAAAACAGCCACCATACCTACCTATCATGGCATTTCCATAGCCATTCCGAGATTTATTGCCATGCAACTTTCCACCGTTCCGTTTATATGACACGCATCATATTGTCATATTGCCATTGCTTGATCATGTAGTTGACATCATATTCATGGCAAGGCCACCATACATAATATTTTCATACATGTCACTCTTGTTTCATTGCACATACCGGTACACCGTCGGAGGCATTCATATAGAGTCATACTTTGTTGTTGTAGTATCGAGTTGTAATATTGTGTTGTAATGAAAGTGTGATGATCATCATTTTTAGAGCATTGTCCCATGGGAGAAAAGGCTGAATCTATAAAGCCCCTCCGCAAAAAAAAAGAGAAAAAAAAGAAAGGCCAGAAAAAAGGAAAGGCCCAAAAAAAAGAAAAGAAAAAGGGACAATTGCTATTATCTTTTTCCACACTTGTGCTTCAAAGTAGAACCATGTTCTTCATTGTAGAGAGTCTCATGTTTAGTCACTTTCATATGCTAGGGGGAATTTTCGTTATAGAACTTGGCTTGTATATTCGAACGATGGGCTTCCTCAAATGCCCTAGGTCTTCGTGAGCAAGCAAGTTGGATGCACACCCACTAGTTTCTTTTGTTGAGCTTTCATTCATATTTAGCTGTAGTGGATCCGTTGCATGGCAATCCCTACTCACTCACATTGATATCTATTGATGGGCATCTCCATAGCCCGTTGATACGCCTAGTCGATGTGAGACTATCTCCCTCTTTTTGTCTTCTCCACAACCACCTCTATTCCACCCATTGTGCTATGTCCATGGCTCACGCTCATGTATTGCTTGAAAGTTGAAAGGTTTGAAAAGATAGAGCATGAAAACAAATGCTTGGCCGAAATCGGGGTTGTGCATAATATAAATATTTAGTGTGATAACAAGGGAGCATAGCCAACACTATATGATTTTTTAGGGATAACTTTCTTTAGCCATAGTATTTTGAGAAGACATGATTGCTTTGTTAGTATTGCTTGAAGTATTATTATTTCTTATGTCAATATAGACTTTTGTCTTGAATCTTTCAGATCTGAACATTCATGCCACAATTAAGAGAATTACATTGATAAACTATATTGGTTAGCATTCCACATCAAAAATTCTTTCTTTATCATTTACCTACTCGAGGACGAGCAAGAATTAAGCTTGGGGATGCTTGATACGTGTCCAACGTATTTATAATTTTTGTTTGTTCCATGCTATTATTTATGAAGTCTTGGATGTTTAATGGGCTTTATCATTCGCTTTTATTTTATTTTGTGAATAACCTACTAATCCAAAGGCCCAGTCCAGATTGCTGTTTTTGTGTGCCTATTTCAGGGTTTTGCAGAAAAGGAATATCAAACGGAGTCCAAACGGAATGAAACCTTCGCGAGAGATATTTTTGGAGGAAATCATGCTCGGGAAACGTCAGGACCAAGTCAGGGTCAAGGGGCCAGCCCTCGAGTGTGGGGGGCGCGCCCCCCTTCCCAGGGCGCGCCCCCTGCCTCGAGGCTGGCCCACACGTCCCCCGGTGCCCTCCTTCTTCCTATATATACATACGTACCCCAGAAACTCCATACGCAGAGACAAAACCCTAATTCCACCGCCGTAGCTTTTGTTCCCATGCAGATCCCATCTTGGAGCCTGTTCCGGGAGGGGGATCCATCACGGAGGCCTTCATCATCATCATCATCGCCCTCACCAAGAGTTGTGAGTAGTTTACCACAGACCTTCGGGTCCATAGCTAGTATCTAGATGGCTTCTTCTCTCTCTCTCTGGATCTCAATACAAAGTTCTCCTCGGTCTTCGAGGAGATCTATTTGATGTAATCTCTTTTTGCGGTGTGTTTGTCGAGATCAGATGAATTGTGAGTTTATGATCAAGGTTATCTATGAAAGATATTTGGTTCTTCTCTAAACTTTTTATGTGTGCTCATAATATCCTTGCAAGTCTCTTCGAACTATTGGTTTGGTTTGGCCTACTAGATCTATAGTTCTTGCAATGGGATAAGTGCTTGGCTTTGGGTTCAATCTTGCGGTGCCCTTTCCCAGTGACAGTAGTGGCAGCAAGGGACGTATTGTATTGTTTCCATCGAGGATAAAAAGATGGGGTTTTGATCATATTGCTTGAGTTTATCCCTCTACATCATGTCATCTTGCTTAAGGCGTTACTCTGTTCGTATGAACTCAATACACTAGATGCATGCTGGATAGCGGTCGATGTGTGGAGTAATAGTAGTAGATGCAGGCAGGAGTCGGTCTACTTGTCTCGGACGTGATGCCTATATACAATGATCATGCCTAGATAGTCTCATAATTATTTGCTTTTCTATCAATTGCTCGACAGTAATTTATTTACCCGTCGTAGAATATCGCTATCATGAGAGAAGCCACTAGAGAAAACTATGGCCCCCGGGTCTATTGTCAACATATCAATCTACGTCTACTTTACTTTTCTTGCTTTTATTTGCTGTTTTATTAAACCAAAAAATAGCAAAAATATAACTATCATCTCTATCAGATCTCACTCTCGTAAGTGACCGTAAAGGGATTGACAACCCCTTATCGCGTTGGCTGCGAAGTTCTTATTTGTTTGTGCAGGTGCCAGGGACTAGCACGTGGTCTCCTACTGGATTGATACCTTGGTTCTCAAACACTGAGGGAAATACTTACGCTACTGTGCTGCATCTCCCTTTCCTATTCGAGGGAATACAACGCAAGCTCAAGAGGTAGCACGTCCGGAGGAGCAGTTCCTCCTCCGGAGACGACCTCAGTCCTGGGGGGCATCGTGGGGCCCCCCTTTGTGGTGGCAGCAGCTCCTCCAGCAGTGGTGGCCGCGATGAACCACCACGCCGCGGAGCTCGATACGGCGAGGGGAGGGGATCGCCACGCCACTGTGGTTCGGTGAAGCCAGAGGAACTGGAGGACTCCGACTGAGTGGGAGCGGCTTCTGCTTCTTCTCCTTTCTATTCTTTCATGTCCTTTCTGCGTCAAAATTTCAAGTTGCCTTGAGGAGGCATGTAATGGGTTGTGATATATGTAAGAAGCGAGGACTCACTGTCATGCTTTTGTTGCCTGGGTGAAATCACTTAGCTTTTATGCGTCATGTCGTCCTGAGGTGGAGTCCTCCTGACTCCGGCATCATGAGCCCCATCGGGTCGTGACGAGGTGGCCGAGTCTGACGGGCTCGTACAGCCCCCGAGCGGGGGTCAATCGCTGAGATTTGCTGAGAATGCCGAGCGCGGGTTAGAGCACCAAAGCCTGTGTGGCTCGGTAGATAGATTGCGCAGACTGAGAAGCCCGGTGCCAGAGCCTGAGCAGGCTTGACCAAGCGAGGTGACGGGGCCACGGCGGACAAGGGCCGGTGACCGACCGTGCCCCAGCCCCCACGCGTGAGGCGCGCGAAGAAGACCGAGTGGCGCAGCTGACCTTAAAACCGGTGAGAAAGATCCCAACACTAAACTCTCAACAAAATGCAGGAAGCACGAAAAACACGAGAACTTCATAGCATGGGGTAGAGGAAGGGCTGATAGCCAAGGAAGTAGAGAAGGCTGACAGCCAAACACCAAGCAAAAAGGAAAAAATGTCGCGTCTGACCCCTACACTATGTCTTCTTCCCAGCACGGAGCTAAGGACTGCCACTGGGGCGTGGGTGGGAGCCCCGTCTGAGGGCCCGTAGGCAACACACAGGAGACTCCGAGGCGTGTACAACCCCAACTCATTATTACGTGTGAGTGTCACAGGCGGAGACCTTCACGGGCACGGAGCCTTGATTATGGATAGAACCTCCTGAGGTGTTCGATGTTCCAGGAATTCTAGATAGGTATCCCATCCCGCGTCTCCAGGCGCACAACACCAGGCCTAGAGACACATGCGATTTTGAACGGGCCCTCCCACATGGGCGAGAGCTTGTGTAGCCCCTCACGGGAGAGGACCCGCCTCAGGACCAAGTCACCAACTTCAAGTGTTCTTGTGCGGACGCCGCGACAGTGGTACCGCCGCAGCGCCTGCTGGTAATGTGCCGCCCTGAGGGCAGCTCGGCGGCGGCCCTCCTCGCCGAGCACGAGGTCCATCCGCCAGGCGACGTCCTGGCATTCCTCGTTGAAGGCCCAGACCCGTGGGGAGCGATGCTTGACCTCGTGAGGGAGGATCGCCTCTGCCCCATAGACGAGAAAGAACGAAGTCTCCCCCATAGGTTTGGTGGCAGTGGTTTGGATTGACCACAGGACGGACTGGAGTTCGTCGTCTAGCCCCTGCCGCAAGCCTCAAGCTTCTTCTTGAAGCTGCGCGTCTTGAGGCCACGCAAGACTTCCGTGTTGGCGCGTTCGGCCTGGCCGTTGCTCCTGGGGTGGGCCACCGAAGCGTAGCAGATATGTGTTCCAAGGTTAACAGAATATGACCTGAAGAGATTACTTGTGTAATGTGAACCGTTATCCATGATGATGCGGTTGGGGACCCCAAATCGCCTCACGAGGCCCTGGATGAACTTGACAGCTGACCCGGCTGGGATCGCGCGAACAGGCTCCACTTCCGCCCACTTGGTGAATTTGTCGACGGCGACGTACAGGAAGCGGTAGCCCCCTGGTGCCCGAAGAAATGGACCTAGGATGTCCAGTCCCCAGACCGCGAAGGGCCAGAAAAACGGAATCGTCTGGAGGCCTTGCGCCGGCTGGTGGATCTGCTTGGCGTGAAACTGGCACGCCTCGCAAGCTCGCACGAGCTCCATGGCGTCGTTGAGCGCTGTGGGCCAGTAGAAGCCATTGCGGAAGGCCTTGCCCACGAGGGTGGGGGACGACAAGTGATGGCCACAGTCTCCACCGTGGATATCAGCCAGCAGCTCGGGCCCTTGCTTCCTCGAGATGCATTTTAGCGAGACGTCGTTGGGGCGCCTCCTGTAGAGTTCATCGTCTTGGATGCAGTAAGCTGAGGCCTGTCGGACCACGCGCTCTGCGTCTTCTTCTTTGTCTGGCAGGGCATCATGTTGTAGGTACATCTTGAGTTCTTGGGTCCAGCAACCCTCCTCGGGCTCCGCAGCGAGCAACAGGAGGGCTTCGGAAGGTGACCCGCAAGGCGAGGCACCATCCGGGGGCGCCGCTGGTAACCCCTGCCGAGGGGAGGCCGGCTCGGGAGCTGATGGTGTTGCTGACGGCTTGAGTAGCCGCTACTCGAAGACGCCTAGCCTTTGAGGCTCCCGTCTGGAGGCTCGCTTGGCAATGTCGTCCGCTTCTTTGTAGGTGCCTCTCGGCACGTGTTGCACCTCCAGCCCTTGGAATCGCTTCTCCATCCTGCGCACCTCCTCCAGGTATGCCACCATGTGCCCATCCTTGGGCTTGTACTTCTTGTTGGAGAAGTCGACGAGGAGTTTCGAATCGCCCCTGATGGTGAGACGCTTGACCCCCAGTGTGGCGGCGGCCTTGAGCCCGGCAATCAGGCCCTCGTACTGGCGATGTTGTTGGAGACCTTCTCGCCCTGCTGGAAGCAGAGCTGCATAGTGTAGTACAACTTATCCTGAGAGGGAGATACCAACACGGCGCCAGCCCCCGCGCCGATGCGTGAGAAGGCGCCGTCGAAGTACACTACCCATCCGTCTGGGGCTTCATCGCCGGGGGCCAGGGAATGGTCTTCGCTGACCCCCCGCTCTGGCGCGTCAGTCCATTCCGCCATGAAGTCTGCCAGAGCAGCTCCCTTGATCACCCGCGTGGTGCTAAATTCCAGCTAGAACGCTTGAAGCTCAATGTTCCACTCGGCGACCCTCCCGACGACATTCAGGCCCCGCAGCACCTTCTCGAGAGGATACGACGAACTAACCTTGATGGGGTGGCCGTGGAAGTAGTGGCGCAGCTTCCTGGAGGTGACGAGGAGCGCCAAGAGCAGCTTTTGAGGCATCGAGTAGCGCGAACGTGTGTCGCACAATACTGTGCTGATGAAGTACACCGGGTGCTCCACGAGGGTTGGCGCAACAGGGTACGCTGGCGCCTCAGGAGCCTCTGGAGCTTCTTGCTGAGCGGTGGGGCCATCGGTGCCCGCGGTCGAATCCGCCCCTGAGGCCGCGTCAGGGGGCGGCGCGGGTCCTGAAGGTGCCGAGCCACCCAGTGGCCTTGGGATCCGGAGCCTTTCCTCGCGCTCCACCACCAGTGCTGCGCTGGCGGAATGAGGCGTTGCGGCGAGGTAGAGTATCATGGGCTCCAAGGGTCGTGGTGCTACCATAACCGGCGAGCTGGTGAGGTATTCCTTGAGGTCCCGGAAATTGGCGTCGGCCTCCGGAGTCCACTCAAAGGGCCCTTTCTTCTTCATGAGCTTGAAGAACGGGAGGGCGCGTTCCCCGAGCTTAGAGATGAAGCGCCCCAGGGATGTCACACATTCGACGAGCTTCTGCATTTCCTTCAGGTTTGTGGGTGGCCTCATTTTTTCGATGGCCCTGATCTTCTCTGGGTTGGCCTCAATGCCCCGGTGCGAAACCAGGAACCGTAGCAACTTGCCGAAGGGTACGCCAAACATTAACTTCTCTGGGTTGAGGCACAGCTTCACCTTGCGCAGGTTGGCGAATGTTTCTTCTAAGTCCTGGATGAGGGTCGTGGCCTCCTTGGTCTTAACCACGATGTCATCGACATAGGCCTCTGCATTCCTCCCGAGCTGAGGGACTAGTGTGATGTGCATCAGGCGCTGGAAGGTAGCGCCCGCGTTCCTCAGCCCAAAAGGCATGCAGGTGTAGCAGTTGACCCCGCATGGGGTCAGGAACGCAGTCTTCTCCACGTCTTCTACCACAATCTTGATTTGGTGGTAGCCTGAGAAGGCGTCAAGGAAGCAGAGTAGGTCGCACTCAGCCGTCGAATCCATGATTTGGTCAATGTGCGGAAGAGGGAAGGGGTCCTGAGGGCAGAACTTGTTGAGGCTCGTGAAGTCGACGCACATGCGTTCCTTGCCTCCTTTCTTCGGGATGATGACGGGATTGGCCAGCCACTCCGGGTGCCATACTTCCCGTACGACACCTGCTTCCTCCAGCTTCCTAACCTCCTGGACGATGAAGGCCTGCTTCTCCGGGGCTTGTCTGCGCGCCTTCTACTTGATAGGGTGCGCATTGGGGCACACCATGAGGTGATGCTCAATGACATGCCTAGGCACCCCGACGAAATCTGCGGCCTTCCAGGCGAACACATCCTTGTTGGCCCTGAGGAAGCCGACCAGCACCGTCTCTTGCTCTGGATCCATGCCCATGCCGATGGTGAAGGTGGCTCCCGAGCCTTCTTCGTCGGCGGGCACTTGCTTCGTCTCGGTGGGGTCCTGAGAAAAGAGCTGCTTCTTCTTGGCAGGCGCGGCCTCCGGAGGTTCCGGAACCCCCTTCGCCCCTGGGTGAGCTGCGGCAGCGGTGGCCTTGTAAGCGCGCCCAAGGACCTGAAGGGCGGCCTTAGGGTCCCCTTTGATGGTGATGACACCGCTGCTCCCAGGTATCTTGACGGTGTTGTAGCCCAGCTGAGTCGCTGCCATGAACTTTGCCAAGGCTGGGAAGCCGAGGACGGCGTTGTACAGCAGGTGGATGGGCGCAACGTCAAAATCGATGAGCTCAGTTTGGTAGTTAGCCGGTGTGTCAAAGGTGACCGGGAGGCGGATCTGGCCGAGCGGAACGGCCGAGCCCGTGACCCCTGAGAAGGGCTTGGTGGGAAGGAGCTGCCTGTAGGACACAGGCAGATGACCGAAGGCTTCGGGAGAGAGGATGTTGAGGCCGGTGCCACCGTCAATGAGAGTTCTTGTCACGGCCACCCCGCAGATGGTGGGCGTGCATACCGTGGGGAGAGCGCCGGTGCCGGCCGCTTTGGAGGCGAAGTCGCCGGGGCCAAAGGTGATGGCGGGCCCTGGCTCGCTCTGCGTCCGCAAGGCCTCCCGCGGCTGGGCGGCAGCTCCAACCTGCCGAAAGTGCGACTTGGCGTGCCGGGCAGACGCCGGTGCTTGGGACCCACCAAGGTTGCAGGCGACCCCGCGGCAAGGCCGCTCCCTGTAGGCGACGCACCGCAGCTCGCAACTGCGGGCCGTCCGTGTGGCGCGGGTCTCGGCGGGCGGCCGGTGCTGGGCCCGCCGTCGTCCCATTAAGAGCGTGACCGGCGAGGCCACATGAGGCAGGAGTGGTGGTGCAGGCCGTCCTCCAGTGGCCTGGCCGGCAGGAGCGTCGTTGAGGAAGGAGGAGGGGCGCCCATGGGTGGCGCGGTCCGCTGATATTGCTCGGTCGACGGGGAGGAAGCCAGCCCCCGCGCGGCTGTGGCTGGCCGCAGCCATCGTAGAGTCGCCGAACCGGAGAGGGGAAGCGAGTTCGTCGGAGAGGCGAGATTTCGACACGCCCCCTACCTGGCGCGCCAAATGTCGGATTCAGGGCTCCGCAAAACCCGTTAAGTTCGAACACAGGGGCGTGAACGAAGATCTCTCCCACTCCCGTCTACCTAGCGCCTCGCTCTCGTCACGATGGAAGGATTCAAGCAAACAACGAACAATGCACACAAGAGTTTATCCAGGTTCGGGCCACAGCGTGGTGTAAGACGCTACTTCCGTCTTTGGTGGATTAGCCTCGGGCGAGCTGGGATACACGCTAGTACAGTGGTTCCTGGGCTCAGGAGGTGAGCTCAGGAGGGTCAGGAGGCAAGTGTTCTTGCTCCTAGCGTGGTGGCAGAGTGTATCCGTCGATCCCTTTGCAGTAGTAGCTCTAGCTACTTATATAGGCGGCCACGGTCCTCTTCCCCCGAAATGTTTAGACGGGAAGGGATCCCACAACAGCCATTTTTGAGCGGGAACACAAGGACGTTCCTACCCTGACAAAAGCAGTCTTCGCCTGCAAAAGGATCAGGCGATGACGCAGTGGTGGGCTCGACGATGACATCCTCCTTGTCGTCCTTGCGGTCTTCGGTCTCGTTGCACCAATGAGGAAACCTTTGCCCCGCTCCTCGGGAACCAACGGCTGCGCTGTCCCCATTGCACCGAAATGGCAACTGCGCCGCTGGCGGACGCTGGCACCCGCTGGCGTGGCGCGTCACTGCTAACATCACTGCCTCCTCCTGAGGCAGGCTCGGCCTTGGATTCTCCGCCCCTCCGGAGCACCTTGCTGAGGCTGCTCCTGGGGAGGTCTTGACGTCGTTCTCCTCGCGAGGGTCTTGGGCAGCTGGTCGATCAGCTGGGCCGTACCAGGCCGTAGTAGGAGCTCGTCGCAGCCGCAGACAGGCAAGTCTGGGTACCTTGGTTCCCAGTACGCCGACACCAGCGAACGCCAAGGCCAGATGCTGCAGCCAGGGTCTTAAGGCGCGGGGCATGCAGGCGGTGCCTTTGGTGGGACTGCCGATGAAGCCTACGTACCCTGCATGGTGGACCTGGCATACGTGTTCGGGGAAGTCCCCAATGCTTTCCACGGGCCGAGATGGAACGACAAGGCGCTCGAGGAAGAAGATTACCACGAGTCACCCGGGGACACCATGGACCCCTTCAGCGACGAGGACAAAGCACAACAGGTATCACAACAACAAGCGTACGCTAACAATGGACTGCAGGTGAATCAAACCACGGCGATGGTCGAAAATCCGAGAGCGACCGCTCCACCCTCAACCGGAGCGGAGCGCTGGGGCTGCGCGTGGAAGGCCTAGACCCATGGCCTCCCCAGCGACGCGAGGAGCAGGGAGGTATGCGAAAGTAGATCCTCTATCGAGGCGAGCCTCGCCAAGCTCCCCCCCGGCAGAAGGCCCGTGGTCGCTGAGGGCGACGCCAGCCCTTTTGCCTCCTTGGTCATGTCCTGGTTTCCGGTCGCCCCAACGGAGGTCGGGGGTGGCGCAAGGCGGGGCCCTCGTCTAGCGATATGAAGTATGGCTCGCTCCTATGAAGATCTCCGTCCGTGACACTCTCACGTAATAATGAGTGGGGCTATACACGCCCTGGAGTCTCCGGAGAGCCGCCCTCGAGCCTCAGGGGCTCCCTCCCATGTCCTAGTGGCATCACTTAGCTCCGCGCTGGTGAGAAGACGGAAGACTAGATAGTAGCCGGACGCGGCTATTTGCTTTCCTTGCCTTCCCTTTTGTAATTGGATTCGCCATGTCTTTCGAAATGAATTTGAAGTCTTGCTTGTTGCCAAAATGGGGGGGGGGAGTTTTCTTTGATTTCTGCTGGATTTTGCCGCCTCTGGCTGTCTCGAAGATCTTACCCCGGGCCCTTCGGCCCGGGGGCTGGAAGGCCAATCCCACTTGGTGTGCCATTGTAACCTGGGCAGGACCCTCTCGGGGCAATAGCCTGCTGCTACTTCTCGAGCTTGCATTGTATTCCCTCCAAGAGGAAAGGGTGATGCATCACAGTAGCGTAAGTATTTCCCTCAGTTTTTTAGAACTAGGGTATCAATCCAGTAGGAGACCACGCGCAAGTCCCTCGCACCTGCACAAACAAATAAGAACTTCGCAGCCAATGCGATAAGGGGTTGTCAATCCCTTTACGATCACTTACGAAAGTGAGATCTTATAGAGATGATAGTTTGATATTTTTGGTATTTTTCGATTTAAGAACAGAAAGTAAAAGAGGAAAAGTAAAGTAGATTGTAGATTGATATGTTGAGAATAGACCCGGGGGCCATAGTTTTCTCTAGTGGCTTCTCTCATGATAGCGATATTCTACGGTGGGTAAACAAATTACTGTTGAGCAATTGATAGAAAAGAGAATAATTATGAGACTATCTAGGCATGATCATTATATATAGGCATCACGTCCGAAACAAGTAGACCAAAACGATTCTGCATCTACTACTATTACTCCACACATCGACCGCTATCCAGCATGCATATAGAGTATTAAGTTCATAAGAACAGAGTAACGCCTTAAGCATGATGACATGATGTAGAGGGATAAACTCAAACATAGTGATATAAACCCCATCTTTTTATCCTCGATGGCAACAATACAATACGTGCCTTGCTGCCTCTACTGTCATTGGTAAAGGACACCGCAAGATTGAACCCAAAGCTAAGCACTTCTCCCATTGCACGAACTATAGATCTAGTAGGGCAATCCAAACCAATAATTCGAAGAGACTTGCAAGGATATTATAATCATACATAAAGAGTTCAGAAAAGAACCAAATATTTCTCAAAGATAATCTTGATCATAAACCCCACAATTCATCGAATCTCGACAAACACACCGCAAAAAGAGATTACATCAGATCTCCTCGAAGACCGAGGAGAACTTGGTATTCAGATCCAAAGAGAGAGAAGAAACCATTTATATACTAGCTATGGACCCGAAGGTCTGTGGTAAACTACTCACAACTCATGGTGAGGCGATGACGATGATGTAGAAGCACTCTATGGAAGATCCCCCCTCCAAGGAAACTCTGGAATAGGCCCCAAGATGAGATCTCACGGGAACAAAAGGTTGCAGTGGTGGAACTAGGGTTTTCTCTGTTCGTCTGATGGTTTCGGGGCACGTAGATATATACAGGAAGAAGGAGGGCACCGGGGGCCAGACGTGGGGCCCACGAGGCAGGGGGCGTACCCTGTAGGGGGGGCGCCCCCACCCCCGTGGACGCCTCCTCAGCCCTAATCCGTGGTTCTCAATTCTCCCGTGCGTATTTTGCTCCAAAAATATATCTCCCGAAGTTTCATTCCGTTTGGACTCCGTTTGATATTCCTTTTCTGTAAAACCTTGAAATAGGCAAAAACAGCAATCTGGACTGGGCCTTTGGGTTAATAGGTTAGTCCCAAAAATAATATAAAAGTGTATAACAAAGCCCATTAAACATCCAAAACATCATAAATAATAGCATGGAACAATAAAAAATTATAGATACGTTGGAGACGTATCAAGCATCCCCAAGCTTAATTCCTGCTCGTCCTCGAGTAGGTAAATGATAAAAACAGAGTTTTTGATGTGGAATGCTAACCAACATAGTTTTCAATGTAATTCTCTTAATTGTGGCATGAATGTTCAGATATGAAAGATTCAAGACAAAAGTCTATGGACATAAAAAGTAATAATACTTAAAGCATACTAACAAAGCAATCATGTCTTCTCAAAATACTATGGCGAAAGAAAGTTATCCCTACAAAATCATATAGTCTGGATATGCTCCCTCTTCATCATACAAAATATTCATATCATGCACAACCCCGGTTTCAGCCAAGCACTTGTTTTCATACTCTATTCTTTCAAACCTTTCAACTTTCACGCAATACATGAGCATGAGCCATGGACATAGCACTATGTGGAATAGAGTGGTGGTTGTGGAGAAGACAAAATGAGGGAGATAGTCTCACATCGACTAGGCATATCAACGGGCTATGGAGATGCCCATCAATAGATATCAATGTGAGTGAGTAGGGATTGCCATGCAACGGATGCACTAGAGCTAAGAATGTATGAAAGCTCAACAAAAGAAACTAAGTGGGTGTGCATCCAACTTGCTTGCTCATGAAGACCTAGGGCATTTGAGGAAGCCCATCGTTGGAATATACAAGCCAAGTTGTATAATGAAAATTCCCACTAGTATATGAAAGTGACTAAACATGAGACTCTCTATCATGAAGAACATGGTGCTACTTTGAAGCACAAGTGTGGAAAAAGATAGTAGCAATTGTCCCTTCTCTCATTTCTCTCATTTTTTTCGAAGGGGCTTTCTCTCCTTTTTTTATTTTTTATTTAGCCCCTCTCTATTTTCTTGGGCCATCTCTTTTTTATTGGCCTTTCCTCACACGGGACAATGCTCTAATAATGATGATCATCACACTTTTACTGATTTACAACTCGATACTAGAACAAAGTATGACTCTACATGAATGCCTCCGACGGTGTACCGGGATGTGCAATGAATCAGGAGTGACATGTATGAAAAATTATGCATGGTGGCTTTGCCACAAATACGATGTCAACTACATGATCATGCATGGCAATATGACAATATGAAGCGTGTCATATGAAGAAAACGGTGGAAAGTTGCATGCCAATATCTCTCGGAATGGTGGCTGTTTTGAGGAAGATATATGGTGGCTATTTTGAGGAAGGGTATATAGTGGGTGTATGGAACCGGCGAAAGTTGCGCGTTACAAGAGAGGCTAGCAATGGTGGAAGGGTGAGAATGCGTATAATCCATGGACTCAACATTAGTCATAAGAACTCATATACTTATTGCAAAAATTTATGAGTCATCAAAACAAAGAAATCAAAGCATCCTCCTAGGGGGGAAGTTGGTAGGAGTTAACCATCGTGCGCCCCCGACCTCCACACAAAGGATGACACTCTACAAATACCTCATGCTCTAACTTCGTTACATAGCGGTTCACCATCTGTGCATGCTACGGGAATCACTAACTTTAACACAAGTATTTCTCAATTTCATAATAACTCCACTAGCATGACTCTAATATCATTATCCTCATATCTCAAATTATCAAGCATCCAACTTCTCATCATATTCAATGCACTTAGTATGAAAGTTTTTACTACATTGATCTTGGATGCCTATCATGTGATGGCTAGTTTGATAGCCAAAGCACATTACCATGCTGTTTCAATAGACTCTCAAAAGTATACAAGTGAAGCTTGAGTGATAAAAAATTTCTACAAAATATAATCACCACCGTGCTCTAAAAGATATAAGTGAAGCACTAGAGCAAAAACTATTCAACTCAAAAGATATAAGTGAAGCACATAGAGTGTTCTAACAATTGCTAGGCCATATTTATCTCTCTCAAAAAGGTGTGTACAGCAAGGATAATTGTGGCAAACTAACAAGCAAAGACTCAAAATGATACATGATGCTCCAAGTAAAACACATATCATGTGGTGAATAAAAATATAGCTCCGAGTATAGTTACCGATAGATGAAGACGAAAGAGGGGATGCCTTCTCGGGGAATCCCCAAGCTTTGGCTCTTGGTTGTCCTTGAATTTTACCTTGGGGTGCCTTGGGCATCCCCAAGCTTAGGCTCTTGCCACTCTTTGTTCCATAGTCCATCAAAGCAATACTCAAAACTTGAAAACTTCACAACACAAAACTTAGACAAAAATCTCGTGAGCTCCGTTAGTATAAGAAATCAAACCACTACTCAAAGGTATTGTAATGAATTCATTCTTTGTTTATATTGGTGTTAAACCTGCTGTATTCCAACTTCTCTATGATTCATACTTCCCAATACTACTCATAGATACATTGAAATAAGCAAACAACACACGAAAAACAGAATCTGTCAAAAACAGAATACTCTATAGTAATCTGTAACTTTCGCATACTTCTGTAACTCCAAAAAATTGAAATAAATTGGTAAACGTGAGGAATTTGTCTATTAATCATCGGAAAAAAGAATCAACTAAATAGCACACTCCAGCAAAATCTGGTGACCATTCTAGCGAGCGCTAATGATTCTGTTTTTCACAGCAAGATCATATAAACTTCACACAAGTTTTCCCAAAGGTTCTACTTGGCACAAGCACCAATTCAAACACAAAACAAAATCTAAACAGAAGCTAGATGCAATATTTATTCCTAAACAGAAGCAAAAACAAAAATTATAGAATTGGGTTGCCTCCCAACAAGCGCTATCGTTTTACGCCCCTATCTAGGCACGATACATGGATAGATCTCGGTATTGCCATCTTTGGAAGGCAATCCATAAGTGGCTCTCATAATAGATTCGTATGGTAATTTATTTTTCTTCCTAGGAAAGTGTTCCATGGCTTTCCTTAACGGAAATTGGAATCTAATATTTCCTTCCTTCATATCAATAATTGCACCAATCGTTCTAAGGAAATGTCTACCAAGAATAATAGGACATGAAAGATTGAATCTATATCAAGAACAATGAAATCTACGGGCACATGATTCCTATTGGAAACAATAAGAACATCATTAATCCTTCCCATAGGTTTCTTAATAGTGGAATCTGTAAGATGCAAATTTAAAGAACAATCATCAAGCTCATGGAAACCTAGGAAATCACACAAAGTTTTTGGGATAGTGGAAACACTTGCACCCAAATAACTCAAAGAAAAGCATTCATGATCTTTAATTTTTATTTTAACAATAGGTTCCCACTCATCATAAAGCTTTCTAGGGATAGAAACTTCTAATTCAAGTTTTTCTTCATAAGATTGCATCAAAGCATCAACTATGTGTTTGGTAAAAGCTTTATTTTGACTATAAGCATGCGGAGAGTTTAGTACAGATTGCAACAAGGAAATACAATCAACCAAAGATCAATTATCATAATTGAATCCCTTGAAATCCAAAGTAGTGCGTTCATCACTATGCAAAGTTTTAATGTCTTCACTCCCACTTTTAACAATTTTAGCATCAAGATCTAAAAACTCCAAATCATTGGGACAACTTAAAGTAGACTCATCTCCAATCCTATCTTTATCAAGATTTATACTAGAATTCAAGGATCTAATAGGAGACACATCAATAACTTTCAGATCTTCAACTTTATTTTCATGATAACTAGAAGAACACACTTTTATATAATTCTCTCTTTTAGCACGCATCCTAGCTGTTCTTTGTTTGCATTCATCAATGGAAATTCTCATGGCTTTGAGAGACTCATTGATATCATGCTTTGGTGGGATAGATCTAAGTTTCAAAGAATCAACATCAAGAGTAATTCTATCCACACTTCTAGCCAATTCATCAATCTTAAGCAATTTTTCTTCAAGCAAAGCATTGAAATTCTTTTGCGAATTCATAAGCTCCTTAACACTAGTTTCAAATTCAGAAGGCATCTTTCCATAAGAGTTGTTGTAGGAATTACCATAATTATTAGAGGAATTACTAGGAAAAGGCCTAGGATTAAAGTACCCTCTATAAGCATTGTTACCAAATTATTCCTACCAACAAAATTCACATCCAAAGATTCATTATTATTTTCAATCAAAGTGGACAAGGGCATATCATTAGGATCAGAAGAAGCACTCGTAGCAGCAAATAATTTCATATGTTCATCCATTTTTCCACTCAAAACACTAATATCTTCAATATCATGCACTTTTTACTAGTAGATCTTTCAGTGTGCCATTGAGAATAATTAACCATAATATTATCCAGGATTTTGGTAGCTTCTCCTAAGGTAGTTTCCATGAAAGTGCCTCCTGCGGCCAAATCTGAAAGATTTCTAGAAGCAAAATTCAAGCCAGCATAAAAGTTTTGAATAATCATCCATAAGTTCAAACCATGTGTAGGGCAATTACGTATCATTAATTTCATTCTCTCCCAAGCTTGTGCAACATGCTCATGATCTAGTTGCTTAAAATTCATAATATCATTTCTAAGAGAGATGATCTTAGCAGGAGGGAAATACTTAGAGATAAAAGCATCTTTGCACTTATTCCACGAATCAATACTATTTCTAGACAAAGAGGAAAACCAAGTTTTAGCACGATCTCTAAGTGAAAACGGAAATAACTTCAATTTAACAATATCATTATCTGTATCCCTCTTCTTTTGCATATCACACAAATCAACAAAGTTGTTTAGATGGGTAGCGGCATCTTCACTAGGAAGGCCGGAAAATTGATCTTTCATAACAAGATTCAACAAAGCAGCATTAATCTCACAAGATTCAGCATCGGTAATAGGAGCAATCGGATTTCTAATAAAATCATTGTTGTTGGTATTGGAGAAGTCACACAATTTGGTATTGTTCAGAGCCATAGTGACAAGCAAGCAATCCAACACACAAGCAAACAAGAAGCAAGCAAACGATAAACACACAGAAAAAAGAAGGGCAAATAAAACAGCAAGGGTGAAATGGGGGAGAGGAAAACGAGAGGCAAATAAATGTAGTGCGAAGGATAAGGGTGTAATGCCCAGCATGAGATTATACCTCCTACGTGTCGAGGCAGGACTTAAAGGCATAAGCTCATACTAGAATGATCTCAAGTATGGTATCTTTGCACGACTCATGTAAAAGAGGGATGAAATTGCAAAAGAGTAGTTGGCTTACACTCGCCACGTCACACAATGCATTACATAAACAATCATCATCCGAAAAATCAAAGTCCGACTACGGACGAAGATCCAAATGAAAGATACCATAAATAACACAAGCCCGGATCGCCCCTAGTAGGAACCACTACTGATCGTCAAACAACGTCACAAACATACGAGCACTCTCTTCATCGAGCTCCCAGTGAAGTTCTTGGACCAACTCCTGCCTTGTTCTCAGCGGTACCTGCATCTGGTGTTGTAGTATCTGTGAGCCACGAGGACTCAGCAATCCCATAACCATGGGTATCAAGACTAACAAAGCTTTATGGGTATGGAAGAAGGTAGTGGTGACGTTGCAGCAGCGGCTAAGCATATGTATGGTGGCTAACTTACGAGTACAAGAATAAGATGAGCATCTACGCAAGCGGTCGCAACTAGTAATGATCGCTAAAGATCCTGAACTACCTACGAGTCAAACATAACCCCACCATGTTCTCTTCTCAAAGTGAAAAGAGACAGTCACGGTTACTCACACGGTTGTGTGTTTTACTTCGGATCCTATGTCAAGTTTTCTACAACCGGACATTAACAAATTCCAATCTGCCACATAACCACGGGCACGGCTTTCGAAAGATCATAACCCTACAGGGGTGTCCCAACTTAGCCCATCACAAGCTCTCACGATCAGCAGAAGTAATAATAATTATTACCCCTTATCTTAGGGAAATCCGAGCAGGCTCGGTATCCCGGTGCACAAGACATTTCGACAGTGGTAAAACAAGTCCAGCAAGACCTCCCGGTGTGCCGACACCCTGATAGTAGCCGCGCGTATCTCGTCTCAGGCCACGTCCGGATGAGCTATGGTTACAGTAACCAGATACCCCAAGTTTCCAAGGGGCGGCGCCGTAAGCTGCTCTATTTGGGACCAACACCATCGACAGTCTGCTATGTAGAAAGAATATCGGGGGCACGACCCCCTATTCAATTTAATTAATTTAATTAAATTGTTATTATGAGGCAAATTAAAACCAATGTTGGGCCTTGCTGGAGGAGTTTTATTCAAAGACGAAGTGTCAAGGGGTCCCCATATACCCAACCGTGTAAGGAACGAAAAATCAAGGAACATAATGCCGGTTTATCGGTGCCTAAGGTGGCATGAGTGGAACAAAACACCGAGCAAAAGGCCAAGCCTTCCACCCATGCCCAGTATATAGGTGTGTTAATAATAATAATAGATATTGTGATATTCCCAAAGCAACAAGTTCCAACATGGAACAATCTTCATCTTCACCTGCAACTAACATTGCTATAAGAGGGGCTGAGCAAGCGGGTAACATAGCCAAACAATGGTTTGCTATGAAGGTGTCAAAGGTTAGAGGTTTCGTGGCAACAAGGAGAGGGGCTGACATAAAGATGGGTAGCGCGACATATAACGATAGCATCGAGAGAACTAAGCATGGCAATGATAGTAAAGGTATCCAAGGTGATGGTCATCTTGCCTGAGATTACGCATGGAAGAAGAACAAGTCCATGAAGTAGACGGAGCAACATAGTCGAGCGAATCCTCACAGCTCCGGAACGGAACCGAAGCTAACAAGAGAAGCAACCGGAAAGAAGCAAATAACACGGTAAACACACAAGCATAAACATGGCATACGATGCACATCCAAGTATGATGCATGTCCAGTTTAAAACACCACATTTTATTTATTTAGTTGCCTCTCGTTTAGTTACAAGACAAGATTAAATGTTTTTAACATGGCAATAGGTGAAGCAAAAGTAAACTATCTATCTAGGCAATTTAAATGGGGCTGGAAACAACAAACAACAATTTCGGAAAAACCCCATGTGCATATTTTGAATTTGGTACTGTTCTGCCTATTACACCATTTTAAAGTTATTAAACAGCAAAACAAGGGGCACCATGTTAATCTACACATTTTCCACCCCATTTACATATAAAGTTTATTAAATTTGGAGCTACAATTGTTTAGTTATGAATTAAATCATTTTAGCATGTTATTTACACAAATTAATACAAACAACAAGTTAAACATTTTTAACAGGGGGTGAAAGTGGCATATTATTAATCTACATTAAATTCTAAGCAGTTTTCATATAAAGTTTATTAGATTCCGATGCATGGTTGTGGAGTTTTGATATGCATGAAGTTTAGGGTCCAAACTGTAAAACTGGCAGCTCCGGACAAAATAGGAAAAACGTTCCGCATGAAAAAAATATGAATCGGGCCGAATCTGTGCGGACTGGGCGCTCACCATGGGCCTCGGCCTAGCTGGAGGAGAGGATGGCCGGAAGGGGCACTGGGCCGGCGTGCATAGCTGGCCATGGCCCAGGCGATGGAGGCGCTGGCCCGGCACGCGCTGGCACTGGCCTCGTGCGGATCGGGCGATCGGTCAATGGGCGAACGGGCGAGGCGCTTCAAGCGGGTGCGGGCGACGGCTTGGCGGGACCCGGCCGGCGACCTTGAGGCAAGTAGCAGGGCGACGTGGGACTTGGAGACTGCATCCCAGGCGGTCGAAGGATGCAGGGGGGGTTCGAAGCAGAGGAGACAGGAGCTCCTGGCAGTAGGGCACTCAGGAACGGCGTGGATCGAGTCTTCCGGCGTCGGCTCCAGGCAACGGCGGCGGATGGAGCTCGGGGAGGCACCGGCGGCGGAGCCTCGAGGCCATGGTGGTCTCATGTGAGCAAAACAGAGGAGGAGAGGCAGATCGTGAGAGAGAGACAGAGAGGAACGGAGGAAGGAAAATGGGGGCGCGGGCGCTCGAAGGAGGCCAGCGGAGGAAGGCATCTCTGGCACGCTCGGAGTCGCCGACGACGGGCGCCATGAGGCTCGGCTGCGGCTCTATGGTTGGGCCGGTGCGTAAAGCAAGGGAATCTGGTCGGGAAGGTTTTTAGATCGGGGAGGATCCCGAGGTGGAAGAGAACTGGCGGCGACGACTAGGAGGATGGGACAAGATCCCTAATTTCTAGGGTTCGGTCTGCTTAAATAGCGGGTAGGTTTTTGGTTAGGGGCTAACTACACCCTCTGATTAAAATCGAACGGTCCGGGATAATTAGGTTAGGGAGCCCAAACAAAGAACCGATGATATTTTAGGGATGTTTGGGGATGATCCGGACCCATCGGTAACAAGAGCCCGGGTCAGGTTTGGGGCAGTTTCGGACAAGTTGCGAGGAGAGGAAAGTGGGCTGTGTAGAATGAGTAGGCTGAGAAGAGGGAGAGAGATAGCAGCCCTGCAATAGGTTTTAGAGCACTGAAACGTCCGACGTTCAAACCGGCTATAATGCCGCTATATGTTTAACGGTTGGGCTATCAAACAGACTCCGAATGCGATGAAATTTGACAAGCGGTCTACCTACGCTATAATAAGACCGCACGCCAAGTTTCATCCCATTCCGAGAACATTTTCCGGCCACTTATAAAATAAATATTCGGAGGTGCCGCGGGCGCGTGCGAGTGTGTCTGGACTCAGAACGGACAACAGAGAGAACTGGGGAACCCGAACGAATGCAAGTTTTGAAAACATGCTGATGAATGCACATGATGTCATGACAAAGTGCAACACGCAAGCAAATGACATGGCAATGACGACGAATAACTGGCTGACACCTAGCGCATCGGTCTCGGGGCGTCACAACTCTCCCACACTAACAGAGGATCTCGACCCGAGATCCTGGAGAAGGCACCGGATAAAAACAGAAAAGGAAGAGGTAAAACAAAGTTGCTTTTTCGACAAACGAGTGAAACCATGAACCTTGAGAGGTTGAAAAATCTTGAAGGAAAGAATACAACGGAGATGAACGAAGTTAAGAGCACTCCGGTAAAAAGGAGGAACAAGGAACATTATGTGGACCTTGTCGGTTGAAAGACATGAAACAAGAGCTCACGGATGACGAAAGAATTTCAAAACCACTCCGGTTAACCAAGATTGAGAAGGAATAAGAATGAAATAATTTGGAAAGCATTCCGACTATAAACGGAAGGAATTAACATAAACTTGAGAAGATGGGGTGATACTCTATGAAATCAACAACACATTGCCTCCGGAACAATTAAACGAATGGCACAAGGTTAAGAAAGATTTCAGATAGCACTCCGGTTGAAAAGAGAGGCAAAACTTGATAAGATGAGAGAATTAGAATGGAGGTCACAACACTCCGGTTGAATGGATAAGCAAAGGAAAGAACATGATCTTGACAAAACAAGATTACGGTTCGAAGAGAGCAATATGACAAAGCCTTCGGAATGAATAATGGAGTGAAAAGATCGAAGAAGAAGAACATCTTCGACTAGAAATGATTTTGGAAGCATCCTGACGAAGAAGGGTTGAATGGGGTTGTTAGAATTTTAACAACGAAAGAATAAGCTCATTGTGGGCTTATGGAAAACATCTCAAAAATTAAGAGGTGACAACCAGCCACTAACAGAAACAATTGATTTGATTGAGAGCACCAAAGAGATGAAAATCTTATTTCACCGGAATGATAAATGAAGAACTTGGGTCATCTATAAGCACCATAATAGCAACAATTCTCAGGGAAAGCTTTAGGTGAATTATAACCCAAGATTACTCCAACATAGAGATTGAGGGGTCGAAATATCTCCTCAAGATAGAGAAATAATGGTTTTACATATCTCATTCTTGATAGCTTGTTAATCATGAAACATGACAGAAATTGTCAAGAATGACATAACACCATCTGAAAAGATAAGGTAGAATGAATTTCACTTCAGAATGCAAGAAGAAGAATACTTGAGCTCATTGATCAAGAATCATGAAGAAGACTTCGAGGATGAATTAAATCATGATGAACCACCATGACGAACTCCAGTAACAAAAGGATGAAAAGTGAAGGATGGAAAGAATAAGATTGAAGCCTTGCAATGATTTAGATAGAGCTTTGAAATGATATAATTGAAATAACTTGGAGCTCCGGAAAACAAGATGAACAACTTAGAACCAAGGATATGATATGATGAACAAGCTCCGGAAAAAGAGATTAATCACTTGGATGAAATAAGAATAAGACTTATGTTGTGCGTATCCTTCACCAATTTAAATTGGTGACAAACAATGGATTTGACATACTACTTATTCTTGTTGCAAAGAATTAAAGAGAGATCTCGCACAAACTTGAGAAAGTATTCAAAAAAGCACCGGTATGATTTCAGAAAGAACGAATTAATTGATATGATGACAAAGGGAAATGAATCTTGAACGAACCACCGTAAAAAAATCGAAACCGAGTGATGATAGAGAACAAACCACCATGAAGAATTAGAAAATGAACGAAGATACATGAGGCAATCTTAGATACAAAAGAACGAATGGACCATGAGCAGAGTAAGAATACTTGAATGATGCACCGGAAGAATATGGAGACGAAGGAGAGGCATCGATGAAGAATATTTGGAGGACGAAGTTGAAAACTGAGAACAAGGAAATCTTCTGAAATGATGGCCTTCGGAGGATCACAATGGAAAGAATTCATGAAATGCTTCGGATGGGTATAAAAGGAATTCCTCACAATCGGAACAATAATGAGGATGGCAAGAAGCTAGAACCACGAATCTTCAAGAGAACGGGCCAATATTTAGGAGAAATTCTTCTTCGGTCTTCAAAATTGAGAATGAAAAGGAGAAACACCTTGAAGAATTGCGAGATACTACGGAAGAATAAAAAGATGGAAGGTTTAACCAAACATGAAAAGAATTTGAAAGCGATCTAGGAGAAGGCATATGACTGATGGAATCCATACTTACGTCACAATTTGAAAAGAATTTGAGTATAACTCCAGAAAAAATTGGAAGAGTCAGGTAAGATCCTGGGAAAAGACCTGTGGGTTAGGGCCCACTAAAGAAATTACCGTGGAAAAAGATTGCTTAAGAGATATTGCACCGGTTGAATTAAATGGCTTGAATAAGATGACAATCCTCAAAATAGTTTGAACGGATTAAGAATGGAAACGTGAATGTTTTGAGATATCTTGTACACACCGGATATGGATAGGAGAGTTGAATGAATAAGAGAGCCTTCGGATAATAATTTTCAACATGGGAAAACACGTAAAACAAGAGGAAGGATATGATCAACACCAAGGCTTGAATTAAATCCACCGGAGAAGAAACATGAATGGAGAATGAAAAACTTGAAGCTCCTAAGCATCTTCACGATAAATCACCGGATAAGAACATTGAAGGAAATGAATGAAGAAACACCACATGAATAAAATGGATACTTGATTAAGAATTCTGGCTCCGAGAAGTAGAAGGGTGGGAGGGTGGGGAAAAGCAAAGGCAACTTGGGATGAATGAAACATACACCGTTGAGAAAACCCAGAACTGGTCTTGCACATAGTGAAAGGATCGGATTAACTTGAAGAGAAGCACGCCGGTTGAAAAGAATTACCATGAACATCTCGATGGTCAAGAAGAATTTGTACTCCCATAGAAATATGAGAACACCGATTAGGAAAGGTATGGAATCAACACTTGACATCGAAGCAACTCGAATACCAGAACTCAAAACAAAATAAATGATTGATATGTTGCAACATAATCTTCACAATATCATCCGAACAGAGAATTGAACGAATGAATTTCATAGCTTAATGGTAAAACACTTGTCGAGAATCCACTTGGGAGAACAAAAGGTAAATAAAAACAACAAGGAGCAGATAGAACAAATACAAGATAGAAGCTTCGTTCGACATATTCATGCCGAAAGCTTATGGAACGTGTTACAAAAGGGTTTTGCAATCCCAGGATCAGCATAGCCAAGGACCCTTTAAGATGCAACTCCCGATCGGAACAAACGCCCATAAAACTACTTCACTCAATGTAGAACCCCGAACTCCATATCGTGCATTTGTTGGAAGAATGCCTACGAACTACTAGATGAACCCACCTATTAATTTCCGAAAGTTTCCAGTTATGCAATCAGGTGTTGGGGATACAAGGGAAGCATCGTGCACTCAACTCTAATCCTACATCCAGCTGTATCCATCCTTCAACACATAACCAGTTATTTCCGGAAACCATTTACCTCGGACCTTCGAAACGCATCTACTATACAAGCTATGGCAATACTCCCGAACTACCTCCCCAGTACTGGGTGATGTCGGGGTTATCTTGCCACTAACCGCATAGGAGAATTTTCGATGTCGGCCGTCTTAAGTATTCGAGAACTGCTGCGATATATTTGTGACGACAACACCTCGGAGCTCAACTCCCCGGGACACAGCCACAACCCCTAAATGACAGGAGGCATCGAGAACAATGTTCTCGTCACAAAGACATCGGAACAATCCAAACAATAGTCGCGTGATCCTAAAAAAATATTAATTGAATTTTTTAGAGTAGAAGAGATAGAGTAATCGTCAGGAGTCCTCAACAGAGTGAAAAGGGATGAGGTGTAAAAAGAAATCCTACTCTTCGAAATATATATAGGACCCAAAACATTTTCAAGTGTGTGCCTAGACTCAACCGTCAACGATTCGATCAATCAGTGGGGGATCATAGGTCGGAGAAGGCTCTAATACCAACTTGTAATGCCCAGTATGAGATTATACCTCCTACGTGTCGAGGCACGACTTAAAGGCATAAGCTCATATTAGAATGATCTCAAGTATGGTATCTTTGCACGACTCATGTAAAAGAGGGATGAAATTGCAAAAGAGTAGTTGGCTTACACTCGCCACATCACACAATGCATTACATAAACAATCATCATCCGAAAACATAAGAGTCCGACTACAGTCGAAGGTCCAAATGAAAGATACCATAAATAACACAAGCCCGGATCGCCCCTAGTAGGAACCACTACTGATCGTCGAACAACGTCACAAACATACAACAACTCTCTTCATCGAGCTCCCAGTGAAGTTCTTGGACCAACTCCTGCCTTGTTCTCAGCGGTACCTGCATCTGGTGTTGTAGTATCTGTGAGCCACGAGGACTCAGCAATCCCATAACCATGGGTATCAAGACTAACAATGCTTTATGGGTATGGAAGAGGGTAGTGGTGAGGTTGCAGCAGCGGCTAAGCATAGGTATGGTGGCTAACTTACGAGTACAAGAATAGGATGAGCATCTACGCAAGCGGTTGCAACTAGTAATGATCGCTAAAGATCCTGAACTACCTACGAGTCAAACATAACCCCACCGTGTTCTCTTCACAAAGTGAAAAGAGACAGTCACGGTTACTCACACAGTTGTGTGTTTTACTTCGGATCCTCTGTCAAGTTTTCTACAACCGGACATTAACAAATTCCAATCTGCCACATAACCGCGGGCACGGCTTTCGAAAGATCATAACCCTGCAGGGGTGTCCCAACTTAGCCCATCACAACTCTCACGATCGGCAGAAGTAATAATAATTATTACCCCTTATCTTAGGGAAATCCGATCAGGCTCGGTATCCCGGTGCACAAGACATTTCGACAATGGTAAAACAAGTCCAGCAAGACCTCCCGGTGTGCCGATACCCTGATAGTAGCCACGCGTATCTCGTCTCAGGCCACGTCCGGATGAGCTATGGTTACAGCGACCAGATACCCCAAGTTTCCAAGGGGCGGCGCCGCAAGCTGCTCTATTTGGGACCAACACCATCGGCACTGCCCCCTGCTATGTAGAAAGAATCTCGGGGACGCGACCCCCTATGCAATTTAATTAAGTTGTTATTATGAGGCAAATTAAAACCAATGTTGGGCCTTGCTGGAGGAGTTTTATTCAAAGACGAAGTGTGAAGGGGTCCCCATATACCCAACCGTGTAAGGAACGCAAAAGCAAGGAACATAATGCCGGTTTATCGGCCCCTAAGGTGGCATGAGAGGAACAAAACACCGAGCAAAAGGCCAAGCTTTCCACCCATGCCCAGTATATAGGTGTGTTAATAATAATAATAGATGTTGTGATATTCCCAAAGCAACAAGTTTCAACATGGAACAATCTTCATCTTCACCTGCAACTAACAA
Source organism: Secale cereale (assembly GCA_902687465.1). NCBI lineage: Eukaryota > Viridiplantae > Streptophyta > Magnoliopsida > Poales > Poaceae > Secale > Secale cereale. Next base: position 655,449,757 of record LR738710.1, read on the forward strand.
CGCTATAAGAGGGGCTGAGCAAGCGGGTAACATAGCCAAACAATGGTTTGCTAGGAAGGTGTCAAAGGTTAGAGGTTTCGTGGCAACAAGGAGAGGGGCTGACATAAAGATGGGTAGCGCGACATATAATGATAGCATCGAGAGAACTAAGCATGGCAATGATAGTAAAGGTATCCAAGGTGATGGTCATCTTGCCTGGGATTCCGCACGGAAGAAGAACAAGTCCATGAAGTAGACGGAGCAACATAGTCGAGCGAATCCTCACAACTCCGGAACGGAACCGAAGCTAACAAGAGAAGCAACCGAAAAGAAGCAAACAACACGGTAAACACACAAGCATAAACATGGCAAACGATGCACATCCAAGTATGATCAATGTCCGGTTTAAATATGCATGGCATGGCAAAGTGCACAAACAAGTACTACAAGTTAAGCGGAGCTCAATATGCAATGAGTTGCATATTGACGAAACACCACATTTTATTTATTTAGTTGACTCTCGTTTAGTTACAAGACAAGATTAAATGTTTTTAACATGGCAAGAGGTGAAGCAAAAGTAAACTATCTATCTAGGCAATTTAAATGGGGTCGGAAACAACAAACAACAATTCCGGAAAAACCCCATGTGCATATTTTGAATTTGGTACTGTTCTGCCTATTACACCATTTTAATGTTGTTAAACAGCAAAACAAGGGGCACCATGTTATTCTACACATTTTTCCACCCCATTTACATATAAAGTTTATTAAATTTGGAGCTACGATTATTTAGTTATGAATTAAATCATTTTAGCATGTTATTTACACAAATTAATGCAAACAGCAAGTTAAACATTGTTAACAGGGGGTGAAAGTGGCATATTATTAATCTACATTAAATTCTAAGCAGTTTTCATATAAATTTTATTAGATTCCGATGCATGGTTATGGAGTTTTGATATGCATGAAGTTTAGGGTCCAAACTGTAAAACTAGCAGCTCCGGACAAAATAGGAAAAACGTTCCGCATGAAAAAAATATGAGTCGGGCCGAATCTGGACGGACTGGGCACTCACCATGGGCCTCGGCCTAGCTGGAGGAGAGGAAGGCCGGAAGGGGCACTGGGCCGGCGTGCGTAGCTGGCCATGGCCGAGGCGATGGAGGCGCTGACGAGGCACGCACTGCGCTGGCCTTGTGCGGATCGGGCGAGCGGTCAACGGGCGAACTGGCGAGGCGCTTCAAGCGGGTGCGGGCGACGGCTTGGCGGGACCCGGCCGGTGACCTTGAGGCGAGCAGCAGGGCGACGTGGGACTTGGAGACTGCATCCCAGGCGGTCGAAGGATGCTGGGGGGGTTCGAAGCAGAGGAGACATGAGCTCGTGGCAGTAGGGGACTCGGGAGCGGCGTGGATCGAGTCTTCCGGCGTCGGCTCCAGGCAACTGCGGCGGATGGATATCAGGGAGGCACCGGCGGCGGAGCCTCGAGGCCATGGTGGTCTCCTGATAGCAAAACAGAGGAGGAGAGGCAGATCGTGAGAGAGAGACAGAGAGGAACGGAGGAAGGAAAACGGGGGCGCGGGCGCTCGAAGGAGGCCAGTGGAGGAAGGCATCTCCGGCGCGCTCGGAGTCGCCGACGACGGGCGCCATGAGGCTCGGCTGCGGCTCTGTGGTTGGGCCGGTGCGCAAAGCAAGGGAATCTGGTCGGGAAGGTTTTTGGATCGGGGAGGATCCCGAGGTGGAAGAGAACTGGCGGCGACGACTAGGAGGATGGGACAAGATCCCTGATTTCTAGGGTTCGGTCTGCTTAAATAGATGGTAGATTTTTGGTTAGGGGCTAACTACACCCTCCGATTAAAATCGAACGGTCCGGGATAATTAGGTTAGGGAGCCCAAACAAAGAACCGATGATATTTTAGGGATGTTTGGGGATGATCCTGACCTATCGGTAACAAGAGCCCGGGTCGGGTTTGGGGCAGTTTCCGACAAGTTGCAAGGAGAGGAAAGTGGGCTGTGTAGAATGAGTAGGCTGAGAAGAGGGAGAGAGATAGCAGCCCGGCAACAGGTTTCAGAGCACTGAAACGTCCGACGTTTAAACCGACTATAATGCCGCTATATGTTTAACGGTTGGGCTATCAAAGAGACTCCGAATGCGATGAAATTTGGCAGGCGGTCTACCTACGCTATAATAAGACCGACGCCAAGTTTCATCCCATTCCGAGAACATTTTCTTGCCACTTATAAAATAAATATTCGGAGGTGCCACGGGCGCGTGCGAGTGTGTCTGGACTCAGAACGGACAACGAAGAGAACTGGGGAACCCGAACGAATGCAAGTTTTGAAAACATGCTGATGAATGCACATGATGTCATGACAAAGTGCAACACGCAAGCAAATAACATGGCAATGACGACGAATAACTGGCTGACACCTGGCGCATCGGTCTCGGGGCGTCACAAAGTGTTTGTGATAGGTACTTGGTATATGACTTTTGCGTAAGCCTCCCCGGCAACGGCGCCAGAAATTCTTCATGCTACTTCTCGAGCTTGCGTTGTATTCCCTCAAAGAGGAAAGGGTGATGCAACACAGTAGCGTAAGTATTTCCCTCAGTTTTTAAGAACCGAGGTATCAATGCAGTAGGAGACCACACGCAAGTCCCACGCACCTGCACAAACAAATAAGAACTTCGCAGCCAACGCGATAAGGGGTTGTCAATCCCTTTATTGTCACTTACGAAAGTGAGATCCGATAGAGATGATAGTTTGATATTTTTGGTATTTTTGGATATAAGAACAGAAAGTAAAAGCGGAAAAGTAAAGTAGACTGTAGATTGATATGTTGAGAATAGACCCGGGGGCCATAGTTTTCTCTAGTGGCTTCTCTCATGATAGCGATATTCTACGGTGGGTAAACAAATTACTGTCGAGCAATTGATAGAAAAGCGAATAATTATGAGACTATCTAGGCATGATCATTATATATAGGTATCACGTCCGAAACAAGTAGACCGAAATGATTCTGCATCTACTACTATTACTCCATACATCGACCGCTATCCAACATGCATCTAGAGTATTAAGTTCATAAGAACAGAGTAACGCCTTAAGCAAGATGAGATGATGTAGAGGGATAAACTCAAACATAGTGATATAAACCCCATCTTTTTATCCTCGATGGCAACAATACAATATGTGCCTTGCTGCCCCTACTGTCACTGGGAAAGGACACCACAAGATTGAACCCAAAGCCAAGCACTTCTCCCATTGCAACAACTATAGATCTAGTAGTCCAAACCAAACCAATAATTCGAATTGACTTGCAAGGATATTATAATCATACATAAAGAGTTCAGAAAAGAAGCAAATATTTCTCAAAGATAATCTTGATCATAAACCCCACAATTCATCGGATCTCGACAAACACACCGCAAAAAGAGATTACATCGAATAGATCTCCTCGTAGACCGAGGAGAACTTGCTATTGAGATCCAAGGAGAGAGAAGATGCCATCTAGATACTAGCTATGGACCCGAAGGTCTGTGGTAAACTACTCACAACTCATGGTGAGGTGATGATGATGATGTAGAAGCACTCCGTGGAAGATCCCCCCTCCGTCGGACCTCCGGAACAGGCCCCAAGATGGGATCTCCCGAGAACAGAAGGTTGCGGCGGTGGAACTAGGGTTTTCTCTGTTCGTCTGATGGTTTCGGGGTACGTAGATATATATAGGAAGAAGGAGGGCACCGGTGGCCAGACGTGGGGCCCACGAGGTAGGGGGCGCGCCCTTTAGGGGGGGGGGGCCCACCCTCGTGGATGCCTCCTTAGCCCTATTCCGTGGTTCTCAAGTCTCCCATGCGTATTTTGCTCCAAAAATATCTCTCCCGAAGTTTCATTCCATTTGGACTCCGTTTGATATTCCTTTTCTGTAAAACCCTGAAATAGGCAAAAAACAACAATCTGGACTGTGCCTTTGGGTTAATAGGTTAGTCCCAAAAATAATATAAAAGTTTATAACAAAGCCCATTAAACATCCAAAACATCATAAATAATAGCATGGAACAATAAAAAATTATAGATACGTTGGAGACGTATCACCTACGCGCCGCAATTTTGCAGCGTGGGCATCCTGCCGTGGCCAGCGGAACGCCACTAGCCATGTTCCACGGAGCAGGGCCACACATTTCTCAGGAGGCTCATGGTTGCGGACCGCCAGCAATCCACCCCAGGAGGGAGGCAAGCCCACGGCCTCGTAACCCTCATGAAGATAGGTAAGATCTAGGAGAGGCACTACGGCAACTAAGCTCGAAAAGCTTGAGGACGAATGCCCCAGGTTCGGATTCAATCGCCAAACGAAAAGAAGAAAGTGGAATACCAATTTACACACATAGGGGGCTCCCCCCATCAAAACGCTGTCACACCCTACGGGGCCCCTTGCGAGTCTATGTGTGCAGGATCAGGACGGAAGAATGCGAGCTCAACCAGAGACATCGCTCACCAAGCCGTCCGAGCCACCCTCATGTGTGCCGCCAACGCTGTCGCTGGACACGTCTCCATCATCTTCAACCGCGCCTCCTTCATCCGCCACGACAACGGCCTCGTCATCATCGGTGGCAAAGGCCTGGACTAGGGCAACCACGTGGTCATCCACCCAGTGCGCGAGGTTGTCTCGGATAGCCCCGGGCATGGGAGCGATGGCAGCGTCGAAGTCAAAGTCAGGATCAATGCTCTGGAGGTAGCTGAAGACCTGGGAGAACGCGTGACCCAGGAGGCCCCGGCTCTTCTCTTCGACGAGGCAGCGGGCCTTCACGGCCTAGTTCTCCAAGCGCGTCACAACCTCGGTGAAGAAGACAAGGTGACCGGCGTAATCCTCCATGTGGGGGTCGGGGGCGTTCTCCTCGCAGATGGCCCCCAACGCCCGGTTGGCTCTCGCCCGAAGAGTCCGCAACATGGGGACATGCTCGTGCTGCAGTAGTAATCGACGGCCAGCTTCGTCCTCGTTCCGTTGCGCAAGGACTGCAACATCGTCAACTTGTCGCCGGAGCAAGGCCAAGTGTGATTGCGCGGAGGTCAGCTCAGCCTGGACGGAAGACTGAGCCGCCGCGGCGGCCCTCTCACGCAACTCCATTTCTTTTAGCCTCGCCTTGAGGACAGTGGTCCTCCCTTTGGCCTCCGCTTGCTGGAGCTCCAACTTCAAGTTATACCCCTCGGCGAGGCCCGCGCAGGCCTCCGCTACCCTCCGGTCGATTTCCTCCTGGACCCTGGCCTCACAAGCGGAGACGGCATCCTCGGCCAGGGACATGTGGTGCTCCCTCACCTCCAGCCGCTCAAGCTCGAGGCTGTGCTCCGTGGCTTCCAGCATCACCGCCTCCTCGCGCGGCAAGATCTCCGCCTCCTCGAAGGGTGTCCTCCGCATCGACACCAGGGCGGCCTTGCGCATCTTGGCGCGCTCCTCCAAGTCGGCATTCAGGACCTCAAGCTCTAGGAGGCGACTCTCTGCAACCTCACGATGGGCGTCGGCTTCCTTGGCCTCCTCCATGGCCTGGCCGCGGGCCTCTCATGAGGCTGCGAGGGATGCATCTGCGTTCGCATCTGCCTTCGCATTGGCGCTCTCATGCTGGAGGTGCCCAAGATTGATGGCCACCCTTAGCCGGCGCCACTCGTCCAACAGCTGAAGACCCTCAGCCTCAAGACAAGCGTCGACCCCCTCAAGCTCTTCCCCGAGTCGGCCCAACGCGTTCACCGCCTCCCGGAGAAGCTCGCGGCGGGTGGCCCCGCGCCTGCGCGCTGACTCGAATAGGAGGTCAGGGCCATCCTCGGTGCCAAGAGCAGTTGAAAGAAGTATGAGGAGACCCGTCTTCCCCCAGATCCGGAACCGGGGCCTCCTCCGTCCCAGTCGTCTCTCGGGCCTCGGCCGGGGCCCGGAGGGGCTGGGACCCACAACTTGAAGAAGACACCGGGGCCGAGGCAGCACAGATTCGTTCAACGACAATGGGGGGAGCCCTTGGCACGTCCCCAACCCCCAGGCGGGGCCGCAGAGAAGGAGTGGCAAGATCGCGAGGTCGAGTTGCCAGGCCGGCGCATCCGGCCTCGTGGACGGCCTCACAACCAAGGTGGCGCATCGACCAAGGGCGCTCCGGGCCGACGAAGAGCTCGGGGCCGCAGGGGCCTGCTTCTTGGTAGGCGTCGTCAACTTAGCAGAAGGGGCCCTGAGGAATCTGTTGGGGAACGTAGTATTTTAAAATTTTCCTATGATCACGCAAGATCTATCTACCAGATGCATAGCAACGAAAGGGGAGAGTGTGTCTACGTACCCTCGTAGACCGGGAGCGGAAGCGTCAAGTGACGCGGTTGATGTTGTCGAACTTCTTCGCGATCCAACCGATCAAGCGCCGAACGTACGGCACCTCCGCGTTCAGCACACTTTCAGCTTGATGACATCCCACGAGCTCTTGATCCAGTTGAGCTTCACGGGAGAGTTTCGTCAGCACGACGGCATGGTGACGGATATGATGTGTTCACCGGCGCAGGGCTTCGCCTAAGCTCCGCGACGGTACGACCGAGGTGTGATTCTGTGGAGGGGGGCACCGCACACGGCTAAACAATTCAACTTGTGTGTCTTTGGGTGCCCCCCTGCCCCCGTATATAAAGGAGCAAGGGAGGAGGGGCCGGCCAACCTCTATGGTGCGGCTAGGGAGGGGACTCCTACTAGGAATAGGATTGCAATCCTATTCCTAGTAGGATTCACCGAAAGGAAGAAGGGAGAAAGGATTAGGAGAGGTGGCGCCCCCCAATCCTAGTCCAACTAGGATTCCTAGGTGGGGGCGCCGGCCAGCCCTATGGGCTGCCTCTCTCTCACCCTTTAGGCCCACTATGGACCATCCCCTCTCGTAGGGGGTTCCGGTAACCCCCTCCGGCATTCCCGATAAATCCGAAACTTTTCCGGTATACTTCCGGTGTCCGAATATAGCCGTCCAATATATCAATCTTTATGTCTTGGACATTCCGAGACTCCTCGTCATGTCCGTGATCTCATCCGGGACTCCGAACTACCTTCGGTACATCAATACTCAAAAACTCATAATACCGATCGTCATCAAACGTTAAGCGTGCGGACCCTACGGGTTCGAGAACTATGTAGACATGACCGAGACTCATCTCTGGTCAATAACCAATAGCGGAACCTGGATGTTCATATTGGCTCCTACATATTCTACGAAGATCTTTTATCGGTCAGAACCGCAAAACAACATACGTTGTTCCTTTTTTCAAATGGTATGTTACTTGCCCGAGATTCGATCGTCGGTATCTTTATACCTAGTTCAATCTCGTTTACCGGCAAGTCTCTTTACTCGTTCCGTAACACATCATCTCGTGACTAACTCATTAGTCTTTTGCTTGCAAGGCTTATTGTGATGTGTGTTACCGAGAGGGCCCAGAGATACCTCTCCGACACTCGGAGTGACAAATCCTAATCTTGATCTATGCCAACACCACGAATACTTTCGGAGACACCTGTAGAGCATCTTTATGATCACCCAGTTACGTTGTGACGTTTGATAGCACACAAGGTGTTCCTACGGTATTCGGGAGTTGCATAATCTCATAGTCATAGGAACATGTATAAGTCATGAAGAAAGCAATAGCAGTTAAACTAAACGATCATAGTGCTATGCTAACGGATGGGTCTTGTCCATCACATCATTCTCCTAATGATGTGATCCTGTTGATCAAATGACAACTCATGTCTATGGCTAGGAAACATAACCATCTTTGATCAATGAGCTAGTCTAGTAGAGGCATACTAGGGACATACTGTTTTGTCTATGTATCCACACATGTACTAAGTTTCCGGTTAATACAATTCTAGCATGAATAAAAGACATTTATCATGATATAAGGAAATATAAATAACATCTTTATTATTGCCTCTAGGGCATATTTCCTTCAGTCTCCCACTTGAACTAGAGTCAATAATCTAGATTACAAAGTGATGATCCTCACACCCATGGAGTCTTGGTGCTGATCATGTTTTGCCCGTGGAAGAGGCTTAGTCAACGGGTCTGCAACATTCAGATCCGTATGTATTTTGCAAATCTCTATGTCTCCCTCCTTGACTAGATCGCGGATGGAATTGAAGCGTCTTTTGATGTGCTTTGTTATCTTGTGAAACCTGGATTCCTTCGCCAAGGCTATGGCTCCAGTGTTGTCACAAAAGATTTTCATTGGACCCGATGCACTAGGTACTACACCTAGATCGGATATGAACTCCTTCATCCAGACTCCTTCATTTGCTGCTTCCGAAGAAGCTATGTATTCCGCTTCACACGTAGATCCCGCCACGACGCTCTGCTTGGAACTGCACCAGCTGACAGCTCCACCGTTCAATAAAAATACATATCCGGTTTGTGACTTTGAGTCATCCGGATCAGTGTCAAAGCTAGAATCGACGTAACCGTTTACGACGAGCTCTTTGTCACCTCCATATACGAGAAACATATCCTTTGTTCTTTTCAGATACTTTAGGATGTTTTTGACCGCTGTCCAGTGATCCACTCCTGGATTACTTTGGTACCTCCCTGCTAGACTTATAGCAAGGCACACATCAGGTCTGGTACACAGCATTGCATACATGATAGATCCTATGGCTGAGGCATAGGGAACGACTTTCATTTTCTCTCTATCTTCTGCAGTGGTCGGGCATTGAGTCTTACTCAACTTCATACCTTGTAAAACAGGCAAGAATCCTTTCTTTGACTGATCCATTTTGAACCTTTTCAAAATCTTATCAAGGTATGTGCTTTGTGAAAGTCCAATTAAGCGTCTTGATCTATCTCTATTGATCTTGATGCCTAATATGTAAGCAGCTTCTCCGAGGTCTTTCATAGAAAAACTTTTATTTAAGTATCCTTTTATGCTATCCAGAAATTCTATATCATTTCCAATTAACAATATGTCATCTACATATAATATTAGAAATGCTACAGAGCTCCCACTCACTTTCTTGTAAATACAGGCTTCTCCAAAAGTCTGTATAAAACCATATGCTTTGATCACCTCATCAAAGCGTATATTCCAACTCCGAGATGCTTGCACCAGTCCATAGATGGATCGCTGGAGTTTGCATACTTTGTTAGCACCTTTTGGATCGACAAAACCTTCTGGTTGCATCATATACAACTCTTCTTTGAGATATCCATTTAGGAATGCAGTTTTGACATCCATTTGCCAGATTTCATAATCATAAAATGCGGCAATTGCTAACATGATTCGGACAGACTTAAGCATCGCTACAGGTGAGAAAGTCTCATCGTAGTCAACTCCTTGAACTTGTCGAAAACCTTTCGCAACAAGTCGAGCTTTGTAAACAATAATATTACCGTCTGCGTCGGTCTTCCTCTTGAAGATCCATTTATTTTCGATGGCCTGCCGATCATCGGGCAAGTCAACCAAAGTCCATACTTTGTTCTCATACATGGATCCCATCTCAGATTTCATGGCTTCAAGCCATTTTGCGGAATCTGGGCTCATCATCGCTTCCTCATAGTTCGTAGGTTCATCATGGTCTAGTAACATGATTTCCAGAACTGGGTTGCCGTACCACTCTGGTGCGGAACGTACTCTGGTTGATCTACGACGTTCAGTAGAAACTTGATCCGAAGTTTCATGATCATTATCATCAACTTCCTCACTAATTGGTGTAGGAATCGCTGGAACAATTTCCTGTGATGTACTACTTTCCAATCCGGGAGAAGGTACAATTACCTCATCGAGTTCTACTTTCCTCCCACTCACTTCTTTCGAGAGAAACTCTTTTTCAAGAAAGGATCCGTTCTTAGCAACGAATATTTTGCCTTCGGATCTGTGATAGAAGGTGTACCCAACAGTCTCTTTTGGGTATCCTATGAAGACACATTTTTCCGACTTGGGATCGAGCTTATCAGGTTGAAGTGTTTTCACATAAGCATCGCAGCCCCAAATTTTAAGAAACGACAACTTTGGTTTCTTGCCAAACCATAGTTCATAAGGCGTCGTATCAACGGATTTAGATGGTGCCCTATTTAACGTGAATGCAGCTGTCTCTAAAGCATAACCCCAAAACGATAGTGGTAAACCGGTAAGAGACATCATAGATCACACCATATCTAATAAAGTACGGTTACGACGTTCGGACACACCATTACATTGTGGTGTTCCAGGTGGCGTGAGTTGTGAAACTATTCCACATTGTTTCAAATGAAGACCAAACTCGTAACTCAAATATTCTCCTCCACGATCAGATCGTAGGAATTTTATTTTCTTGTTACGATGATTCTCTACTTCACTCTGAAATTCTTTGAACTTTTCAAATGTTTCAGACTTGTGTTTCATTAAGTAGATATACCCATATCTGCTCAAATCATCAGTGAAGGTCAGAAAATAACGATACCCGCCGCGAGCATCAATGCTCATTGGTCCACATACATCAGTATGTATGATTTCCAACAAATCTGTTGCTCGCTCCATAGTTCCGGAGAACGGAGTTTTAGTCATCTTGCCCATGAGGCATGGTTCGCAAGCACCAAGTGATTCATAATCAAGTGATTCCAAAAGTCCATCTTTATGGAGTTTCTTCATGCGTTTTACACCAATATGACCCAAACGGCAGTGCCACAAATAAGTTGCACTATCATTGTTAACCTTGCATCTTTTGGTTTCAATATTATGAATATGTGTATCACTACAATCAAGATCCAGTAAGAATAGACCACTCTTTAAGGGTGCATGACCATAAAAGATATTATTCATCAAAATGGAACAACCATTATTCTCTGATTTAAATGAATAACCGTCTCGCAATAAACAAGATCCAGATATAATGTTCATGGTCAACGCTGGCACCAAATAACAATTATTTAGGTCTAAAACTAATCCCGAAGGTAGATGTAGAGGTAGCGTGCCGACGGCGATCACATCGACTTTGGAACCGTTTCCCACGCGCATCGTCACCTCGTCCTTAGCTAATCTTCGTTTAATCCGTAGTCCCTATTTCGAGTTACAAATATTAGCAACCGAACCGGTATCAAATACCCAGGTACTACTACGAGCATTAGTAAGGTACACATCAATAACATGTATATCACATATACCTTTGTTCATCTTGCCATCCTTTTTATCCGCCAAATACTTGGGGCAGTTCCGCTTCCAGTGTCCAGTCCCCTCGCAGTAGAAGCACTTAGTTTCAGGCTTGGTTCCATAATTGAGGCTTTCTGCGAGAACAACAACAATCTTGCTATTCTCCTTGAAAATCCCTTCCTTGCCCTTTTTCTTGAAACTAGTGGTATTGTTAACCATCAACTTTTGATGCTCCTTTTTGATTTCTACCTCCGCAGTAGAAGCACTTAGTTTCAGGCTTGGTTCCATAATTGAGGCTTTCTGCGAGAACAACAACAATCTTGCTATTCTCCTTGAAAATCCCTTCCTTGCCCTTTTTCTTGAAACTAGTGGTATTGTTAACCATCAACTTTTGATGCTCCTTTTTGATTTCTACCTCCGCAGCTGTGAGCATAGCGAAGAGCTCGGGAATTGTCTTTTGTATCCCTTGCATATTATAGTTCATCACGAAGCCATTATAGCTTGGTGGTAGTGATTGAAGAATTCTATCAATAACACTATTCTCATCAACTTGGCAACCAAGTTGAGTCATATGATTGTAGTGCCCATACATTGTGAGCAAGTGTTCAATGATAGAACTATTCTCCTCCATCTTGCAGCTGTAGAACTTATTGGAAATCTTATATTTCTCAATCCGGGCATTTGCTTGAAATACTAACTTCAACTCTTGGAACATCTCATATGCTCCATGACGTTCAAAACGTCGTTGAAGTCCCGGTTCTAAGCCGTAAAGCATGGCACACTGAACTATCGTGTAGTCATCAGACCGTGACTGCCAGACGTTCAAAGCGTCTGCATCAGCGGAAGGGGGCTTGTCACCTAGCGGTGCTTCAAGGACATAATTCTTCTGTGCAGCAATGAGGATAATCCGCAGGTTACGGACCCAGTCCGTGTAATTGCTACCATCATCTTTCAACTTAGCTTTCTCTAGGAATGCATTAAAATTCAAAGGAACGGTAGCACGGGCCATTGATCTACAACGACATAGATATGCAAAAACTATCAGGACTAAGTTCATGATAAATTAAAGTTCAGTTTAATCATATTAATTTAAAGAACTCCCACTTTGATAGACATCCCTCTGGTCATCTAAATGATCACGTGATCCAAATCAACTAAACCATGTCCGATCATCACGTGAGATGGAGTAGTTTTCAATGGTGAACATCTTATGTTGATCATATCTACTATATGATTCACGCTCGACCTTTCGGTCTCCAGTGTTCCGAGGCCATATCTGTATATGCTAGGCTCGTCAAGTTTAACCCGAGTATTCTGCGTGTGCAAAACTGGCTTACACCCGTTGTATTTGAACGTAGAGCTTATCACACCCGATCATCACGTGGTGTCTCGGCACGACGAACTTTCGCAACGGTGCATACTCAGGGAGAACACTTATACCTTGAAATTTAGTAAGGGATCATCTTATAATGCTACCGTCGTTCTAAGTAAAATAAGAAGCATAATAAGATAAACATCACATGCAATCAAAATATGTGACATGATATGGCCATCATCATCTTGTGCTTTTGATCTCCATCTCCAAAGCACCGTCATGATCACCTTCGTCACCGGCTTGACACCTTGATCTTTATCGTAGCATCGTTGTCGTCTCGCCAACTATTGCTTCCACGACTATCGCTACCGCTTAGTGATAAAGTAAAGCAATTACATGGCGATTGCATTTCATACAATAAAGCGACAACCATATGGCTCCTGCCAGTTGCCGATAACTTTACAAAACATGATCATCTCATACAAAATCGTATAACTCATGTCTTGACCATATCACATCACAACATGCCCTGCAAAAACAAGTTAGACGTCCTCTACTTTGTTTTTCTTGCAAGTTTTACGTGGCTGCTACGGGCTTAGCAAGAACCGTTCTTACCTACGCATACAAAACCACAACAATGTTTCGTCAAGTATGTGCTGTTTTAACCTTCACAAGGACCGGGCGTAGCCACACTTGATTCAGCTAAAGTGAGAGAGACAGACACCCGCCAGTCACCTTTAAGCAACGAGTGCTCGTAACGGTGAAACCAGTCTCGCGTAAGCGTACGCGTAATGTCGGTCCGGGCCGCTTCATCTCACAATACCGCCGAAGCAAAGTATGACATGCTGGTAAGCAGTATGACTAGTATCGTCCACAATCTCATTGTGTTCTACTCGTGCATATCATCTACGCATAGACCTGGCTCATGATGCCACTGTTGGGGAACGTAGTATTTTAAAATTTTCCTACGATCACGCAAGATCTATCTACCAGATGCATAGCAATGAAAGGGGAGAGTGTGTCTACGTACCCTCGTAGACCGGGAGCGGAAGCGTCAAGTGACGCGGTTGATGTTGTCGAAGTTCTTCGCGATCCAACCGATCAAGCGCTGAACGTACGGCACCTCCGCGTTCAGCACACGTTCAGCTTGATGACATCCCACGAGCTCTTGATCCAGTTGAGCTTCACGGGAGAGTTTCGTCAGCACGACGGCGTGGTGACAGATATGATGTGTTCACCGGCGCAGGGCTTCGCCTAAGCTCCGCGACGGTACGACCGAGGTGTGATTCTGTGGAGGGGGCACCGCACACGGCTAAACAATTCAACTTGTGTGTCTTTGGGTGCCCCCCTGCCCCCGTATATAAAGGAGCAAGGGAGGAGGGGCCGGCCAACCTCTATGGTGCGGCTAGGGAGGGGACTCCTACTAGGAATAGGATTGCAATCCTATTCCTAGTAGGATTCACTGAAAGGAAGAAGGGGGAAAGGATTAGGAGAGGTGGCGCCCCCCCAATCCTAGTCCAACTAGGATTCCTAGGTGGGGGCGCCGGCCAGCCCTATGGGCTGCCTCTCTCTCACCCTTTAGGCCCACTATGGACCATCCCCTCTCGTAGGGGGTTCCGGTAACCCCCTCCGGCATTCCCGATAAATCCGAAACTTTTCCGGTATACTTCCGGTGTCCGAATATAGCCGTCCAATATATCAATCTTTATGTCTCGGACATTCCGAGACTCCTCGTCATGTCCGTGATCTCATCCGGGACTCCGAACTACCTTCGGTACATCAATACTCAAAAACTCATAATACCGATCGTCATCAAACGTTAAGCGTGCGGACCCTACGGGTTCGAGAACTATGTAGACATGACCGAGACTCATCTCTGGTCAATAACCAATAGCGGAACCTGGATGTTCATATTGGCTCCTACATATTCTACGAAGATCTTTTATCGGTCAGAACCGCATAACAACTTACGTTGTTCCTTTTGTCAAACGGTATGTTACTTGCCCGAGATTCGATCGTCGGTATCTTTATACCTAGTTCAATCTCGTTTACCGGCAAGTCTCTTTACTCGTTCCGTAACACATCATCTCGTGACTAACTCATTAGTCTTTTGCTTGCAAGGCTTATTGTGATGTGTGTTACCGAGAGGGCCCAGAGATACCTCTCCGACACTCGGAGTGACAAATCCTAATCTTGATCTATGCCAACACCACGAATACTTTCGGAGACACCTGTAGAGCATCTTTATGATCACCCAGTTACGTTGTGACGTTTGATAGCACACAAGGTGTTCCTACGGTATTCGGGAGTTGCATAATCTCATAGTCATAGGAACATGTATAAGTCATGAAGAAAGCAATAGCAGTTAAACTAAACGATCATAGTGCTATGCTAACGGATGGGTCTTGTCCATCACATCATTCTCCTAATGATGTGATCCCGTTGATCAAATGACAACTCATGTCTATGGCTAGGAAACATAACCATCTTTGATCAATGAGCTAGTCTAGTAGAGGCATACTAGGGACATACTGTTTTGTCTATGTATCCACACATGTACTAAGTTTCCGGTTAATACAATTCTAGCATGAATAAAAGACATTTATCATGATATAAGGAAATATAAATAACATCTTTATTATTGTCTCTAGGGCATATTTCCTTCAGAATCATGGCTAGGAAGGAAGGCAACACGCAAGAAGTTGCACGGATAAGCTACTCACTCATCTACGGCGACGCACTTCCTTAGCTTCAGCGGTCGGAAGGCGACATCATCGCCACCAGGAGCCCTCCTCCTCTTGCGAAGAGCTTCAAAGTTCGGCCGGAGCCGGCCCAAGCCCCGGAAGTGATCAGCGACATCAGGCGCAGCCAATGCATCTCCGGACAAGGCGCCCCCAGAGGCGCCAACTCCCTCCTCAAGACGATGCGAAGAGGCCACATGGGCTTCGGCCTCAGGAGCATCAGGCAGCGCTTCCGGGCGACTCCCCTGAGTTGTGGAGAGTGGCACTTCAGGAAGCTCAGGAAGTGCCGGCACGGAAGCAGCAGTGCTACCAGCACTCAGCAGCGGACGTCCCCTTGTGCCTACTTCTGGGACGACCACCTCAACATCAGCAAGCGAGGGAGGCACACAGACAGCGTTCTCGCGAGACCCGACAAGGCCGAGCGGACGAAGCTCCCATTCGTCGAAAGAGGGCATCTGCCTCACGAACTCCACCCTGTTTGAGCAACAATACAGGAGGCAGCCCTCGTCCGGTAAGTGAGCTGGCGTCGGATCACCCGTCAGGACCTTGAGCACCGTGCGCCGTACCTCGCAAGGGAGGGCGGGCGCCTGGAGCCTCATGCGTTCCCCATGACCGTAGAAGGACCACATCGGCCGAGAGTGGTGCTGGAGCGGAGCGATGCGGCACTGGATGAACTCCCTCGCCACCATGGGCGCCGTCACACCAAGCCTCCGCAGCCTGGTGAACCGGAGGCAAACAGGAGCCAGCTTCCGGTCAACAAGCCTCACGTGGTCCTAGCCGGAGCTCGGAGCGGCCGGGCCCCGCAGTGGGAGCAGCAGGGGCTGCACACCCCGACATCAAAGAACACCCACCACTTCCTGAAGCCGCCAACAATCATCGCAAGGTCAAAGTCAATGCCCTTGCCGGCCGTCGCCGCGATGGTCTGGAAGGACACGCATTCGGAGCATTGGAGCGCATCCGTCAGATGCAGCGAGAAGAAGTAGCGGAATAAGGCCACGAAGGGAGCAATGCCCACCATGGCCTCGCAGACAAAGGCAAAAACAGCAAGGAGGACGATGGACTGAGGATCAAGATGCAGCGTGCTGATTTGATAATGCGAAAGCACCGCGTTGAAGAAATCAGAGAAGGGAGGGATCAGGCCAGCCCAAAGGGCATGAAGATGGAGGGGGGCCTTAGTGGCCGACCTGTCGATTTCGGCGCGGGAATCGGGCAAGGCCACCGTCGCCCCCCACTCATTGGTGCCGACAGCGAGTGTTGGGTGCACCTTATCCATCATCTCCTCGTTGATTACCTCCGATCGCTCGGTGGCGGGCCAGAAGACCGGCGACGAGGGAGCCAAGGCGTAAGGCTCCGCCCCCTCTTCCCTTTCTCGACGGGAGGCCATGATGACGATGGAAGTTGGTGCTGAATCAAGCCAGGGGAGGAAGTTCAGAAGACAAGGAAACCGCAGGACATGCCACTGGCAAAGGAGGCGGAGCTGGGCAAGTAACAGTGCCCGTCCGGCCGAGCGAAAATCGAGGCTATATGGGGAAGTGGAGATGCCCACGTCCCCTAAATCGCCATGCGTCAGTCAAGGCCGCAGGCTTTTGAGGCCCGCGACGCTCCGCACTTGGCCCTTGGCTTCGCCGCGAAGCCAAGCCCGAGCGCACCTTGGGTCCGGGGGCTACTGTCGGTGTTTTGGGACGGGGGTACCCAGAATTGTGTGCCTGCGGCCAAGGGCGTGGCTCATCAGGCGGCCTGGTACGGCCCAACATCTTGAGCGACCACCCAAGACCCTCGCGAGGGGCCAAGCCTCGTGAGGCGGACGACACAAGGCATCCCCTGGGGCGGCCTCACTAGGCCGGCTCATGAGGATAGGAGATATCAAGGTGAGGGACACCTCACGAGGCCCCCGTGACGTGAGCAATGACGGCCAAGGCCAGGCGGGATCCAACGGGCGCAGAGTGCCAATTTCCTCTTTGGTGCTAAAGAAGCAGGTGCAGACGAAGAGTCTCGAGGCATTAGGCAAAGGTTTCCATATCGGTGCAACAAGACCAAGACCAGCAGGACAGTAGGATGGAGGTCATCGCAGAGCCCACGACGGCGTCACCCCCAGAGCCTTTGGCAGGCGAAGACCACCTTTTGTCAGGATAGCTTGTACTAGCTGCCCCCCTTCAAATTTGGCCGTTGTGGGATCCCTTCCCGCTCAATATTTGGGAAGAGGACCCGAGCCACTATAAATAGGACTAGCCACCACCATTGAACTCATCTCATCTTGAGTTGATTAGTCAGTAGGCCACGCACCACAAGCTCATCCGAGCACAAGAACCCCTCTCCCGAGGAGGCAGTTCATCCATGTACTAGTTCTTCATCATCCTACCAGGCAATCCACCACACCACACTGGATTAGGGTATTACACCACAACGGTGGCCCAATCCAGTATAAACCTTGTGTCCCTTGTCCTTCAGATCTGACGAGCTAGGCTTAGGGATCGATGAGTAGACGAGCTAGGACAGAAGGAGAGATCTTCGTGCGTCTTCATAGGATACCCAAAAGAGACGTTTGGGTATACCTTCTATCTCAGAACCGAAGGCAAAGTGTTTGTTGCTAAGAACGGGTCCTTTCTCGAGAAGGAGTTTCTCTTGATAGAATTGAGTGGGAGGAAGATATAACTTGATGAGGATATTGAACCTTTACTTCAACCAGAAAGTAGCACAACATAGAAATATATTTCTGTGGCAGCTACGTTAGTTGAAGAGGAAGCTAATGATGATGATCATGAAGCTTCAGATCAAGTTACTGTCGAACCTCGTAGGTCGACAAGGGTATGTACCACTCCTGAGTGGTATGATAATCCTGTCTTAGAGGTAATTTTGTGTGACACCCGAGACCGATGCTCCAGAAGACTTCCATATATATTTCCTGATCGCCGTGTGTTTCATTTTTGCTTGCTCTATTTATTGTTGCATTGCATCATGCAATCATGCCATCATGTCATTTTATTTTACTAAAAAATACTCAATTAAATAAATTGCATAGATCTTTTGATCTATTTAAATTGAGGGAATTCAGAAGGTGACTTCTCTTTATAACATATCCTCCTAATAATTATGGAGCTATTATAAATATTCCATTAGTGTGGAATTAACCGCAACACACTTGCAAAATAAATCCCAATGCCTTTTGTATCTCAATTCTTGATCCCAAACTTTGCCCATAAATCCTTTCGTCACTTTCCCCAGCTCCACCAAAAATCTCAACATTTTCGGACCTGCCAAACAACCACTTCCATCTCAACCCATTTGAATTTACTTCAAATGAGTTGCTTCCAAATTTATTTAACTGGTCTCTTTGCAAATTTTCCGGAACAAACACATTTTTTTGTGAATCCAGAAAATTAACTCCGTGCCTAAATTATTTCTCTAAACTTTTCTTCACTCCTTCTTTTCTTCACTTTTTCTATGACTGGGAAAAAAGGAAGAATGTGAGCCAGCCGAACTAGGTATCCCAGGAGCCCAGCAGGCCGTTTAGGCCCGTCTGCGGCCCAACCTCCCCTAAGCCCACCTAACCTCCTACAACCCTAGCCCCGATCCCCTCCAATTTCTCCTTCTTGCTCCCTCCTCGCTCCCATCGAAGCCGCCGCCACACACCCGATCCCGCGCGCCCGACCTCCTCCTCATCGCCATGGCCCTGCCGCCTCTCTCCCTCATCGCTTCTCCCTCAACAAGCGCCACCCGGCCATGGCGCCAGCGCCCCCAAGCGCATCCCCGCCGGCCACCTCTCCTTCACCCTACAGCCCGAGCCCACCGTCCTGCACTCTCCGCTCTTTCCACCTCGCGCCATGACCGCCCAAGCATCATCGAGCGCCACCGTTGGCATGCTTGTTCTCGTGTCGCCTCGGCCTCGACCGCCCCTGCTCCGCCTCCTTCGTTGTCAGCCACCATGGGAGGCCTGAGCTCCGCCGCTGTTGCCCATGCTCCGGCTCCGGTTGCTTCCTCACCACTTTCGCACATGGGTCCGGCCAGATCGAGCTGTCCCGTCATCATCCGCATCCTCAGCCTCCTCATCGCCTCCTCGCCTGACCCGGCAATCGGACACTCGCCAGTGAGTGATGCGCCGTCGCCCCTACTTGAATCCACCGTCTGGACCTGCTCTGTCGTCCGCCACTCCGTCGACCTACTGCCTCCTGCCGAGTTCGGGTGGCCCCTGCTCAAGTCGCCTAGACCGCAGCCACATGTCCCGTGTACAACTACGCGAGAACGCAAGTGTTCAGAACCACCAACGCCTCTGGATAGCAAGACCACCAAGTACAATGATGCCAGACCCACTACGAACCATGTACAACTACCATTTCCTGTGGATTCGCCAAGTTCGCCAAGACCGAGACCGCCAAGTACCTATTGGATTTGTCAAGTTCATCTTAGAAACGTGTACCACTACTATCGCCAAGTACCAGGACATAGACGACCCTTCAAGTTCCACTACGGCTCGTGTATGACTACGTGGGCTAGTGCTACTTCTCGAGCTTGCGTTGTATTCCCTCGAAGAGGAAAGGGAGATGCAACACAGTAGCGTAAGTATTTCCCTTAGTTTTTGAGAACCAAGGTATCAATCCAGTAGGAGACCACGCGTGAGTCCCTCGCACCTTCACAAACAAATAAGAACTTCGCAGCCAACGTGATAAGGGGTTGTCAATCCCTTTACAGTCACTTATGCAAGTGAGATCTGATAGAGATGATAGTTTATATTTTTGGTACTTTTGTTTATAAGAACAGAAAGTAAAAGCGGAAAATGTAACATAGATATAGATTGATATGTTGAGAATAGACCCGGGGGCCATAGTGTTCTCTAGTGGCTTCTCTCATGATAGCGATATTCTACGACGGGTAAACAAATTACCGTCGAGCAATTGATAGAAAAGCGAATAATTATGTGACTATCTAGGCATGATCATTGTATATAGGCATCACGTCCGAGACAAGTAGACCGACTCCTGCCTGCATCTACTACTATTACTCCACACATCGACCGCTATCCAGCATGCATCTAGTGTATTGAGTTCATAAGAACATAGTAACGCCTTAAGCAAGATGACATGATGTAGAGGGATAAACTCAAGCAATATGATTTAAACCCCATCTTTTTATCCTCGATGGCAACAATACAGTACATGCCTTGCTGCCCCTACTGTCACTGGGAAAGGACATTGCAAGATTGAACCCAAAGCCAAGCACTTCTCCCATTGCAAGAACTATAGATCTAGTGGGCCAAACGAAACCAATAATTCGAAGAGACTTGCAAGGATATTATGAGCACACATAAAGAGTTGAGAAAAGAACCAAATATTTCTCATAGATAATCTTGATCATAAACCCACAATTCATCGGATCTCGACAAACACACCGCAAAAGGAGATTACATAGAATAGATCTCCTCGAAGACCAAGGAGAACTTTGTATTGAGATCTAGAGAGAGAGAGAAGAAGCCATCTAGATACTAGCTATGGACCCGAAGGTCTCTGGTAAACTACTCACAACTCATGGTGATGGCGATAATGATGATGTAGAAGCACTCCGTGATGGACCCCCCCCCTCCGGCGGAGCTCCGGAACAGGCTCCAAGATGGGATCTCACGAGAACAGAAGGTTACGATAGTGGAATTAGGGTTTTCCCTCTGTTGCTGATGGTTTCGGGGTACGTAGACTTATATAGGAGGAAGGAGGACACCGGGGGACACTCAAGGGGCCCACGAGGCAGGGGGGCGCGCCCTGGGAAGGGGAGCGCGCCCCACCCTCGTGGGCACCTCGAGGCTCCCCAGACGTGGTTCTCAAGTTCCCCGTGCATGATTTTCTCCAAAAATATCTCTCACGAAGGTTTCATTCCGTTTGGACTCTGTTTGATATTTATTTTCTGCAAAACCCTGAAACAGGCAAAAAACCAGCAATGTGGACTGGGCCTTTGGGTTAGTAGGTTAGTCCCAAAAATGATATAAACGTGGATGACAAAGCCCATTAAACATCCAAGACATCATAAATAATAGCATGGAACAATAAAAAATTATAGATACGTTGGAGACGTATTAGTTCGCCAAGTACCCCACCGGCAAGACCGATGCCCAAACAACTTCATACCAAAATGGCAAGTTCCTCTCCGAACCGTGTACGACTACCGTCGCCGGAGGCCATCGAGTGAACAACTACTGCAGCCGTTGATTCGAGAAGACAATGTGTACCACTACTTCTACAAAGAGACGAGTACAACTACCGCCGACGTGAACAACTACGAAACGTGAACGACTACTTCCCACGACGCCTCGTGAACGACCACTTCCACTATGAACGTCCCAAGAATGTCTACTTCCCCTACATCCAATTGAACTCAAACTGTCTGAGTGCATGCTTCGAAGGTATACTGCCGAGACGATTGCCCGTGGACGAATGCATTGTGTGTATGAGATGCTCGTGTTTGCACCCCGTCTGTTTTGTCACCCGTTTCCATGCCACCGACATGTGGGACACCTGGTAAATGGGATCACCCCACCATCCTTGCATGACATGCTTCCGTCACACTTCTTTTGCACTGGCAATCTCGATGAGTTACCAGAACCGGAACGTGCCGTGGCACCGTTTCCATTTTCTCCGCCATGACATCCCTTCCTTTACGTCGTGGCGACCAAATGCCCATGTCTTCTTCATGTCAACATTTAACAGAAATTGCATATGACCTGACATGGCATGCTCATACATGTAAAGGAACACTTAAAATGTTGCTTGCATTTATTTTTCTTAAACGGCTAAGTCCCTGTTTCATACATCATATAGGCATGTTGGACTTCATGTATCTTTGTGCATGTTCAACCGTTTGGAGTGTATGATATGTCAAAATGTTCATCTCTGAATGCTCTACATGATGGTGTGCTTGGATTCATGTTAGGGTGCATATTGACATATTAATCTCTGTTGCAAAAGTGTGTGTTGCTGTTAAGTGCTGAAAATTAATACAACTTGCTGATTTGTCTTATTCATATATTTTTGTGTGATTTTCTTTTGAGCATCATGCCAGTATGTTTTAGGAGCACAATCATGTCATCTTTGCAATGGTGTAATTAGATTTTCGTGATACGCCTTGTGGTGAGTGCAACAAGCTTGCAAAGTGGCCTACTCAATGTTTGCTGTTTTCTGAGACTATTATATTGTGATGCCATGTTTGCTTGATGCTACACGCAAATCCATGCATGTTTTGGAATGTCCAGTGACCATGTCTTGAAGTCCATGTTATGCTCTATCCATCCATGCCCTTGTTTGCAATTATAAGTTGCTATAGCATGTCTCTTTCTTGCTCTCAAGTTGCTTGATAATATATCTGTCAGCCTGTCAACAACAAGTTCAATTTGGCAAAGCTCATTGTTATTGATATATGCATCCTATGGAGTTGTGCCAATGGAGCTATTTGGAGTATGCCATGCCTACTACATGTTCATGACCTTTGCATGCTTATTAGAATTGATATGCTTTCTGTTACGTGCCTCTGATACGTCCAAAATGCATCACTATTTTGTATCATAATTTATCATTATTCATTGATATATTTCACGTTACGGTGATGTTCTTATGTTGTTTTGGTCTAATTTACACAGTTTGCAAACTTTCCGATGCCGAAGCAGCAGACGCAGGATTCAGCAGTAAAAAGTGGACGCTGAGTTGCTGAAGAAGAATACCTCCAAATTACCTGAAAATTGACAGGAGATATTTTTTAGACGGATCACAAAGGCACGCGAAAGGGCAACCAGAGGGGGGCCATAGGGTGCCCAGGCGGCCTGGGGGCGCGCCCCCCTGGCCGCGCCGGGGGGCGCCTGGAGCCCCTGGCCCACCTCTGGCCGCCCCCTTTTGCATATATGCTCTCCGTTATCCAAAAACCCTAGAGACGGGAATTTTTACGGAGTTCCGCCGCCGCTCCGTGGCAGAAACCTACAGAGAAGAAAAAGCCATCTCCGGCGGGCAGATTCCGCCGGGGAGATCACCTCCCGGAAGGGGAGATCGTCGCCATCGTCATCACCATCGTCACGGGCATCATCGAGATCATCATCAACACCATCCCCAACACCAGCACCATCTCCATCTTCATCCAAATCTCATCTTACAATCGCAACTCGTGTTGTAACTCGTACTACCTATCCTCTCTACTCCATCGGTGTTGATTACTATTTTGTGGTGAATGCTATTGAGTTTTGTTGGAGAAATACTATTATGTCCAGATTGTTTATCACATATTTATCCCCACTGATCATGATCTCTTTTATGTCTTGTGAGTAGTTACTTTAGTTCTTGAGGACATGGGGAAGGTCTTGTTGTTAGTAGTCATATGCTATTGAAGTAATATGTGTTGTTTGATACTTAAGTTGTGTTGTCATTCTACTAGTGGTGTTGTGTGAGTCGAACACCCAACACTTTGCCTTATTAAGTACCTAGGAGAATACATTGTGTATAAAGAATGCTTATGGTGGGTTGCCGGAGTGACAGAAACCTGAACCCTAGTTCGCACGCTTTTGCATAAGGGAATAATGGATCCTCGATCGTATTGCTATGGTTAGGCTTTTACCTTAAATTCTATCTTGTATTTGTGGATGCTTGCAAGGTGTTTAATCATAAGAGTGCAGTCATCTTAGTCTAGAGAGTGCACTAGCATAGATCCACCCACTCAACACTTATCAACACATAACATAGTATCGATACGGAATATGGTGAAAGCACATGACTACCTCTCCTGTGTGTCCTCAAGAACGCTTTAGTCTTTATAAGTTCAGTTGCTAGGCCTCTCCTTTGCTAAGAAAGGATTAGGCCACTTGATACTCTCAGTACCTTTTACATTACTTGCTTTTACTTTCCTGTTGCTTATACCGAGAAAACCCCTAAAAGTTATCTTTCAGTGCTTGCAGTAATTTCTTGCTCAGAATCGCTTATCAATACCTTCTGCTCCTCGTTGGGTTCGACACTCTTACTTATCGAAAACGCTGCAATAGATCCCTTATGGTTGTGGGTCATCAGCCTCCAAAGTCAGCTTCATAATGTTGTTGTTGCATTCCCAGATTTTCACCAAGTCTGAGAATCTGCTATATCTTGTTTGCATCTTGTTTTGATGAATGCCATGAACCTGTTGCTTCCATGTATATGCCATATTGTGTTCCTTGAGCTACATGTTGTGTTATAGCATGCCATGCTTTTGCTTACCATGTTCTTCCAATGTAGCTTAATTATTTGTTGCCTCTAACATGTCATCATATTAAGTCTGCTCATGTATATGCTCTGTTTTCCACTAAGTCATAATCTGTGATATAAAATTTGCTTGTTGCCTTGATCATGTTGGATTACTCTTGAGGCCTATGAACCTAATCTTTTAATGATATTTGAAGCAGGCTATCTGTACTTTGACTTCATGCCATGCTTGTGCCTATCTTGTACTTGTAGCATGATGTTTTGATGCTTGTTAGATGCCTAGTTGCTGTTGTGGACAACTTGTCGTTAATCTTGTTTCGTGTGTATGTGTTGATCCGTTGCTCCGTTTTGAGCATGTTCTATATGAAACTTGCTTGGTTTTGCATGTATATGCATCATGTCATGTTGCATCCATGTTTTGAATATGTGTGCTTGGTGTTTGAATGCATTTTGCATCAATGCCATGTGTAACTTGTTTTGCTCATATCTTCTAGGCCGTATCTCCGAATTAAATGAACTTTATATGTAACTTGAATAGAAATTCATGTAGATCATCATGGTGCATCATAACTTGCTGTTTAACAACTTTAACTTAAGGTTTGTTCAGATCTAGACCAATTTCAAAATTTGCATATGAGGACTTACCAGAATTGTTATATGTTGTTTCCGACCTCATTTAAACTTGCTTTGTGTGTTGATCTTGTGTGCTTCATCTCTTTCCATGTTTTGCATCATGTAGCCTTGTCATGCATCATACTTGGTTGAGCATCTTGTCTTGTTTATGTGTTGTGTGTTTACCATGTTGTTTGCTTCTTCTCGTTAGTTCCTATTTCGCTGCGATTGTGAGGATTCGTTCGACTACACTTGGTTCGTCTTTGTGGCTTCTTCTTCTTCATGGACTCGTTCTTCTTCCTTGCGGGATTTCAGGCAAGCTGACCGTCACCTTGGATCTCATTACTATCATTTCTATGCTAGTTGTCTCGATGCTATCACTATATCTCGCGTTGCCTATCTATTGTTGTCAGCCTCTCATTGTTGCCATGAAACACCCTCTAACCTTTGACACCATCCCAGCAAACCGTTGTATGGTTATGTTACTGCTTTCTCAGCTCTTCTTATAGCGTTGTTAGTTGTAGGTGAAGATGAAGATTGCTCCATGTTGGAACTTGGATATTTCAGAATATCACAATATCTATTAC
The DNA here is from genome assembly GCA_902687465.1 of Secale cereale. NCBI lineage: Eukaryota > Viridiplantae > Streptophyta > Magnoliopsida > Poales > Poaceae > Secale > Secale cereale. The sequence goes on from LR738710.1 coordinate 655,475,287, forward strand.
TATAATTAATGCACCTATATACTTGGCAATGGGTGGAAGGCTTGGACTTTGCTCAGTGTTTTGTTCCACTCATGCCGCCTTAATAACAGATAAACCGGTGTTATATTCCTTGATTTTGCATTCCTAACACGGCTGGGGTTTATGCGCCCCCTCGATAGTTCGGTTTGAATAAAACTCCTCCAGCAAGGCCCAACTTTGGTTTTACCATTTGGCATAACTAAATAACTTGCATAGGGACTTTCCGGATCCCAAGGACTTAATTTACAACCCGGGCCAGTGCTCCTCATGAGTGTTGGTCCAAACTAGAGCACTTTGCGGGGCCGCCCCATGGCAACTTGGGGTATCTGGCTACCATTTGCATCGCTCATCCGGACGTGGCCTGCGACGAGATACACGCGGCTAGTATCATGGTGTCGGCACGCCGGGAGGTCTTGCTGGACTTGTTTTACCATTGTCGAAATGTCTTGTGCACCGGGATTCTGAGTCTGATCTGGTTGTCCCTAAGATAAGAGGTTTTACCACTGCTGATCGTGAGAGCTTGTGATGGGCTATGTTGGGACAACCCTGCATGGTTATGATCTTTCGAAAGCCGTGCCCGCGGTTATGTGGCAGATTGGAATTTGTTAATGTCCAGTCGTAGAGAACTTGACACATGATGTGAAATAAAATACACCAACCGTGTGAGTAACCAAGACCGTCTCTTTTCACTTTGAGAAGAGAACACGGTGGGGTTATGTTTGACTCGTAGGAAGTTCAGGATCACTTGGTGATCATTACTAGTTTGCGACCTTTTGCGTAGATGCTCATCTTATTCTTGTACTCGTAAGTTAGCCACCATACAAATGCTTAGCCACTGCTGCAACCTTACCACTTAACCTCTCCATACCCGTTAAGCTTTGCTAGTCTTGATACTCATGGTTATGGGATTGCCGAGTCCTCGTGGCTCAGAGATACTACAACAACAGTTGTAGGTGCAGGTTTTCGATGACTTGACGTGAGAGCGATGTTTACATGTGTTGGAATTCTTCCTTCTTCTTCTTCGTCAGTCTTGGGATAGGTTCCTGGTCAGCAGCCTGGGATAGCGGGATGGATGTCGTTGTGCTTTTCATGTTTTTCATCCATAGTCGGATGTCTTGTGTATGAGTTGGTGTATTCATTTGGATGTTGTATGACTTGTATGTATCCCCATCTATTATGTAATGGTACGATGTAATGATATCCATCTTGCTAAGCTCCTGAAATGCGGTTGTGCTCCAATCACGAAGTTATCACTTGATCGGGATAGAATCACATCTTGGGCGTGACATGTTGTTGGACAACATTGAACCTACGAGCTATGGAGAAGCAATGGTGGGCCGGGATTCCAACAAATGGCCAGGAGCCATGAAATCCGAGATAGGATCCATGTATGTGAACAAAGTATGGACTTTGGTGGACTTGCCCTATGATCGGCAAGCCATTGGGAATAGAAGGATTTTTAAGAAGAAGACAAACGCTAATGGTAATGTCACCATTTATGAAGCTCAACTTGTCGCAAAGGGTTTTTGACAAGTTCAAGGAGTTGATTATGATGAGACTTCCTCAGTCGTAGCGATGCTAAAGTCCGTCAGAGTTATGTTAGCAGTTGCCGCATTTTTCGATTACGAAATCTGGCAGATGGATGTCAAAATAGAGTTTCCTTAACGGTTTTGTCAATCCTAAGGATGCTAAAAGGTATGCAAGCTCCAGAGATCCTTCTATGGACTGGAGCAAGCATCTCGGAGTTGGAATATGTGCTTTGATGAGGTTTGCAAGAAACTTGTATGTACAAGAAAGTGAGTGGGAGCACTACGATGTTTCTGATAAGTATATGTGGATAACATATTGTTGATCGGAAATGATGTAGAATTTATGGAAAGCATAAAGGGTTGTTTGAAAGGAGTTTTTCGAAGGAAGACTTGGGTAAAGCTGCTTACATATTGGCAATCAAGATCTACAGAGATAGATCAAGACGCCTGACAAGACTTTCACATAGCACATACCTTGACATGTTTTTGACTGAGCTCAAAATGGATAAGTCAATTAAGGGGTTCTTGCCTGAGTGGTAAGGTGTGAAGTTGAGTGACACTCGAAGCTCAACCACGACAGAAGAAGAGAAAGGATGAAGGTCGTCCCCTATGCCTTAGCCATAGGCTCTATACGGTATGCCATGCTGTGTAACGCACCTATGCTGTGCCTTGTCACGTGTCTGGCAATGGGGTACAAAAGTGACCCAGGAGTGGATCACCGGACAACGGTCAAAATTGTCCTTTGAGGAATAAGGAAATGTTTCTCGGTTATGGAGGTGATAAAGAGTTCAGTGTAAAAGGTTACATCGATGCAAGCTTTAACACCTATCCGGATGACTGTGAGTAGCAAACCGGATACGTATAGTGGAGCAACTATTTGGAATAGCTCCAAGTGGAGCGTGGTAGCAACATCTACAATATGACATAGAGATTTGCGAAGTACATACGGACCTGAATTTTGTAGGCCCGTTGACTAAAACCTTTATCACAAACATAACATGATCAAACCCCAGAACTCATTGAGTGTTTATCACATGATGATGTGAACTAGATTATTGACTCTAGAGAACTCTTTGGGTGCTAGTCACATGGCGACGTGAACTATGAGTGTTAATCACATGGCGATGTGAACTAGATTATTGACTCTAGTGCAAGTGGGAGACTGTTGGAAATATGCCCAAGAGGCAATAATAAAGTGGTTATTATCATATTTCCTTGTTCATGCTAATCGTTTATTATCCATGCTAGAATTGTATTGATTGGAAACTCAAATAGATGTGTGGATACATAGACAACAAGATGTCCCTAGTTAGCCTCTACCAGACTAGCTCGTTGATCAAAGATGGCTATGGTTTCCTAGGCATTGACATGAGTTGTCATTTGATAACAAGGTCACATCATTTGGAGAATGATGTGATGGACGAGAACCAAACTATGAAAGTAGCATATGATCATGTCAGTTTATTGCTATCGTTTACTGCATGTCAAGTATATATGTTCCTATGACCATGAGATCATGCAACTCACTGACACCGGAGGAATACCTTATGTGTACTGTCATGGAATTAACACGTCAGATGTCCGGATTAACGGACTTAGTCGTGAGGCCGCGCATCTATGTAGTAGCTTGAGAGGGGTTGAGCGGGATCGAGAGACGCGATACAAGACACGGATTTAGACAGCTTTGGGCCCCGGGAAACATCATCCGGTAATAGCCCTACGTGCTGTTTGAGGCTAAGTCTCATTATGATCCTCGTGGTGTCGCCGGTAAACCGGCTCTTTGTGTCTAACCCTAGAAACTTGTCTAAACTTCTCCTCCCTCTCTGGGGAGCCCTGCCCCTCCTTATATATGTTGAAGGGGCGGGTTACATGTAGAGTCCTAGTAGGATTAGGATTGCTTTATTACAAGGAGTCCTAGTCTTGCTTCCTTTGTAGGAGAATATCCCTTGTGCTTTCTTCATAAACCGGCCCACCATATATGAACCGGCCTTCTAGGCCTTGGGCCCTGTCATCCATGATCCACCTGCCGGGTTACTAATAAATTGCCAAGTGTAAACCGTCTTTAAGTAAACTGCCAAGTCCGGCCGGGTTATCTTTCCGGCCGGTTCATACCGCGGGGTATATCCCCGACATTAGCCCCCAAGTTTAGCTTGGATTTATCCATGGTAAACTTATGCTGTAACACAAGAACAAATCTGACAGGTTGTGCTCCGAGTTAAGAATTTCTTGTAAACCGGCACCTGACCATCCTTAATTCCTTTGTCCTTTCCTTCTTCTAGAAAATCCGGGCCACCAGCTCCATAATCAACTTGCTTGCATAGAAATATTGTAAATCCAGAATTCATTCGAATTAGCCTTTCAATGCTCTGACTTGACAAAAAATATTGATTTTCAAATATTCAATTGATATCCAACCGGTTTGGAAATGTAGAACTTGCCGGTTTATGACTACCACCATTGTCGGGTTATAAAAATTGATAATTCCGGTTCATGACTGTTTATAAATGCCGAGTTATGATTATTCTTCCGGATTTACCCAAAACTGATAATTTGAAGATGTTCCTCCTTTATATGCATATTACCTGTAGCCCCCTAAGTCTTAAGAGGAGAACATAGTGATATCTTAAGATTTGTTTGAACATAATCGTTGCAATCTTGAAGAAATCCAGATTGTTTATCTCCGCCACTAGTCAAAACTGAATATTCCACATATGTAGCCCCCAAGTGCCGGGTCATTATGTAATAATGAGCAGGGACTTTGTATATACTTCATTGAAAATAGCATTGTATAATCTTGAAGAAATCCGGATTGTTCATCCCAATCACTATGAAACTGAATATTCCATATTATGTAGCCCCCAAGTGCCTGGTTATTATGCAATAATGAGCAGGGACTTTGTAGATATAATCATTGAAAATAACATTATATAATGTAACTTCCATCGTGTGGTTTGAACCCACGTCCACAAGGTTAAGAGCTTTGTGCTTTACCAACTGAGCAGTGGACCCTTCAATATAATGGATTAATACTTGTGTACCTTGAATTGTTGACAGGAGCTTCTGGTAGCCCCCAAGGGCCGGCTCAGTATGATGTGATGAGTCGGGTCTTCAATAAGGTGAGCAAAAAATGACTTTGCATTAGCCCCCAAGTGTCATGGTGCATGCTTGCAGCGACATGAGACTTGCATATTTGATGTAATCTCAATTTGAATAATGTAGCCCCCAAGTGCCGGGTTGTAAGCCTGCAGCGACCCGGGACTATTCCTTTGTAAAATAAATCATACCATTGACAATATGATATCCATTGTGCTGAAGCAACTTTGAAAACCTCAATCATAACATTTGAAGAATATAATCTGGTTTGAAGACTGGTTCCAGTGATATTTGATCACAACCAGGCCGGGTTAATAAACATCGGTCATTATTTTATCTCATACTGGCGACGTATAGTCAAAAGCCAGGCCGGTTTAATAAACACCGGTCATTATCTTATCTCATACTGGCGACTTATAGTCAAAAGCCAGGCCGGTTTAATAAACACCGGTCATTATAACTGATCATGTACTGCCAATCTGTTTTTTGGCTCTTTGTCGGCTCATCATGAAGGCCGATCCGGGTTACGATGAACGCTGGTTTAACTCTCGCTGGTGTTCATGACCCAGACTTTGAACTTATGCTGGTTTTCATGACCCAGACTTTTTCTTTGTAGATATGTGGTCAACTTTGAAGTTGCCCAGTTCCGGATCAAAAAACTTGGTTACCCACGAAAAACTTTGAAAAGAATCACAAAACGCAAAACATTGTTGCAAATAAGACCATGTAGTCGAGGCTTTTTGCGAGCTGCCAGGCTCCCTATGTGCCAATCAAAGGGTACGACCCAAAGGGCTATGACTAACAGTACTCCTAGGGACAAGAACTTTGCCATCAAAGGATGTACTCTTTACCCATCAAAGGATGTGCTCCAAGGGACAGGAAATATTGCATCTGCCATCAAAGGATGTACTCCTAGGGACAAGAAATTTTCTTTTGCCATCAAAGGGTATACGGCTTCCAAGGGATAGGAATATTACATCTGCCATCAAAGGAAGTACCCTAGGAACAAGAACAGATTTTCTTTTGCCATCAAAGGATGTGCTCCAAGGGACAGGAAATATTGTAGCTGCCATCAAAGGATGTACTCCTAGGGACAAGAAATTTTCTTTTGCCATCAAAGGGTATACGGCTTCCAAGGGACAGGAATATTACATCTGCCATCAAAGGAAGTACCCTAGGAACAAGAACAGAATTTCTTTTGCCATCAAAGGGTATACGGCTTCCAAGGGATAGGAATATTACATCTGCCATCAAAGGAAGTACCCTAGGGACAAGACCATATTTTCTTTTGCCATCAAAGGGATTTGGCCCACCAAGGGACAGGAATATTACATCTGCCATCAAAGGTGGATCCCTAAGGACAAGAACTTTTCTTTTGCCATCAAAGGGATTTGGCCCACCAAGGGACATGAATATTACATCTGCCATCAAAGGTGGATCCCTAAGGACAAGAACATTATGTAGACCGGACCAGAAAAGATTTCATCGAGGATTCATATGTGATCCGTAGCCCCCTAGTTTGGTCCCTTCTGCATAAAATAGTTTGTTCAAAGCATCTTGTTTTCTTGATGAAAATGATATATATCAAGAGAAATAAACTTTGGATGGATATCACCTGAGTGAATTTGGACCTTATGATCCTCATCGGTGTCTGTTTAGCCAAACCGGTATGTCGAATAGACCGGATCGTAGGGCGGACAGTAAGACGACCGCAGCATCAGAGGCAGCACAGACACATGAATCGACCGTAGTTGTAAACCGATGGAGATGAACAAGTTGTCCTCCGTGTTGTAAGGCGGCGCATATTGGCCCTTAAATTTGCACCAATATGGCGGTTTGGGGTCCTGCATTAGATAACTTTGCAGATCGGAGTAATGTTCTTTTAAAGAAAGCGATATGTAATATAAAAACATAATGGATGGATTTCACCTGATACGCCAGGCCATGGCGTTGTACGCCAGCGCGAACGAGCGAGTTACCTTCCGCGTTGTAAGCCGGCGCAGACGCTTGAATCGGCCGCAAGAGCGGACGGACCAGTTGTTGTACACCGGGACACTCAGAGCGGCGACTTGTGCTCGTCCGTTCATCGGGTAGTGCGGCACGGAGGAAAACATCGTTGTAGAACGTTGCCAGTGCGTGTTTTATATCCGCATTATAATAATGATTTTACCTGATATGCTTGAATATAACAGATGAGTCAGCCGGCGCTGACGGGCTAGTCGTCCTCTTCGTTGTAAGCCGGCGTGGTCGCGAAAGATGGTCACGGCGTTGTAAACCGGCGTGGTCGCAAAAGATGGCCACAACACTGTAAGCCGGTGCGGGAGCCCGTTGAGTAACGTCGACCACTTGTGCAGAATGATGTTGGCGTGCCTCCATTTCCACGGTATAATACTACTTTGTAATGAGTGATTTTTCCTGCGTATAAAACACAGCAGGGCGAGGTATTTTTGCTCGGATGACTTAATATATATTAAAAATAAATAGGATAAATATCACCTGATTCGCTTTTGGACAACAGACGGGTTGGCCGTAGTATTGTAAACCGGTGCGGACGAGCAAATTGTTGTCAGCGTTGTAGAATTGTAAACCGGTGCGTCGATGTAGACCGGGCTATAGGGACGACTTCTTGAGCGCGTCCATTTACCGGGTTACGTGGCATGGACGAACGCCGGGCGCAACGTTGTCAGTACGTGCTCTGCTCCCGCGGTTTAAACCACATTTGCAGTGAACAATTTACCCTGCGTACAAAAAATATAGCAGAATGGAGTAGTTGTTTGTTGAAGAAAATTAACCTGTACTTTAAAAAATATATAGGATAAATAGCACCTGGGTTTGTTCGGACGGGCAGCGGACACAAAGCCGATGCGGCAGCGGCTCGGATGCGTGACGGAGGCCAGCTATCAATTGGACATCTCGTATGATGGAATCCATCTATCTCCACGTCGAACCAAAAAAATACTAGTAGTACTTGGCTGATTAAAATAGTATTTCCTATGAATCAATGGTCCGATTGACTTGATTGATGCTCCATGGCCGAATTGTTTAATTGCAGTGGATTCCTAATTCGCCTTGTACTGGCGCACTACACCGGGCTGCAGGCCTTTCCTTTGCTCCCCACGAGGTGAGTCTGTGGTGGAGGCGCGCCTGGCGACTTAATTCTTGTACGGGTCGGTCCAGAGGACCAGCATCAGGCGAGGTGGGTCATGGCGAAGGAACGACACGCCGACCAAGGCAGAAACGTGGCCGCGGGGGCGAAGCAAGCCAGACCGGTCGGTTTTGCTGGAAACATCAATACTCTACAACATCATCTTGGCTCCAATCTTCTCGATCCTATCAGGCTGTTTATAAGCACGTCTTTTTTCTTTGAATAATGATTGTGCCGGAGTACCAAACGAGGTCAGACTCCCTTTCCTTTTCGCTGCTGGGTCTGATCTGTGACTCTGTTGCATTGTTTACAGGCACACGCCGCTTGCTACAGGCATGGGCCTTAGATTGGTAGCATCCCGCCGAGCGAGGGGCGGCCTGAGACCAACGGCGATTTGTGGCGGCCAGGCCAGCTCAATCCGGTGGCAGGGGAGGCGCCGGCATGGCAAGGCCGGGCCTGCGGCAGAAGAGGCTCGCGACGGCGAGCCCAGGGCGGCTTAGCGCGGCCTGGCAGAGGGGCGCTCGAGGCGGTGACCCGGAGCCGCTTCCGAGCAACTCGGCATGGCGCAGGCGATGGAGGAATAGCGACTGCTACCCGGCGACCGCGCACCATGGAGATGACCCGGCGACTGCTTGCGACGGAGGCAGATGGAAACCGAAGCGGCACGTACAAATCCATCTTCTGATCCTTGTCCTGGTCGTGGTTGGTTTGACTTTCCATCTTGGCCATGGTTCTTTCTACACTGGCACGACGGCGGTGAGGCCAGCCTGACGGCGGCTCGGACGGCCGTGGGTCGGCGGCTCGTCGGCGGCGACCCAACCACGTCAGAGACGGCGGCAACCCGGAGGGGTGAGCCTTGCAGACGACAAGGCGAGTCCGGGGCGGTTCAACGCGGCCTGGCAGAGGAGGAAGTTCGAAGGCACCCAGGCGAGGTGGGTCACGGACTAGCAGGTTTGAAGATGCTGCTGCTCATCAGCCACGGAGGCAGCAAGCGCTCGAGGCAAGGCCGAGGCGGAGACCGACTCCGTGGCCTTATCCGCTTCCCATCGTGGCCCCGTAGTGTTTCTCTTTTCTTTTATATCCTCACGCGCTTGCTGATACAGATTGATCTGACTTGACGTACGGCAGAAAAATTCCTGTTTGGCCTCGGCGACACGCAGCAAAAATTGATCTCCTGTTCACATTCGACCGATCACATAAAATCGGCGACGCACAAAAATCGAACCCTAACTTCCCTGATCTTGATTCTGTCTATGCCGCCGCTGATGATTTCTTCGATCTTGAGTGATGAACCATTAGCTGATCTGAATCCTTTCATACTGAATCTTTTCTTCACCCGAAAATAAAATAAAAATTGCCAACTTTCTCGAACCCTAAAAAATATCCCTTCAAGAACTCAACACCACCGTGCGCAAGCCCCACGGTGGGCGCCAACTGTCGTGGAATTAACACGTCAGATGTCCGCATTAACGGACTTAGTCGTGAGGCCGCGCATCTATGTAGTAGCTTGAGAGGGGTTGAGCGGGATCGAGAGACGTGATACAAGACACGGATTTTAGACAGCTTCGGGCCCCGGAAAACATCATCCGGTAATAGCCCTACGTGCTGTTTGAGGCTAAGTCTCATTATGATCCTCGTGGCGTCACCGGTAAACCGGCTCTTTGTGTCTAACCCTAGAAACTTGTCTAAACTTCTCCTCCCTCTCTGGGGAGCCCTGCCCCTCCTTATATATGTTGAAGGGGCGGGTTACATGTAGAGTCCTAGTAGGATTAGGATTGCTTTATTACAAGGAGTCCTAGTCTTGCTTTCTTTGTAGGAGAATATCCCTTGTGCTTTCTTCATACTAGATGACCCGTTGCGCCAATGGCGCAAAGGCCGAGTACAAGCCAAGTATTGGTAGAGTGTGTACTAAAATATGTAAAAACAAAATGGAAGCATATATTTCTTTCATCATGGCTCAAAAGCATACAACACAGTAGTCTAAACAACAAATAACCGACGGTTAAATGCACAGGACGATCTTAGGGCATTACATAACATCCAACAGGATGATAAACATAGAAATCTTGGTAGGCATCTATACAAATGCTAAGTTATATAAGGGGCTCTTGCAGTGTGCTTATATTGGGTAGACAATCAGGCGCAGTCCCTTGGAAGTGCATTTGAAGGCGAAAGCATATGCTTGTCCTTTGTTCATGCTAGATGACCCGTTGTGCCCATGGCGTAAAAAGCAAGAGCGAGCCAAGTATCAAAATCATGCATATGAGATTGATTTAAACCAACTTTATAAATACTTGCATAACATTACATGATAGTATAATCCTTCAAAATAAGTAAAAGATAGGGTCAACAAGCAGAGGCTTGCCTTATTGGTCAACGTCCTGATGAAACTGCGGATCAAACTCGTAATACCCCTTGTTGCCGGACATTATTGAAATGGCGAAGAAACCTTGGAAAAGAACCAAACAGAGGAAAATCAGTATTCATGAATTTCCAAAATGTGTAGAGTGCATGAATTGTATGAGATGTCATGCAGAAACTTGAAAATGAAGCTACTAAAATTGTCAATCAAATTTTCTTGGAGCCTCACAATGCAGCTCAAGCACTTGCAACGTTCAGAAAGATCTTTTGCTAATAATGTCAACAACAATTTTGTTCTCCACGCAAATGTAAAATAGATTCAGTTCTTCAAGAACAGAAGATATCAATACATCTCTGGATCCAATAATGCAAATCATTCAAGAAGTTAGACCTTACTGAGTGACTGGTACACAGCGGAAATAGATGCACATATCTCATTCCTATTCTACAACAGAGAAAACTAAAACAACCAACCGAAGTGGCATATCAGTCTTTGTATGGTGGTTGGAGGCTATACTCTAAATTTCTGATGAGTGAGAACCTATCAGCGCAAAAGAAATTTAAGATTATCATTGCTATAAATGTAGATGAGATGAACCTCCACATTTAGTATGATTTTCTTATTTCTTTTTAGACATTTAACAAGGAAAGCCACCGAAATTGGTAAACACTTCAAACCACACATTTTTACCTGTGAGCTTGTCAATTAAGTTTGTACCGCTGTCTCTTCCTGATCTCACCTTGGCCACTTGCCTCATCAGTGAGCCGTGCCATCTCACAGTGTCAAACACATCCATTCATGGCGGAGGATATATCCTCCAACATTGCAACCGGAAAGGAAACGTAAATGAATTAAATAAACATGTAAAGATAGAGAAAATTGTACCGAAAAAGAACCAGGTCCATACGCTCTGAGATGGTTCAACGAAGTAGTATTATGGCAAGGATCAAAGATAAAGCTTCATCTGACACTATGGTTATGCACCATTGAAACGAAAAAAGGACGTTTAAGATTGCTAACCTAAACACATTTTTTGTTGAGGGGGAAACACAACTACCAGATTTAGCTTTATACTTGTAGGTTAGCCATCCACAAAATACTGTTAAGGTTCAGTTGCAAGCTCGGAGTGGGAAGCACCACAAGATTAAATAAAAGCCACACCTTCAGATTTCTTTTGTTCGTAGAACTAATAAATTGATAACACCTCATAGTCAAAGATGTAGCAACAAAATAGGATATGTGGATAGTGCAAACAAGATGCACAACTGCTGCATAGGGCTCTTGTCTTTTTTTGGCATCACAAACCAGTAGGCATGAAGATTGAAAATTAGCATATCGTTTATAGAACCTATAAACAATATAGCACCGCTAGCCTTTTCTTTAGAAAACTCCACTATTATTTTAGTACAATATCAAATATGTTATTTATCTCATATGGAACAAATGCTACAAAAGAAAAATTCAGTCCATGCATGTACCTCACCTAAAATAAATCAATTTTTACACATAACATAAAGAATATCCTACGGAGATAGATGATCATAACTTACATTTCAATCACCTTATTTCAGAACAGGAAATATTCGCCTACCTCATCTATGTACCCAAGGTAGTTTTGTACCAGTGATAATGTGTTGCCCATCGGCTAAAGTGGTACTCTTTCGTGCATATTTAGGTGCTGACCAAAGATGGTATACAAAGAGAAATCAGTTATAGAAAAGAAAGTAATAAACAACATTCTTTTTCTTCATGTGTGCTACTACCTTCTTTGTTGATTTCCCTATGATATCCGGTCCATGAAATCATTTCTTTCTTTGTGTCCTTTCATCTATTAGAACTAATAGGGACAATGTCAGATTCCAAACTTGTATCCACCTCCTTTTCAGACTACAAACAGTGTAGGAAACAAAAGACCTAGTGGACCCTTAGAGCATAAGGTTGTTTCTACTGGATGATTAATTATTAACTTGCATGCATAGATGAGTAACAAAAACAACCAATCAATCTGGCATTAGCAAGCAACCAAATATACATAATAGAGGTATAAGGAAGCAAACAAAAGACCTACCAGACACTAAAACCACATGTTATTAGATAGCTAATTAACTTGCATGCATAAGTGGACAATAAAACGGCTAATGAACCTGAAAAGGAACATGCCCTGCAGCACAAGACAACTCCTCCCTTAGCCAATCTGTAGATGACATCTCACTGGTCGCTACTTGTTTGCGCATTGAGAACTCTCATTTCCCTCCACGACAGAAAACCTTCTTCTTCTCATCCTACTTTATCTCCTTCTTCTTATATGTACATTCATTACCTGTGTAGCTAGCTTTCATTTATACATTAGCAAGGAACAACTATTACCTACTGCATATTTTTTCTCAAAGCCCTAACCCGAGAAGCAGACTATAGAGAATTAATAAGAAACTAAGAAAATTGGCATACTCGACATGAGTAAAGAAAAATGTATATATTTTTTCTAATGAGACCCGAAGGAAAAAAATCCATAAAAAGCACTATAGGCATAATAGGCTAGCCCCAAAATACATAGAGAGGCAATGTGGACGCACCAACACAGGAGTTCATGGACTATATCCAAAGAAGTAATAACCCAATACAATTAGAGTATATATAACCTTGTTGTTGATGCAGCGTCGAGCGAACCAGCAAAAAACCTACACAACCAAGGAAACATGGAACACAAAATGTTTTAGCTCACATGTGTTTCATTGGACAGGAGAAGAGCAAGAAAGATCGTACCACGCCTTGCAACAATATAAGCAAACAAAGCTAAATAGATGTGTCGGTTTCCTGTACGGCAAGCTTGACACTGCGCTAATTGCTCCATGATTAATCGATCAGAGACAAATAATTATAAGTGTATTCCGTTGTCACTACCTTAGCAAGCAGAAGCCTAGCTGTCATCCCATTCGATCTTGACAGATGTAGTCTAGTGCGCTCGACTTGGTGCTGCGTGTGCTACTACCTCACGCCGCAAGGCATCTCGTCAGGGTCATTTTCCTTCTCCATATCAGCCTGCTTGCTCCCTGCTTGCTCCACCAAGCGTCGCAAGGCATCTCATCAGGGACATTCTCCTTCATATCTGCCTGCTTGCTCCCTGCCTGCTCCACCAAGCAGTCATTCTCCTTCTCCATATCTGCCTGCTTGCTCAACTGCGAAGGAAAGCCCATGGCCTGCTAGCAGTGGCAATCCTGGAAAAAATAAAGCAAGGTTACCTAAACTGTAACCAGTATAGAAAATATAGCCACACCAGGTATACAAAAGGAAAAATCAAGCAAACACGGAGTAGGTAGTCTTATTTAGAGGGGATCCAGAGTTAAAAAAAGAAGAGCAATGAGGTATAATAATTACGGCTTCGGTTGATATTTCATATTTCATCCCAGAAAGCCCATTTTAATAAGCCATTAGTGAATAAGGGTATTTGTTGTTTGGTTTCCGTCGTAATAATAAAAATTCACAAAATATAATAAAGTGAGAGTGCTTCCTCACTCTACCTCCATAATCCTGCAAGCATGCGTAGGCAGTAGGCACATGTAGATGGACAAGGCTATCCAGATTCCAACGAAACCACTATAACTGGCAAGGGTGACAATGCAAGCGATGCTGACAACAGCCACAAGAATCTGAGGATACATAATTCAATGGAATGCGTCAGAAGAGAAAGCTGGAAAGCTAGAGAAAAAATAAGCTGGCGGTGACAGCTCACGGATTGGGGAGGAGAAGAGCACCTGCTCCACGGTGGCTCCCAGGCGACGCAGCACTCACAGCAGCCCGCGCTCTGGCTCGCTTCCTTGTCGAGCACGTCGATGCGCCGTCGCTGCCGCTGGTCTCCTCCGCGCCACCTCCTCTTACTATTTTCTTCCAGCGGCGGCGAACAGCCTGAAATCTAAGCTTATAATAAACATCAATGGATCCCAAAGAACCTTTCAACGATCAATCTAAATATATACTGAATTACTTGTTCATGAGCTTTTCATGTCTTAAAATTCACGAGCCTGAATTTCATTACTGTTTGACAGTTAGTATGTTCCAATAAGCTTCAGCGGTACAACAGACAAGCTACCCCTATCAAAATGGGAAATGGGGAAATTTCAAGATTAGGCTTTGATTGACATGTTATAAACAATAGATTATAAAGATGAATTGATGGAAGAAGAAGGTATGGCTGCTAAAGGCATTACTGAACTAATTCATTACACCTACACTTTATATAGATTTCGTCAGACTTCAGCCATCAGTTTTAGTAATAAGCATCTGATAGTGTTGAAAGATCCTTAGCATCACTTACGTGTGAGGTCAGTGTATAGCTACTTCCTCGTTGCTCTATTACGTGTGAACCTTGACACTGATGACGTAGAAGAGGGAGACATACCGATGTAGTGAGGACAGCAAGGACGAGCAAGCTGACGAAGATCGCCGGACAGGGAGAACAAGGTGAGAAAACGTCCACTGTTGCAGCCCAAAAAGAAGGCAGTGCAGGCGATGTGTGCCGGCCAGATCCATCCCTCTCCGGTCGCCTCCTCCACACCGTGGCTGCTCCTTCCCCCAACGCCGGCCTCGTGATCCTTACCTCCTCCTCTGTCTCCAGCGTGAGGAGACAGAGAGAGACTCATTTGAGAGCAACGAGGAAGTAGCAGCAGGGGAGGAGAGAAAAACAAAATAAGGTGGGTGGAGGTAAGCGGCGGCGCAGTCCCCCCGCTGCTTCTTGGTGGTGATGGCTCACGGATTGGGAAGGAGAAGAGCACCTGCTCCACGGTGGCTCCCAGGCGATGCAGCGCTCACAGCAGCCCGCGCTTTGGCTCGCCTCCTTGTCGAGCACGTCGATGAGCCGTCGCTGCCGCTGGTCTCCCCCGCGCCACCTCGTCTTCCTATTTTCTTCCAGCGGCGGCGCAGTCCCGTCCCCCCCCTGTGGCTTCATGGTGGTGAGGGCTAACGGATTGGGAGGAGAAGATGAGGCGGTGGATTGGGGAGGAGGAGAGGAGGCGGCGGATTGGGGAGGAGGAGAAGAGGAGGCGGCGGATTGGGAAGGAGGAGAGGAGGCGGGGATTGGGGATGAGAGGAGGCTCTCGGTAGGCTAGCGTGCGCGCGCACTGTTTATAGAAGAATAAAAGGAGACGTGGCCACAACCGCTAGTAGGGCGAGCGGCTTCATCCTTTATAAGTACAAAACCGGCCCACCATATATGAACCGGCCTTCTAGGCCTTGGGCCCTGTCATCCATGAGCCACCTGCCGGGTTACTAATAAATTGCCAAGTGTAAACCGTCTTTAAGTCAACTGCCAAGTCCGGCCGGGTTATCTTTCCGGCCGGTTCATACCGCGGGGTATATCCCCGACATGTACCAAACATTGCAACGTAAATGGGTGACTATAAAGGTGCTGTACACATATTTCCGAGGGTGTCTGTTGATTTGGCATGGATCAAGACTGGGATTTGTCACTCCGTCTGACGGAGAGGTATCTTTGGGCCCTCTCGGCAATACAACATCACAAGAAGCTTGCAGGCAATGTGACTAAAGAGTTAGTTGCACGATCTTGTATTATGGAACGAGTAAAGCGACTTGCCGGTAATGAGATTGAACTAGGTATGGAGATACCGACGATCGAATCTCGGGCAAGTAATATACCGATAGACAAAGGGAACTACATCGAGGTTCAACTGATAAGATCTTCATAGAATATGTGGGAATCAATATGGGCATCGAGGTCCCGCTATTGGTTGTTGACCGTAGAGGTGTCTT
The DNA here is from genome assembly GCA_902687465.1 of Secale cereale. Lineage (NCBI taxonomy): Eukaryota > Viridiplantae > Streptophyta > Magnoliopsida > Poales > Poaceae > Secale > Secale cereale. The sequence goes on from LR738710.1 coordinate 655,491,197, forward strand.
GATCATGTGTGCATAGTTCTCGAACCCGCAGGGTCTACACACTTAACGTTTGGTGAGGATATTAGTATAGTTGAGTCATTATGGTGGTTACCGAAGGTTGTTCGAAGTCCCGGATGAGATCCCGGACGTGATGAGGAACTCCGGAATAGTCCGGAGGTGAAGATCGATATATTAGACAAAGGATATTGGAGTCCAGAAGTGTTCCGGGGGTACCAGGTGATGGCATGCATGACCGAAAGGGGTTTTGGGGGCCCCGGCAAGTGTTGGGGGGCCTTATCAGGCCAAGGGGAGGGGGCAAACAAGGACACTAAGGGGTTGTGCGCCCCCTCACCCCTTCCCACGTTGCGAGAGGGGGGCGCCACCCTAGGGTTCCCACCCCTTTGGGTTGGGGGCCAAACCTCCTATGGGGGAAAACCCATCTAGAGTTTCCCTCTAGTGGCCGCTAGCCCTAGATGGGATCTCCTAGGGGCGGCCCCTCTCCCCCTTCCCCCTATATATAGAGAGGTAGAGAGAGGGCAGCCGCACCCCAACACGCCTTCGTGCTGCCCTTCCTCTCCCGTAGATCATCTCCTCGTACGCGTAGTGCTTAGCGAAGCTATGCTGCAATTCCTCCACCACCACCGCCACCACGCCATCGTGCTGCTGGAGGACTTGAGCTACTACTTGACCTTCGCTCGCTGGATCGAGGAGGTGAAGAGGCCATCAAGCCGTACGTGTCTTGAACACGGAGGTGCCGTCCATTCGGCACTAGATCGGAGTTCGCGGGACGGATCATGATTGGATCACGAAGACGTACTACTACATCAACCGCATTCTTAAATGCTTCCGCTTAGCGATCTACAAGGGTATGTGGATCCAACTCTCCTCTCGTAGATGTGCATCTCCTAGATTCATCTTGGGTGTTCATAGGAATTTTTTGTTTCCCATGCAACATTTCCAACATCTTTACGCTAGCGCGGTTCGATGGCATGTGTGTGATATGTGTCAGATTTAGGGCTCCGCAAAACCCAAGAAGTTCGAACACAGTGGCGTGAACGAAGATCTCTCCCACTCACGTCTACCTAGTGTCTTGCCCTCGCCCGGTGAAGAGATTCAAGCAAACAACAAGTGAAGCACGCAAGAGTTTACCCAAGTTCGGGCCACCGTGTGGTGTAGAACCCTACTTCCTGCTTCGGTGGATTGGCCTCAGGAGGGCTGGAATATGAACTAGTACAGTGGTTTCTGAGCTCAGGAGGTGAGCTTAGGAGGGTCAGGAGGCAAGTGTTCTTACTCCTTTGCGTGGTGGCAGAGTTTATGGATCTGCCTCACTTGGCTGTTCTTGGTCTCACTTCTCCTCCACAGTGGGGATCCTAGCTACTTATATAGGCGGCCAGGGTCCTCTTCCCCCGAAATGTTTAGGCGTGAAGGGATCCCACAACGGCCATTTTTGAGCGGGAACACAAGGACGTTCCTATCCTGACAAAAGCAGTCTTCGCCTGCAAAAGGATCATGCGGTGACGCGGTGGTGGGCTTGGCGGTGACATCCTCCTTGTCGTCCTTGCGGTCTTCGGTCTTGTTGCACCAAAGGGGAAACCTTTGTTTCACTCCTCGGGAACCTGCGTCTGCGCTGCCTCCTTTGCACCAAAACGACAACTGCGCCGTTGGCGGGCGCTGGCACCCGCTGGCGCAATGCGTCACTGCTGACGTTTTTGCCTCCTCCTGAGGCAGACTTGGCCTTGGATTCGCCGCCCCTCCGTAGAACCTTGTCGAGGCCGCTCCTGAGGGGGTCTTGACGTTGTTCTCCTTGCGAGGCTTAGCCCCCTCGCGAGGGTCTTGGGGAGCTGGTCGATTGGTTGGGCCGTACCGGGCCGTAGTAGGAGCGCGTCGTGGCCCGCAAACAAGCAAGTCTGGGTACCCTGGTTCCCAGGACGTCGACAGTAGCCCTCGGGCACAAGGCACGCGCGAAGTTGGCTTTGGGGCGAAGCCTTAGCCGAGGACGAAGCGCCGCGGACCCAAAAATGCTGCGGGCCAGGCAGGCGCGTGATGGTTGGATGGGACGTGGGCGACTCCGCTTCCCACGCAGTCTCGACAACCGTGCGACTTGACAACTCCTTGGCGCGGGCGGCAGGGCCATTATGGCCGCGCGTGAGTGGCCGCCGGTTGATATTCTTGGTCTATAAACAGGGGGTGAGGCACCACGCCTCTCACTTGACAGTTGCAGATCGATCCCTGCTGCTCCCACTACTCCGAGGGCTTCCATGGCGCCGATACGCAGGTTCTCTGCCGCGAAGAAGGGGAAGAGCCCGATGGTGGAGCCTGAGCGGCTCCCCCGAAGAAGAGGCGCCATAGTTCTCCAAGTGCATCCCTGAGGCCGGCGGACGCCCGCACATGGTGCATGCGGGCGTCGCCAGGATTTCCGCTTCCCTTGTATGCTCCAGCGGCAGGCGGACGAAGTGGGGTCGGCGACAGGGGTGGTGCCCTCAGCCGCCCAGAGAGACGGGCGAATCCTCACGCCCTACTGCCGTCCCATACTGAGGATGATGCCTGCGAGTTCATCGTATGGGGGGGGCCCTCCGCATTCATGGATCGTTCTTCCTCCATTCCTGAAGGAGGTGCTCCCGGCTCGCGGCCGGGTGACGATGCAGCTGAGGCACGAGGGGTATCGCCTTCCCCCTTCGTATGCCGACATGGAAGTGATCACCTCTGGCCAAGTCTTCATGACCTGGGGTTGGGGTGTGGTATGCCGTGCCTGTGCCCCCGCCGGGAGGCACCTTCTTCACTTCACGCTGGATAGGATGGGCACGATGACCTTCAAGGTCTTCGGGGCGGACGGTCATCGGCTATCATGTGGCGCGGGGACGGGCTCGCCGGCGACCATTCCCCATGCCGTCAGGGCAGCGAGGCGCTCGCCATCGGTTGTGCCTCCAACTCCGTTGGTAGCAGTTACGCTACCCCTAAGACGGCCTCGAGCCCCGACGAGAGCTACGAGCCGCCAAGTCGCCGCTCCTATCCCTGGAGGGAAACGGTGTCCTCTCGGCGCCATCGTTGTTGAAGGAGTTCAAGCTGTATTCCTCGAGAGCGTCCTTCTTAGCTTTGTCCCTGCGGGACATCATGAATGCCCCATGAGGGCGTGTAAATTCTTGTAATACTTTTCCTATTGCGTGGCGTTATAAACTGATGTCTTTCATGAGACCCTTTGTTAGAGCATGACTTTCCCTTCCTTCTGTCCCCGCGGTAGTTAAGGCCCTACGCCTGCGAGACCCAGTCCCCAGACAAGCCACAGCCTGCGCTGGTATGCCAGGTCGCGATGCCGTGGTCAAGGCCAAGAGGTGAGTGATCCAGGGTCCGGTAGGAGCCCCCGAGGCGCGATGCTGAAGAAGTCCCTCTTGCCGTCCAGGCAACTGCCCACCGGTCCGTTGGGAAGGGTTTTCATGTCCCGGCGGATTCGTGATTATAGTGGATGGAGGTGTACGTACACGAGTAGATGCGGCGTTGAAAACTTATCTTAGCGATCTCCTGTGGTTAGGTGGCGGTGGCACTTGATTTTCTATTACCCTTCCTTCGGGGCGAGATTCTGTGTTTGGGCTGTCTTCACGAGGGGGTGACGGTAGTCGCTCCGACCCTGGGGGCAAAGGTCACATAGCTGGTGGAGGCGTTCCTCCAGGCCGCTGCTACTACAGCCGAAGAGGAGAAGACCGGTGATGACGTGCTTGGTGATGCCTGATCTGTTCCTGTCCAGAGAGAGAAGTGCGAGTGCCTCGGGGAGGTGTGAGAACTTCGTTGGAATTTGAAAGACTTGGTATTATTGTAATAGCTAGATGATTTCCGTGCTTGCTTCCTTTCATGTTTGCTTAGGTGCTCTGCGTCGGCAGGGCCCAACCCCGCGCATACCTCGATCGCCATTGAGCCCTCCGGGTGATCGGGGTTATCGTAATAACTAGACTCAAGGGATGAGGGGCTATGTGGCTAGTGTGGCCCCTGGGTCGCGATGCCCAGGCCCCCCCCCCTTGACGTTCAAGCGATCCCATTTGTGTTCTGCGTCGGCAGGGCCCAACCCCGCGCATACCTCGATCTCCATTGAGCCCTCCGGGTGACCGGGGTTATCGTCATAACTAGACTCAAGGGATGATGGGCTACGTGGCTAGTTAGGCCCCTGGGTCACGATGCCCAGGGGTCCCCTTTGATGTACGAATGTTTCTCATGAAGGAGAACGAGCACCATACCTTGCTCATGAGCCTTCGCCTGGGATGGGGGCGCGAGAAGGCCAGGTGCCTGGGCACCTGTTACGGTGGCGTCTGCCAGGCGTGACCTGAGCATAGCCCCCGTGCCTAGCCCCCCTCGCGACACCCATCCAAGGAGAAGCTGTGAGCATCGTGAGCTGAAAAGCTCCCCGAGGCTGGTGCAACCACTAGGGGCCGCCCTCAGTTGTTTATAACTAGCGTGGAGCATAGAGCTACCACACTTGCGCGGAGTGTGGGCATAACCGCGCCTCGGTCATAGCGGCCAGCGCGGAGCTTGGTGCTTCCACTGGTTCGTGGGCATAACCTCTCCTCGGTTGGATCTGCCAGTGCGGAGCATGGTACTTCCACTGGACCATGGGAGGGAGCCTCCCACCGGCGTGTACAACCCCGTCCTGACGCGTGGCTTGCATGCTAGGACAGCCAAGGTGTATATGGGCCCTCCTCAGGACGAGCTGAACGACTCTGAGGAAGTTCTCATGAGCTTACGCATCCCTCATGAGACCCTACCCTGAGGCGGGTTGTGCCTGAGTCTTCTTCTGCAAAATGTGAAAAGAGAGGTGTTGTGTCGACCTGCGTCGAGTGCATCTCTAGAGGGTTTCACATGAGAAGGCCACAGCACCAGCGACCCCAGGAGGTGACGTCACGGGAATGGCTCGCGAGACAGAGCTCTGCCGCTGGATTTGTCGATGCTGCAGGGACGGACCCGAGCACAGACGCCGTGCCCATTCTTCTCATGCAACGATCCAAAATAAAAACAACCGGCGCGCGGTTCCCGCGTGAGCGAGGCACGTGCCACGGGCCCCTACTTACCCATCCACGATTAGCCCATGCGAGAACAAGGCACCAAGGACCACGGGAGGTGACGTCACGGGAATGGCTCGCGAGACAAATCTCAGCCCTTGGGTTAAGCAACACTGCAGGGACGGACCCGAGCACAGACGCCGAGCCAGTACTTAATCATGGGGCGGTCGCGAGTGGGCTCACAAGGGCTCATGACCTTAGTGGCTGTGAGAACGCCAAGCATGCAGGTAATGCGAATGGAAGGAAGCAACTAGCCTTGATCATGCACAAAAAGGAAAACAACTGCGGGGGAACAGCCCCCAGCAGTCCGCGGATGATGCAGCCCGGGGGGCGCCCTCGATTGGATACGTGAAGCGTCACCTGATACTTGTCGAAGAAGAGTTGGGGTAACTGTAGACGCGAGCCATGCGGGTTGCTCCTGAGGATCGTCGGGCTCCTGAGGCCCAGGGGCTCCGAAGGCTCTTAGTGGTCACGCGGGTCCGGTTCTTGCTCCGTCCGAACCGCCTGCCACTGAGCCTCCCGAGCCCCCAAGGCCTGCTACGCGAGATGCTGGAACGTGGCAGCTGTGTTGCGGAAGCCGAAGAGTGTGCGGACGTAGCTGCAGGGGAGGGCCCTCCTCCGGCCGACCGCCATCAGCCAGAAGGGCTCCTGAGAGGCGGCTCGGTTGAGACCTGTGATGCCAACGCAGACGTGGAAGCGGTCACTCAGGCCGCTGGCAGGTGAGCTTGGGGTTGTGCGGTTATGCCCACCGCAGATGAGCCTTGCGTACTGAAGTTCCTTAGTGACTTGGTCGATGAAGTCCTGAGCCCCCAGCGCTAAGTGGTTCGTGCTGGGCTCACAAAAACACGCGTCAAGACACACTTGCAGGTGGTGCCCGAACACCTCCCTCGAGATGCTGGTGAGTCCGGAGAAACTCCAGAGGAGAGCCCCCGAGCCCGTCATGAAAGGGGCATCGAGCGCGCCTCCCTATGCGAGGGTGGAGGGCGCCTCGTCAGCAGGCACGAGTGCTGAGGCCGGACCGTCAGGAGCCCCTGCGTCCTGAGGTCCGTTGACGGGCAGGATCTTCTTCTTCTTGGGGACGGTCTGCAGGGCGAGGACGGCTCCATCCTCATCGGAGCATTTGACTGCCGCAGTCTGGTAGGGGCGCTCCCGGGAACACAACGCTTCCTTCTCGTCGAAGGTGATCGTGATGGCTCCGCCGCTCCCAGGCATCTTGAGGACGTTGTAGCCATGATGGGTCGCCGCCATGAACTTGGCGAGGGCTGGATACCCAAGGATGGCGTTGTACGGGAGGTGGATGTTGGCGACGTCGAAGTCGATGAGCTCGGTGTGGTAGTTGTCGCGGTCACCAATGGTGACGGGTAGGCGGACCTGCCCCATTGGGAGTGTGGAGCCATCCGTGACTCCGTAGAATGGCTTGGTCGGGTGGAGCTGATCATAGGGGGCCTGGAGTGTCTTGAAGGTCTGGACGGAGAGGACGTTGAGTCCTGCTCTGCCGGTGATGAGGGTCTTGGTCACGAGGACGTTGCTGATGGTCGGGGTGCAGAGCATCGGGAGAGCGCCTGGGGCCGTGGTGCACTTGAGCTGCTCCTTGGGGTCGAAGGCGATGACTTGCTTGGTCCACCTGAGGTTGCACGCGGCGTCAGGCCTGGGAAGCACTGCGCTCACCTCACGGGCGAACTGCTTGAAGATGCGGTGGGAAGCTAGAGCATGGGCCCCTCCCAAGATGTATGCAACCGCACGCGGCTCCTGGAAGCCCCCTGCTCCATCTCCCTGGCGGTTGTCGTCGTTCCTTCTTAGCGGTGGCGGTAGCGGAGGCAGGCCTCCATTGCCCTAAGGGCGACCCTCACAAGGCTGGTCGCGCCAGGGGGCGTCACGAGGCTACTCCTGCCAATGGTCTTCAAGAGGCTATTCGCGCCACCCTTGGCGTGAGTTCCTGCCATCCCAACGTACTCCACCTCGACCTCCTCCACGGCCGTAGCCGCGATTGTCGCGCTCAGGGCGCTGCCCGCCGCGCCCGCCGCGCATCGCCCTGACCTCCTGGCAGTCGTTAGTGTTGTGGCTGTGGACGTTGTGGAAGACGCAATACGGTCGGTTGTCTCTGGGGAGGTCATCGTAGCCGCAGCCACGCTTCACTTCTAGCTCCGCAGCCAGCACGGCGGGTCCCTTGCGCTTTGCTTCTTTGGCCTTGGCTTTCTTGTCGTCCGCCTCCGCCTCAGGCAGCTCCTAGAGGGAGAGGCGTCCTTCCTTCGCCCTGGCGCACTTTGCCGCGAGCTTGAACATCTCGAGGGCTGTGCACAGGTCTTCGTGGATGGCGAGCTCCTCCCTCATCCTGACGTCACAGACGTCGTCGGAGAACACCGAGATGATGGCCTCGTCCGAGACCCTAGGGATCCGGAGGTGCATGGTGTTGAAGCGTTGGATGTACTTTTGCGGGGTCTCTCCCGGCTGCTGCCTCACGCGACGCAGATCAGCAGCTGTCGGGGCTCGGCCGCGGGTGCCTTGGAAGTTGGCGACGAAACGCTCACGAAGCTCTACCCAGGAGGAGATGGATCCCACGTGGAGGTTCGGGTGCTAGGAGCGTGCGCATCTTTGAGAGCCATGGGGAACCAGTTAGCCATGTGTAATGCCCAATATGAGACTATACCTCCTACGTGTCGAGGCACGACTTAAAGGCATAATCTCATACTAGAAATATCTCAAGTATGGTATCTTTGCACAACTCATGTAAAAGAGTAGTTGGCTTACACTCGCCACGTCACACAATGCATTACATAAACATCCATCATCCAAATAACATCAGAGTCCGACTACGAACAAAGAACCAAATGAAAGATACCATAAATAAAGTCTTACAAGGTCCCGATCATCCTAGTAAGAGCCCTACTGATCCTCTGGATAATACACGTAGTATCGCCCACGTTCTTCATCGAACTCCCAATACAACTCTGAATCACCAGCGGTGTAGTTCTCAACGGTACCTGCATCTGGTGTTGTGTAGAAACTGTGAGCCACGGAGGACTCAGCAATCCCGTTCCCGGGTAGCAATACTATCAAAGCCTTGGGTCTGGAACAAGGCTGAAAACAAGGTTGCAGCAGCACTAGCGCTAGCTTACGTGTTTAGAGCGAGGAGAGAAAGTGCCAACGATCACCAAAGTGATCACGAAGTGATCCTATCTAAGCACGTCAAACATAACCCTACCGTGTTCACTTCCCGAACCCCTTCGGAAAGCGACCGTCACGGTTACTCACGCTGGTAGTGTATTCCGATCATAGTGTCAAGTTTTCTACAACCAGATATTAACAAATTCCCATTTGCCACATAACCGCGGGCACGGCCTTCGAAAGATCAAACCCTGCAGGGGTGTCCCAACTTAGCCCATCACAAGCTCACGATCTGCGGAGTCGCAACTCCAAGGTGGGAAGACCCGAGTATTCTCGAAATCCCGTGCTCAAGATATTTCAACAAAGGTAAAACTAATCCAGCAAGACCTCCCGGTGTGCCGACACCCTGATAGTAGCCGCCCGTATCTCGTCTCAGGCCATGACCGGATAAGTCATCCTACAGGTTTTTACCAGCCCTTGAGTTTCCTCGAGGTGGCCCCGCAGTCTGCTCAGTTTGGACCAACACTCATGTGGAGCACTGGCCCGGGTTGTTAATTAAGAAAAGGGTTTATAACTCCCTATGCAAGTTTTAGTTATTAGGCAAAAGTTAAACCAATGTTGGGTCTTGCTGGAAAAGCTTTAGCGCTAAGCGGGTTATCAAGGGGGGTCCATAAACCCCAACCGTGTTAGAGACACAAAATCAAGGAACATAACAATGGTTTAAACGGTTCCTAGGGTGGCATGAATGGAACAAAGCACCAAGCAAAGGCTTAGCCTTCCACCCATTGCCAAATATATAGATGCTTTAGTTTAACAGATTATATATTGTGATATCCCAACAATAACTTCAACACGAAGCAAGAATCTTCAAATCTTCACCTGCAACTAACAATGCTATAAGAGGGGCTGAGCAAAGCTTACGTAGCCAATCAAAGGTTTGCTAGGTTGGGTGGTTAGAGAGTTTCATGGCAACAATAGGAGGCTGACAAACAGACATAGGCATCGAGGAAATAAGCTAAAGAGCGAGACATCTAGCATAGGCAAAGATAGTAGTGATATCTGGGTAAGGTCATCTTACGTGTTGAATCCTCAGAGGGAACGTAACCTTGCTCCTCACACTCAACCTCGGTAGAAACCTCGTACTCCGTATCGTCATCGGGCTCTAACCAAACACAACAATGCAACAACGGAAGAAAATAATTCAACATGCAATGCTAAACCACATGATGCATGCACATGAAGCATATGAACATGGAAGAAATGATGCATGGCCTAGGGGTCAGAAGAATGCATCAACATCATAACCAAACAAGATCATTCACAAGCATGAAACAAGTAAAGGAAAAAACTTAACAAGTTTATGTAGTTGTCCAAACAAGCATGCAACATGTTTTAAAGAATTTGGTTAACATGGCAATGGTGCAACTAACATAACAGCAACATGCTAGCACATTTAAATGGGCGGGAACTAAATAACAAAAATATCCAGAAACTCCCATATTAATTTATTTGCATTTGGGACAGATTTGAAAAACTACTATGATAAAGTTGTCAAACATGCTAAACAACAGCACCAAAATATTATACACATTTTTCTACCCCAAATGCATATAAAGTTTATTAAATTTGGAGTTGTAGATGTTTAGTTATGATTTTTGCAAGTTTAAGCATATTTAAAACTAGCTGATAGAGGGCGCACAGGAAGGGGAAAAAGGTACGGGGAGAGAGAGGAGCTCACCACAAGCACGGCGGAGTGCTCGGCTGGCCCAGTCATGGACGGAATCGACGACGGTGCGTCTCGAGCACCTACGGCTGCCGGAGAGGAAGAAGAGGAAGAAGAGCTCGTCGTGGAGGCGCTCGGGTCCGCGTAGTCGACGTAGACGAAGTAGGCGACGTCGTGGAAGCAGACCGACAGAGTTGGCGAGGCTGAGGTCGACGCGGGGCTCGCCGGCGACGTGGTCGCGCTCTCACATGCACTCGGGCATCAATAGGCTCGACGGATCTGGGGGTGCTCGGCTCTCTAGGCGGCGACGAGGGGAAAGGGGAACCCTAGGAGAAGGGAGAGGACGAGCTGCGGGTTTAAAAAGGGGGCGGCGACGGCCTCGATGTTCGTGAACTCACGGCTGATACGTCCAAAATGCATCACTATTTTGTATTATCATTTATCCTTATTCATTGATATATTTCACGTTATGATGATGTTCTTATGTTGTTTTGGTCTATTTTACACAGTTTGCAACTTTCTGGTGCCGGAACAGCAGACGCAGGATTCAGCAGGAAAAAGTGGATACTGAGTTGCTGAAGAAGAAAACCTCCAATTTACCTGAAAATTGACGGGAGGTATTTTTCAGAAGAATAACGAAGACACGTAAAAGGGGAGTCAGAGCGGGGCCACGGGGTGCCCAGGCGGCCTGGGGGCGCCGCCCCTGGCCGCGCCGGGGGGGGGGGGTGTGCCTGGAGCCCCTGGCCCACCTCTGGTCACCCCCTTTTGCATATATGTTCCCCGTCCTCCGAAAACCCTAGGCACGGGACTTTTTACGGAGTTCCGCCGCCGCTTCGAGGCGGAAAACTACAGAGAAGAAAACGGCATCTCCGGCGGGCAGATTCCGCCGGGGAGATCACCTCCCGGAAGGGGAGATCGTCGCCATCGTCATCACCATCATCACGGGCATCATCGAGATCATCATCAACATCATCCCCAACACCAGCACCATCTCCATCTTCATCCAAATCTCATCTTTCCATCGCAACTTGTGTTGTAACTTGTACTACCCATCCTCTCTACTCTATCGGTGTTGATTACTACTTTGTGGTGAATGCTATTGAGTTTTGTTAGAGAAATATTATTATGTCCAGATTGTTTATCACATATTTATCCCCACTGATCATGATCTCTTTTATGTCTTGTGAGTAGTTACCTTAGTTCTTGAGGACATGGGGAAAGTCTTATTGTTAGTAGTCATATGCTGTTGAAGTAATATGTGTTGTTTGATACTTAAGTTGTGTTGTCATTCTACTAGTGGTGTTGTGTGAGTCAAACACCCAACACTTCGCCTTATTAAGGACCTAGGGGAATACATTGTGTATAAAGAATGCTTATGGTGGGTTGCCGGAGTGACAGAAACCTGAACCCCAGTTCGCACGCTTTTGCATAAGGGAATAATGGATCCTCGATCGTATTGCTATGGTTAGGCTTTTGCCTTAAATTCTATCTTGTATTTGCGGATACTTACAAGGTGTTTAATCATAAGAGTGCATTCATCTTAGTCTAGAGAGTGCACTAGCATAGATCCACCCACCAACACTTATCAACACATAACATAGTATCGATACGTAATATGGCGAAAGCGCATGACTACCTCTCCCGTGTGTCCTCAAGAACGCTTTAGTCTTTATAAGTTCAGTTGCTAGGCCTCTCCTTTGCTAAGAAAGGATTGGGCCACTCGTTACTCTCAGTACCTTTTACATTACTTGCCTTTACATTCCTGTTGCTTATATTGAGAAAACCCTAAAAGTTATCTTTCAGTGCTTGCAGTAATTTCTTGCTCAGAATCGCTTATCAATACCTTCTGCTCCTCGTTGGGTTCGACACTCTTACTTATCGAAAACGCTGCAACAGATCCCTTACGGTTGAGGGTTATCAAGTAACCTTTTCTGGCGCCGTTGCCGGGGAGCGTAGCGCTATTGGTAAGTGAAACTGGTAAGAAAGTTTTTTTTATAATTCTGTTTTTATTTTTGCTATTGCTGCTCTTTGTCCTTATGGATAACCCTATTATTGGAGCGTTGCTTGCGGGAAGACACCCCACACCTGTGGTGGTTGATCCTCCCCCTACTGAAATTGTGCCTTATAAAATACCAGCTGGCATTATCGATTATGTTTTGACTAATCGTTATGCAGGAGACAGACATCCCGGTGAACACTTGCTGTATTTGTCACGACTATGTTCATTATTTAAGCTTGCAGGTGTATCGAGGGAGTTTGTCATGAGGAAATTGTTTGTCGTATCCCTTATAGATAAAGCTTCAGATTGGTATGGGCTTCTCGATAACCCACACTTGCTGGACTGGTAGGAGCTTATGTCTCTCTTTTATACTAAATTTTATCCTCTTCATGAAATTCATCGAGACAGGAATTATATCTATAACTTTAGGTCTCGTGACGGAGAAAGCATTGCTCAAGCTTGGGGGAGATTGAAGTCCCTAATGCTCAAATGCCCTATTCATAAGCTTCCCAAGGAAATTATACTTACAAATTTTTATGCCAGGCTTTCTCGTCAGGATAAGGAGATGCTGGATGCCTCCTCTAGTGGGGTATTTCAGAAGAAGAGTGTTGAAGAAAGGTGGGATCTCCTTGAAAGAATCCAGAGGAATACTGAAGATTGGGAAATTGATAAAGGTATTGAACCCGCTATTAATTATGAACATGATTATATTGAGAGCTATGTGGAAACTGATTACTTCAATACTTTTTGCTCTAAGATTGGTCTTGATTCCCATCTAGTTATTGATTTATGTAAGAACTTTGCCTCTCACGTTGATTCTTTTAAAAAGAATAGAGACCAGCATCATGCACCTTTTAAAGAACCACCTATTGATATTTATGTTGCTGAGCCTATTTTGCCTGCAGTCATATATGAAAAGCTTCCTTTTCCCACGAGGATAAAGGAACACTCTCTCGTAACAGGCATAATAAATAAAAGTGAGAGAAGAGTTGATGAACCTGAGGACCAGATCAGGGTCGATCCTCGAGTTGCATTGATTAAAGACCTTGCTACTGATGATGATTTGGATTCCAATATAACTTTTTGTGCTGTTTCCACTAACCTTGTCACAGCCAAGAACAAAGGCCCAATTTCAGGTACTCCGGTGGTATCTGTTAAAATAGGAGATCACAATTATTATGGGCTATGCGATTTGGGATCGAGTGCAAGTGCTATTCCTTATTCACTCTATGAAGAAATCATCAGTGAGATTTCCCCTTGTGAACTTGAAGAAGTTGATGTTACTATTCATCTTGCAAATAGATCAACTATCTCTCCTATCGGAATTGTGAGGGACGTTGAAGTCCTATGTGGAAAGGTAAAATACCCTACCGACTTTCTGGTACTTGGTTCAGCCAGGGACGATTTTTGTCCCATCATTTTTGGTAGACCTTTTCTTAGAACTTGTGGAGCTATAATAGATTGCAAGAAAGGTAAAGTTTCTGTTGAATTCGATGGTGAGCCATATGAATTTAATTTTTCTAAGTTCTCTAAGCAGCCTCGTGGTACTGATTTACCTAGTGATGATAAAATTATTGAAAGTATTGCCTCTATTGCTATTCCCCCTGATGATCCTTTGTAGCAATACATGGAGGACCACGAGAATAATTTGCATATGCAGGAAAGAAATGAACTAGATGAAATATTCTTGAGGCAGCCTGCTATCCTGAAGCACAACCTTCCGGTTGAACCTTTGGGAATTTTGTCAAAACCAAAAGAAGACCCGGTGTTCGATCTTAAACCTCTTCCCGATACGCTCAAGTATTCTTATTTAGATGAAAAGAAAGTATATCCTGTTATTATCAATTCTAACCTTTCAGGATATGAAGAAGAGCGATTATTGGAAGTACTTCGTAAACACCGAGGCGCAATTGGCTATACCCTTGATGACCTTAAGGGGATTAGTCCATCTATCTGTCAACATACTATCAACCTTGAGCCTGATGCTAAACCAGTTGTTGATCATCAACGACGGTTGAACCCGAAGATGATGGATGCCGTGAGAGCTGAGATTCTCAAGCTTCTAGCCGCAGGTATTATCTACCCTATAGCTGATAGTAAGTGGGTAAGTCCGGTACATTGTGTTCCTAAGAAAGGAGGTACAACTGTGGTTCCTAATGATAAAAATGAACTAATACCTCAGAGAATTATTATTGGATATAGAATGTGTATTGATTACAGGAAGTTGAACAAGGCCACCAGGAAGGATCACTACCCGTTGCCATTCATCGACCAAATGCTTGAAAGGTTATCCAAAAATACCCACTTTTGTTATCTCGATGGTTATTCTGGCTTCTCTCAAATTCATGTTAACACTGCCGATCAAGAGAAGACCACTTTTACTTGTCCTTTTGGTACTTGTGCTTACAGACGTATGCCTTTTGGTTTATGTAATGCTCCTGCTACTTTTCAAAGGTGTAGGTCTGCTATCTTTCATGGTTTCTGCGGGGATATTATGGAAGTCTTCATGGACGATTTCTCCGTCTATGGAACTTCATTTGACCATTGTCTTCACAACCTTAATAAAGTTTTGCAGAGATGCGAGGAGACAAATTTGGTACTCAACTGGGAGAAGTGCCACTTTATGGTTAATGAAGGAATTGTTCTTGGTCACAAGATTTCCAAAAGGGGAATTGAAGTGGACAAAGCCAAGATCGAAGCTATTGAGAGGATGCCCTATCCAAGGGACATCAAAGGTATTTGCAGTTTTCTCGGTCATGCAGGTTTTTATAGAAGATTTATTAAAGACTTTTCTAAAACCTCGAGACCCCTCACTAATCTTCTCCAGAAGGATGTTCCTTTTGTGTTTAATGAAAATTGTAAGGAAGCTTTTGAAATCCTTAAGAAAGCTTTAATAACTGCTCCTATAGTACAACCACCTAACTGGAACTTACCTTTTGAAATTATGTGTGATGCAAGTGATTTTGCTGTTGGAGCTGTTTTAGGACAAAGGGTTGATAAGAAATTGAATGTTATACATTATGCTAGTAAGACCCATGATAGTGCTCAAAGAAATTATGCTACTACTGAGAAGGAATTCTTAGCTGTAGTTTTTGCTTGTGATAAGTTTAGGCAGTACATTGTTGATTCCAAAGTTATTATTCATACTGATCATGCTGCCATTAAATATCTTATGACAAAGAAGGATGCCAAGCCAAGGCTTATCAGATGGGTACTCCTTCTCCAAGAATTTGATTTGCAGATTGTTGATAGGAAAGGGGAAGACAATCCGGTAGCGGACAATCTTTCAAGAATGGAGGATATACCGCATGACCCCATCCCAGTTAACGATAGTTTTCCAGACGAGCAGCTTGCCGTTGTAAAAATACAACCTCTTTCCGACCCTTGGTATGCAGATTATGCTAATTTTATTGTTGCGAAGTATTTGCCTCCAGGTCTAACATTTCAGCAAAGGAAGAAGTTCTTTCATGATTTGAGGCACTACTTTTGGGATGACCCACATATTTTCAAAGAAGGTCCCGACGGGATCGTGAGAAGATGCATTCCAGAACATGAGCAGAAGGACGTTCTCAGACGGTGCCATGACAGTCCCTATGGAGGACATCATGCCGGCGAAAGGAGTGCACATAAGGTTCTTCAATCAGGTTTTTATTGGCCTACTCTCTTTAAAGATGCTAGAAATTATGTTTTAGCTTGTGATAAATGTCAGAGAGTTGGTAACATTAGTAGAAGGAATGAGATGCCTATGAATTACTCACTAGTGATTGAACCTTTCGATTGTTGGGGTTTTGATTTTATGGGTCCTTTTCCTTCTTCGCACAAGTACACTCACATTTTAGTAGCTGTTGATTATGTGACCAAGTGGGTTGAAGCAATCCCCACTGAAAGTGCTGATCACAAAACATCCCTGAAAATGCTTAAGGATGTAATATTTCCTAGGTTTGGTGTACCAAGGTACCTCATGACCGATGGAGGATCACACTTCACGCACGGAGCTTTTAGAAAAGCTTTGGCTAAATACGATGTTAATCATAGAATTGCTTCACCTTATCATCCTCAAACTAGTGGGCAAGTTGAGATCACCAATAGAGAGATTAAGTTGATCTTGCAGAAAACAGTAAATAGAAATAGGAAGGATTGGTCAAATAAATTGGGAGATGCTTTGTGGGCATATAAAACTGCTTACAAAAACCCCATGGGCATGTCTCCCTATAAGATGGTGTATAGCAAGGCTTGCCATTTGCCATTAGAGCTAGAGCACAAAGCTTTCTGGGCTGTTAGAGAGCTTAACGCTGACCCAAAACTAGCTGGTGAGAAGCGTCTCATGAACTTGACTTCTCTAGATGAATGGAGGAGTGAAGCTTACGAGAGCGCTAAAATGTTCAAAGAAAAGGTAAAAAGGTGGCATGATAGGAAGATTCTGAAACGTGAATTTAATGTTGGTGATAAAGTTTTGTTGTTTAGATCCCGTTTCAGGTTTTCTCCAGGTAAACTACTTTCCAGGTGGGAAGGACCATTTCATATTGAAGAAGTTTATTGGTCTGGTGCAATTAAGATTAATAATTTTGAAGGAACCAAACCTCAAGTTGTGAATGGGCAAAGACTTAAACATTACATAGCAGGAGACCCTATCGATGTTGATGTGAATATAATATACACAACAACCCACGAAGAACATGTTGCAGCCCTGTTTCAGACGCCAGTAGAAGTAGAATAAAGAAAAGGTATGTAGTACGGTAAGAAAACATCGCAAAACATCATAAATGTTCCGTATTACGAGTTTTTGTAAAATTAGTAAAATTCCGAGTCGAAGTGGAGCCGGAGACGACCACCAGGGAGTCCAGGCGCCCCCCTGGCGCGCCCCCCCCTGGGCCGCGCCGGCAGGTCTCCTAGACACCCTGGAGCCCGTCTCCGACCCCGCTTTGGTCCGTTACCTTCCTTTCTGTGCATAAAATTTTCCTATATATTTGCCCGGGTTGTTCCGGCAACGTATCTTGCGATTTCGCGTGTTTTCTCTCCGATCTGTTTCTGCCAGGAAATCTTTCAGCTAAATTTAGGTGCCATGGCTTCTCCAATTTCCCCCAAGGACACGTTCGTCGTCAACGTCATCAACCCTTACCTCGCTGAGGTGAAGAAGCACCCTCAGGTGGTTCAGATGAAGGAAGGCGTCCTTCATCAAGAAGATCTGAAGGGACCTATCAAGGAGGGGAGCGTCCAGGCCAGGCTGGAAGAAGTGGAGCAAGAAGTCTTCAAGTACAAGAAGATGACCGAGCGTGGTGTCGAAGCTAACTTTGACATCACCAACGAGCTGAAGAACTACTTTCTGAAGGAGATGAAGGAGATGTGGGAAAGAATCGCCGCGTCTAAAGACGGAATCATAGAACTCCAAGGGCAAATTAATGATCTACATAACCAGAACTGTGAATATGAACTAAGGTTTCTACGCATGGGTTTGGGTGCTGAATGCAGGATCCAGGAGACGAGCTTCTCATATGAGACTGGAGAACCCCTTCCATGGAAGAGTTTCGCCAAGAACTACTTGATCAACGCCAACAAGGATGATGAGTGAAATCTCTGTGGTAATGGCATTCCCTTGGCTTGTTCCAAGCTTGGGGGAGTGCCCGGTATCTTTATCTTTTACCTTTTGTCTTTCAGGAGTCAAGTAGAGTCGTATCATGTCTAGGGAAGTTATTATATGAGATAGGTGTGTGCATTGAGGTCTATCACCCCCTTGATGAAGAATTGTATCCGTGTGTGTGGAGTCGTTTATGATGGAATATTAATGAGAAGTTTATCGGTTCCTTTTTGCTGCACTCGGTATTCTCTTCACGCAATCGACCTTATATGATGACTCTTATGGGGAGTATTGACCTTATGTTAAGTATGGCTATGAAACTTTATTTAATCTTGGCAAATATAGCTTTGGTCATAACAAAAAGCATGATTTTCTTAGAGTATCAACATAGCCAAAACCTTTATGTTATTATGCTTGAAGTGTTATGTTGACAAGGAAGACAACTTGATGTGTTATGCTTATTTCAATGTTCATGCTTTATATTGCTTTGCATCTTAGTCATCATCAATTGTCTGCTCTCTCAAAACCTTTGCTAGCCTAACTCTGTACTAAGCGGAATTCTGCTTGTGCGTCCATACCCTTAAGCCAATACCTTCCATATGAGTCCACCATACCTACCTACTCGTGGTACTCCACTACCGCCTCCTAAAAAGTATATAATTTATGTGTTATCCTTAAATGTTCAAAATCTTTTATTTTGTGCCTCTGCTTTAGCTCATGAGGAAGTAGTAGCTAATTCATGACCTTTTTGAGTTGGACAAGCTTCACCCCGGGATTGCATGTATAATGTGCAAACCCATAATACGAAAAGGAACTGGCATTGAGTGCACCCGGCTTAAAAATAATATAACAAACAAACCCTCCTTCACGCTTTGTTCATGAGAAATCAGAAAACTCTGGCAGTGATAAATAAAGGAGAATAAGAGGATGTTATCGTCCTCATACGGGAGCCGTTCCTCGAAACTTGTCCAGTTCAAGAAGTAATTGAGTTATCTATTAGCATTCGTTGACGAATCATGCACCTCTCAAAAACTTGTTTTCATTCTGTTTGATTTGAGGATAGCACATGAGTTTTCCCTACTACCCTAGAGCAGGGCCTATCTTTTACTTTTAAGTTGAGTCAGTTATTTCTACTTCCCTCTATTTCTTAAAGAGAGCAGACGTTTGATGTTGATAAGGATTCATTCATATAAAGCTGCATTAAGATTTGTCATATCATATCCTTGTTGACATTATCATTTGATAAGTAAGTTGTTTGTCATGCCCAGCTAAGACAAATATCTTCCTTTGTGTTAACACTTTCACTTCTTGCTTATTAACATGTTATTCCAAAAAGCTTCAATTAATCCCATCAAATATAAGAGCAAAAGCTAAAATTATTTGTTGTTCTTTGACCAAAGGACATGTTTGCCATGATATAATGAGTTTCCATTGGTCCTACTTTCGAATATAAGTGTTAACACTCTTTCGTGAGAGCCTTATGAGTTGAAGATTGCTGCTAAGGATATTTGAGTTGGTGAAGAGACTATGATGCTTCTTGTCCGTATTCTATTTATCGACACTTCACTCTCCAAACTTGTGGACAGGTTTGCCGAGTTCATATTCGCTTGGGGACAAGCGATACGTCCAAAATGCATCACTATTTTGTATTATAATTTATCCTTATTCATTGATATATTTCACGTTATGATGATGTTCTTATGTTGTTTTGGTCTATTTTACACAGTTTGCAAATTTCTGGTGCCGGAACAGCAGACACAAGATTCAGCAGGAAAAAGTGGATACTGAGTTGCTGAAGAAGAACACCTCCAATTTACCTGAAAATTGACGGGAGGTATTTTTCAGAAGAATAACGAAGACACGCAAAAGGGGAGTCAGAGGGGGGCCACAGGGTGCCCAGGCGGCCTGGGGGCGCCCCCTGGCCGCGCCGGGGGGGCGCCTGGAGCCCTTGACCCACCTCTGGTCACCCCCTTTTGCATATATGTTCCCCGTCCTCCGAAAACCCTAGGCACGGGACTTTTTAGTTCCGCCGCCGCTTCGAGGCGGAAACCTACAGAGAAGAAAAGGGCATCTCCGGCGGGCAGATTCCGCCGGGGAGATCACCTCCCGGAAGGGGAGATCGTCGCCATCGTCATCACCATCATCACGGGCATCATCGAGATCATCATCAACATCATCCCCAACACCAGCACCATCTCCATCTTCATCCAAATCTCATCTTTCCATCGCAACTCGTGTTGTAACTTGTACTACCTATCCTCTCTACTCTATCGGTGTTGATTACTACTTTGTGGTGAATGCTATTGAGTTTTGTTGGAGAAATATTATTATGTCCAGATTGTTTATCACATATTTATCCCCACTGATCATGATCTCTTTTATGCCTTGTGAGTAGTTACCTTAGTTCTTGAGGACATGGGGAAAGTCTTGTTGTTAGTAGTCATATGCTGTTGAAGTAATATGTGTTGTTTGATACTTAAGTTGTGTTGTCATTCTACTAGTGGTGTTGTGTGAGTCGAACACCTAACACTTCGCCTTATTAAGGACCTAGGGGAATACATTGTGTATAAAGAATGCTTATGGTGGGTTGCCGGAGTGACAGAAACCTGAACCCCAGTTCGCACGCTTTTGCATAAGGGAATAATGGATCCTCGATCGTATTGCTATGGTTAGGCTTTTGCCTTAAAATCTATCTTGTATTTGCGGATGCTTACAAGGTGTTTAATCATAAGAGTGCATTCATCTTAGTCTAGAGAGTGCACTAGCAAAGATCCACCCACCAACACTTATCAACACATAACATAGTATCGATACGTAATATGGCGAAAGCACATGACTACCTCTCCCGTGTGTCCTCAAGAACGCTTTAGTCTTTATAAGTTCAGTTGCTAGGCCTCTCCTTTGCTAAGAAAGGATTGGGCCACTCGTTACTCTCAGTACCTTTTACATTACTTGCCTTTACATTCCTGTTGCTTATATCGAGAAAACCCTACAAGTTATCTTTCAGTGCTTGCAGTAATTTCTTGCTCAGAATCGGTTATCAATACCTTCTGCTCCTCGTTGGGTTCGACACTCTTACTTATCGAAAACGCTGCAACAGATCCCTTACGGTTGAGGGTTACAACGGCGCGACGGTGAGCGCGGGCGTGCTCTCTTTTGGCTGACGGAGGAAGACGGCGAGGTGGCCCTGTGCCACAGACAGGTGGGGCCAGGCGCAAAAAGGCCACGGCGCGACGGCTGCGCCTGTTGGCTGGGCCTGTGGTTGGAGTTGGGCTGCGCTGCGGAGAGAAAGAGGAGATGGGCCTGGGGGAAGAGAGAAGGAGGAGGAGGCCCAGGTGACTGCGCTGGCTGCTGCTTTTCTCCTTTTCTTTTATTTCTTTAGGCAGAAAAGAAAAAGAAAAGCACATAAATAAAGAAGAAGAGTTAGGGGAAAAGAAAATTATACCCAAGCTCAGTGATTTATGCCCTATTTAAATAAATTGACTTGGATATTTTTAGAGGCAGAAAAATAAAAGGAGTTTCAATATGGTTCAAACTCTTGATATTTTAAAACCCAACCAAATCATTTTCAAAAGGGCTGATATTTGGTGGAGAGGTTTTTCACATGGTGCAAGATTTATAGGAGAAGAAAGAACCATTAAGGCACTTGGCTAGGTGGCTTGCATAATAGAGCAAGGAAAAGGCCAGAAAGGAGAAGAAAGGAGAAGAAGAAGAAGAAGAAGAGGAAGAAGGGTGTAGGGTTAGCAAGGCATAGCTAAACCCCACGCACAAAAACATCACAAGCCCTCACTCTCACTCAACAATCAGTAAACTAGTATGCCATGATGATATGATTGCAATGCAAGGATGCAATGAAATAATAAATGATATGGCAATGCAAAAAAATAAAAGACAAGAACCCCCAAGGATAATGACAAGGATCAAAAGAGGAAGCTTTATTGCCATTATTGGAAAGTGTTACATATGGGGCATTACAAACTCTCCTACACTTCAAAAATATCTCGTCCCGAGATCTAGGACTGGAAGAAGGAAGGATACTCGAAACGAAGGTGATCTTCTCGTTCCCACGTAGCTTCTCGGTCGGTATGGTGTGACCACTTAACTTTCAAGAACTTGATTGACTTGTTGCGGGTTTTGCGCTCAGTTTCCTCAAGAATAGAAACATGGTGCTCATGATAAGACAAGTCTTGTTGAAGATCAATCTCCTCGAACGGAATGGTGCGTTCAGGTGTCTTGAAGAACTTCCGGAGTTGAGACACGTGAAACACATCATGAACATTTGCAAAGTTGGATGGGAGCTCAAGTTGATAGGCTAGATCGCTTCTTTTGCCAAGAATCTTGAAAGGGCCTACGTATCTAGGAGCAAGATTTCCTTTGATACCGAATCTTTGGGTTCCTTTCATAGGAGAAACACAGAGATAGACATGATCTCCAATGTCGAAAGCCATATCACGATGCTTGCCATCATAGTAACTCTTTTGACGCGATTGAGCGGCTTTGAGATTCTCACGTATGAATTTGCACATTTCTTCGTCTTCTGAGATCAAATCATTGTCAAGAAGTTGACGTTCACCAGTCTCAGACCAGTTGAGAGGGGTACGACACTTTCTGCCATAGAGGATTTCAAAAGGAGCTTTGCCGACACTTGCTTGGAAACTGTTGTTGTAATAGAACTCGGCAAACGGGAGGCAATCTTCCCACTTCATGCCAAAAGAGATGACACAAGCTCTCAGCATGTCTTCGAGGATCTGGTTTACTCTTTCGACTTGACCACTAGTCTGAGGGTGAAACGCAGTGCTGAAGCGAATCTTAGTGCCCATGGCTGACCGAAAGGAGTCCCAGAACTTGGATGTGAACAAACTTCCATGGTCTGAGGAGATGACTTGAGGAATGCCATGCAAAGAAACAATTCTGGAAGTGTACAACTCTGCCAGCCGAGCTGCGTTGATGGATTCTTTGACGGGAAGGAAGTGAGCTACTTTGGTTAGCTTGTCAATCACTATAAAGATAGCATAATTCCCCTTCTTGGACTTAGGAAACCCAATGACGAAATCCATTTCAATGTGGTCGAATTTCCACTCGGGAATAGGTAGAGGTTGGAGGAGACCGGCTGGACGTTGATGCTCTGCCTTCACTCTTCTCCAAACATCACATTCATTCACGAATTGGGCAATCTCCCTTTTCATGCGAGTCCACCAGTAAGATTGCTTGAGGCCCTGGTACATCTTGGAACTTCCAGGATGAATCAAGAGGAGGGAGTCATGTGCTTCGTTCATTATGAGCTTCCTGAGATCACCCTTGGGAACCACAATTCTATCCTCAAAGAACAAGGTGTCTTTCTCATCAGCACGATAGCACTTGTATTTGGGAGTACCCTTAGCAATACCATGTTTCACTTTCTGCACGATAGCATCACTGAGTTGGGCCTCACGGATCTGAACTTCCAAGGTAGGAGCAACTTGAAGGCTTGCAAGAAAGCCTTGTGGAACAACTTGGAGGTTAATCTTCCTGATTGATTCACAAAGTTCAGGCTGGAATGGTTTGAGAAGGAGACTGTTGCAATATGCCTTTCTGCTCAAGGCATCTGCAATGACATTGGCCTTGCCAGGTGTGTATTGAATGCTTGGATCATACTCTTGGATCATCTCAACCCAACGAGTCTGGTGAAGGTTCAGGTTAGGCTGTGTGAAGATGTACTTCAAGCTCTTGTGATCGGTGAAGATGTCCACTTTTCTGCCCAACAGAAGGTGTCTTCACGTGATCAAGGCATGTACAACTTCTGCTAGCTCGAGATCATGTGTGGGGTAAGTCCTCTCATTTGGCTTCAACTGACGAGAAGTGTATGCCACAATCTTCTTGTCTTGCATGAGAACACCACCAAGTCCTTGTAAAGAAGCATCACAAAAGACTTCATAGGGCTTGGACTCATCCGGAGGAGTAAGTACCGGAGCAGAAATGAGCTTCTCTTTGAGTGTTTTGAATGCCACATCACAATCAGGAGTCCAGGAGTACTTGACATTCTTCTGCAACAGGTTGGAAAGAGGCTTGGCAATCTTGGAGAAGTTCTCAACGAACCTTCTGCAGTAGCTAGCGAGACCAAGGAAGCTTCGGAGTTGCTTGACATTCTGCGGGGGTTCCCAGTTGACAATAGCTTCAACTTTCTCGGGGTTGACAGAAATACCCTCAGCAGAGATGATATGGCCAAGATATAAGACTTTATCCAGCCAAAATTCACACTTGGAGAACTTCGCACAGAACTTGTGTTCACGGAGTCTGCCCAGGACCAAACGGAGGTGCTTGGCATGGTCTTCTTCATTCTTGGAGAATACCAAGATGTCATCCAGATAGACGAGAACAAATTCATTGGTGTAGGGGTTGAATATGAAGTGCATCATCCTCGAGAAAGTGGGTGGAGCATTTGCGAGGCCAAAAGACATGACCGTGTATTCATAAGAGCCAAAACTCGTTCTGAATGCGGTCTTGGGAATATCTTCCTCACGGATACGAATCTGGTGATAACCCATCCGGAGATCGAGCTGTGAGAACACCTTTGCTCCTTTGAGCTGCTTGAACAATTCATTGATATTGGGGAGCAGATACTTGTTCTTTATTGTCTTCTTGTTCAATGGCCAGTAATCAACGCAAAGGCGTTCTGTGCCATCCTTCTTCTTGACAAATAGAACACCACAGCCCCAAGGAGAAGTGCTAGGCCTGATTAGACCCATACGCTCTTGCTCATCGAGTTGTTTCTTCAGCTCTTTCAACTCATTAGGGGAAAGCTTGTACGGACGCCAACATGCTGGCTCGGTACCGGGCTCGAGTTCAATGACGAATTCAACTTGACGATGCGGAGGCATCCCTGGAAGCTCTTCAGGGAAAACATCTTCATACTCATTGACCACCGGAATCTGAGAGATGGCATTAATCTCGCCCTTGTCATTGAGAGAGAATAGCCTGATTGTGTTATCTCGAGAGGCGAAGATAATCACGTCTTTGTCAGGTTGAGTAAGCTTGACTTCCTTATTTGCACAATCAATGTTTGCATCATGCTTGGAAAGCCAATCCGTGCCAAGGATAAGATCAATGCCGGAGTTACCGAGAATAACCGGAGAAACCGGAAAGCGGTAATCACCCATATGAATAGATACATCCTGAGCCATCAAATTAGAAGTCATGTTTTTGCTCGGAGAAATAATTTGCAACTTCTTATCCAGAAATGCCGAAGTGAAATTATGCTTGGTAAAGAACGGTCTTGACATGAAGCAAAGTGATGCACTAGAATCAAACAATACTTTTGCAGGAATAGAGTATGGTATCAGATCATTTCTCCTCTGATACCAACTTGTAATGCCCAGTATGAGACTATACCTCCTACGTGTCGAGGCACGACTTAAAGGCATAATCTCATACTAGAATGATCTCAAGTATGGTATCTTTGCACAACTCATGTAAAAGAGGGATGAGATGTAAAAGAGTAGTTGGCTTACACTCGCCACGTCACACAATGCATTACATAAACATCCATCATCCAAATAACATCAGAGTCTGACTATGGACGAAGATCCAAATGAAATATACCATAAATAAAGCAACACAAGGTCCCGATCATCCTAGTAAGAGCCTACTGATCCTCTGGATAAGACACGTAGTATCACCCACGTTCTTCATCGAACTCCCAATACAACTCTGAACCACCAGTAGTGTAGTTCTCAACGGTACCTGCATCTGGTGTTGTGTAGAAACTGTGAGCCACGGAGGACTCAGCAATCCCAGTCCCGGGTAGCAATACTATCATAGCCTTCGGTGTGGAACAAGGCTGAAAAGAAGGTTGCAGCAGCACTAGCGCTAGCGTACATGTTTAGAGCGAGGAGAGAAAGTGCCAACGATCGCCAAAGTGATCACGAAGTGATTGTATCTAAGCACGTCAAACATAACCCCACCGTGTTCACTTCCCGAACCCCTTCGGAAAGTGTCCGTCACGGTTACTCACGCTGGTAGTGTATTCTGATCATAGTGTCAAGTTTTCTACAACCGGATATTAACAAATTCCCTTTTGCCACATAACCGCGGGCACGGCTTTCGAAAGATCAAACCCTGCAGGGGTGTCCCAACTTAGCCCATCACAAGCTCACGATCTACGGAGTCGCAACTCCAAGGTGGGAAGACCTGAGTATTCTCGGAATCCCGTGCTCAAGATATTCCGACAAAGGTAAAACTAATCCAGCAAGACCTCCCGGCGTGCCGACACCGTGATAGTAGCCGCGCGTATCTCGTCTCAGGCCACGACCGGATAAGTCATCCTACAGGTTTTTACCAGCCCTTGAGTTTCCTCGAGGTGGCCCCGCAGTCTGCTCAGTTTGGACCAACATTCATGTGGAGCACCGGCCCGGTTTGTTAATTAAGAAAAGGGTTTATAATTCCCTATGCAAGTTTTAGTTATTAGGCAAATGTGAAACCAATGTTGGGTCTTGCTGGAAAAGCTTTAGCGCTAAGCGGGTTATCAAGGGGGGCCCATAAACCCCAACCGTGTTAGGGACGCAAAATCAAGGAACATAACACCGGTTTAAACGGTTCCTAGGATGGCATGAATGGAATAAAACACCAAGCAAATGCTTAGTCTTCCACCCATTGCCAAATATATAGATGCTTTAGTTTACAAGATTATATATTGTGATATCCCAACAATAACTTCAACACAAAGCAAGAATCTTCAAATCTTCTCCTGCAACTAACAATGCTATAAGAGGGGCTGAGCGAAGCTTACGTAGCCAATCAAAGGTTTGTAGGGTTGGGTGGTTAGAGAGTTTCATGGCAACAATAGGAAGCTGACAAACAGACATAGGCATCGTGGCAATAAGCTAAAGAGTGAGACATCTAGCATAGGCAAAGATAGTAGTGATATCTGGGTAAGGTCATCTTACCTGTTGAATC
Organism: Secale cereale; assembly: GCA_902687465.1. Taxonomy (NCBI): domain Eukaryota; kingdom Viridiplantae; phylum Streptophyta; class Magnoliopsida; order Poales; family Poaceae; genus Secale; species Secale cereale. The sequence continues at coordinate 655,517,551 of LR738710.1, forward strand.
CTCGGAGGGAACGTAACCTTGCTCCTCACACTCAACCTCGGTAGAAACCTCGTACTCCGTATCGTCACCGGGCTCTAACCAAACATAACAATGCAACAACGGAAGAAAATCAATCAACATGCAGTGCTCAACCACATGATCATGCACGTGAAGCATATGAACATGGAAGAAATGATGCATGGCCTAGGGGTTAGAAGAATGCGTCAACATCATAACCAAACAAGATCATACACAAGCATGAAACAAGTAAAGGAACAACTTAACAAGTTTATGTAGTTTTCCAAACAAGCATGCAACATGTTTTAAAGAAGTTGGTTAACATGGCCATGGTGCAACTAACATAACAGCAACATACTAGCACATTTAAATGGGCGGGAACTAAATAACAACAATATCCAGAAACTCCCATATTAATTTATTTGCATTTGGGACAGATTTGAAAAACTTCTGCGATAAAGTTGTCAAACATGCTAAACAACAGCACCAAAATATTCTACACATTTTTCTACCCCAAATGCATATAAAGTTTATTAAATTTGGAGTTGTAGACGTTTAGTTATGATTTTTGCAAGTTCAAGCATATTTAAAACAAGTTTAAATTCAAACAGCATTTTAAATGTTTTTAAACATGACAGCAAGTAGCATATTCACAATCTACATAAAATTCTAAGAACTTTTCATATATAACTCAAATTCATCAGAAACATATTTATGCATATATTAATTAAACAAGAAAAACAGAAAAGAAAAAGAAAAACAGAAAAAGAAAATAAAACAAACAGACGAGAGGGTCCAGATCGACCCTGGCTCAACTAGCCCACGCCACTTACAGAGGGGCCCGGCGGGGCTGAGCTGGCAACGTGGGTGCGCGCGGGGGTGGAGATGGTGCTGTGAGGCTGGCAGGTGGGGCCCTGCTGTCAGCCTCAGGCGAAAATGCAAAAAGGGGCAAAATCCACTATGCCCGCGAGGAATCAAACCCACGGCCGCTCGCTATAACTGACGGAGACAAACCACTGCGTAACTGAACTGAACTCGACAGAGGACAGGTAGCATAACTGAAGAATAAACAGACGAAGCAGCAAGAAGGGGAAGCACTGGCCTCATCGGAGCTGCTCTGGCGACCAAACAGCACGGCGGAGGGGTGCAAGATGCTCCCGAAGGAGTTGCGCATCCATCAAGCATGCTAGCAGCACCTACGGAGCTCTACAACATCGGTGGCGAGCAATGATAGCACGGCTGCGACGGAGCGACGGCAAGGCGAAGCAGAGGCCTAGGCGGCACGACGATAGCACGGGAAGCTCATATGCGACTAGACGAAGCGAATAGACGACACATCACGACCTAGAGGGGTTGGAACACTCGCCGGCGACGAGGTTCGATGGCGATGCGATCGGGTGCTCGGGGAACTAGGTGATAGAGGGCGCACAGGAAGGGGAAAAGGTACAAGGAGACAGAGGAGCTCACCACGAGCACGACGGAGTGCTCGGCTGCCCAGTCGTGGACGGAGTCGACGACGACGCGTCTCGAACACCTACGGCTGCCGGAGAGGAAGAAGAGGAAGAAGAGCTCGTCGTGGAGGCGCTCGGGTCCGCGTAGTCGACGTAGACGAAGTAGGCGACGTCGTGGAAGCAGACAGACAGAGTTGGCGAGGCTAAGGTCGATGCGGGGCTCGCCGGCGACGTGGTCGCGCGACCAGATGCACTCGGGCATCAATTGGCTCGACGGATCTAGGGGTGCTCGGCTCTCTAGGTGGCGACGAGGGGAAATGGGAACCCTAGGAGAAGGGAGAGGACGAGCTGCGGGTTTAAAAAGGGGGCGGCGACGGCCTCGACGTCCGTGAACTCGCGGTGCGACGGTTAGCACGGGCGTGCTCTGTTTTGGCTGACGGAGGAAGACGGCGACGTGGCCGTGTGCCACAGACAGGTGGGGCCAGGCGCAAAAAGGTCACGGCACGACTGCTGCGCCTGTTGGCTGGGCCTGCGAGTGGAGTTGGGCTGCGCTGCGGAGAGAAAGAGGAGATGGGCCTAGGGGAAGAGAGAAGGAGGAGGAGGCCCAGGTGACTGCGCTGGCTGCTGCTTTTCTCCTTTTCTTTTATTTCTTCAGGCAGAAAAGAAAAAGAAAAACACAGAAATAAAGAAGAAGAGTTAGGGGAAAAGAAAAATATCCCCAAGCTCAGTGATTTATGCCTGATACGTCCAAAACGTATCTATAATTTCTGCTTGCTCCATGCCACTTTTGGGTGATATTGCTATGATATTCATACACTTCCATACACTTTTGATCATATTCGGACTAACGTACTAACCCAGTGCACCCCAGTGCCAGTTTCTGTTTTCAGCTGTTTTTGTATTTTAGGTTTTCACGTTACGAGAACAGCCAGGAAAAATCCAGAAAAAATATATAAAACTCAGCGTTCCAGGAGCTACCGTGCGGCCAAAGTACAGCCGGGGGGGGACCCACAGGGGCTCCAGGCGGCCTGCCCACGCGGCCCCCCCCTAGGCCGCGCCGGGGGGGCGCCTGGGCACCCCTGACCCCCTCTCGTGGCCCCCTTTGGCATATATTTAAAGCGTGTCGAGGAAACCCTGATTCCGGACCCCTTTTTTCCAGACGCGATTCCGATCTCCGCCGCCATCGCCATCAAGCTTCGGGGGACCAGAATTCCTGCGCCGGCACCCTGCCGGGACGGGGAAGTGCCCCCGGATTCATCTCCCTCGACGTTGCTTCCTCCCTCCATGAGGCGGGAGTAGTTCCTCCTCGGGGCTGAGGTTCTTACCAGTAGCTATGTGGTCAATTCTCTCTCCCATGATGTGATCTTCGTTGTGATCATAGGCTATGTTAATCTAGGGTGATCCCATGATATTTCCCCTTCCTCTATGTATTGGATCGATGTACTCACTTGTCTTTATCTAGTATAATCTCCGAGACCAAGGTGACAGCGGTCTATTGGACATGGATTAGAACAATATTTTCATGAGTGATTTCCTCTCTTGTGTGTTGATTGAAGATTGAGAGTCTCTTGGTGCTTGTCTTTGACTATCCTTTAGATATGTTGTGGTGATTGTGGGACTCTCTTTGGATGGCCGTGGTGACATTGGGAAATCCTTAGATTGAGAACTACGAACTTTGAGGTGTGCTTTTGTAGCCCTACATAATTCTCGTCCTCTCTTGACCACGAAGGAATGACCTCCTAGTGTGTCCCCTTTGCATGTTTTATGGGAAATATCATGTGATTCGATTATGTTAATGTTGTTGGGAGTTGCCACTAGTGAAAGTATGAACCCTAGGCCTTGTTTCCACCATTGCAATACCATTTGTGCTCACGTTTACCACTTGTTTCCTTGCTGCACTTTTTATTACAGATTTATATTACTTTGTTTTGCCATCCATATCACTTGCCATTTAACATCTCTTCGCCGAACTAGTGCACCTATACATCTACCAAGTGTATTAGGTGTGTTGGGGACACAAGAGACTTCTTGTATCTTAGTTGCAGGGTTGCTTGAGGGAGACCATCTTCAACCTCTACTTCCCTGAGTTCGATAAACCTTAGGTCATCCACTTGAGGGAAATTTGCTGCTGTCCTACAAACCTCTGCGCTTGGAGGCCCAACATAGGCTACAAGAGTAGAAGCGTGTGTAGACATCAAGCTATTTCTGGCGCCGTTGCCGGGGAGGTGAGCGCTTGAAGGTATACCTTTAGATCTTGCAATTAAATCTTTTTGTTTCTTGTTTTTATTTCACTAGTTATGTTTATGGAAAACCTTGCTATTGGATCGTTGCTTGCGGGAGGACGCCCCACACCTGTGGTGGTTGCTCCTCCTCCTACTGAAATTGTGCCCTATAAAATACCGGCTGGTATTATCGATCATGTTTTGGCTAATTGTTATGCAGGAGACAGACATCCCGATGAACACTTGCTATATCTGTCACAACTATGTTCATTATTTAAGCTTGCAGGTGTATCGAGGGAGTTTGTCATGAGGAAATTATTTGCCTTGTCACTGAAAGGAAAAGCATTGGAATGGTATAGGCTACTAAATGACTCTCACCTGCTGGAGTGGGAAGAGATCCAGTCTCTCTTTTACTCCAAGTTTTATCCTCTTCATGAAGTCCATAAGAATAGGAATTATGTTTATAATTTCTACCCTCATGACGGAGAGAGCATAGCTCAAGCTTGGGGGAGACTGAAAACGTTAATGCTAAAATGTCCTAACCATGGGCTCCCCAAAGATATTATTATTACTAACTTCTATGCGAGGCTCTCTCGATAGGATAAAGATTTGCTCAATGCTTCCTCTATGGGTTATTTCACAAACAAAAAGATTGATGCTAAATGGGAACTCCTTGAAAGAATTCAACGCAACACTGAAGATTGGGAGATCGACAAAGGTAAAGAGTCAGGTATAATTTATGAGTATGATTGCATTAAGTCTTTTGTTGAAACTACAAGTTTTAATAAGTTTAGTGCAAAGTTTGGGCTTGATTCTCAACTCCTTGTTGATTTCCTCAAATCTTTTGCTTCACATCTTAATATGCCTAAGGAGGATTGGATCAAGCATCATAAACCTTTTAAAGAGACTTGCAAAGAAAATGAAATTGTTCATGATGACTGCAACATGCATGATCCAATTACTAAAAATGAAGTTTTATATAAGCATGTTAATTTTTGTTGAGTGGATAGACCTTGTGAAAGGCCTATGATTGAAGAAGAGAAGTATTGTAAGCAACATAAGCATGAAAGAACAATCACTTGGGTCAGAGATTTAAATGAAATTGCTAGAGAATTGTGTGACCTTTATCCTTTTACTTGTGAACTTTGCCATATAGAGGGTCACTTTAATTTTCAATGCATGGACTTTCAAAACATAACTGTTAACCGGTTGTGTGATGACATGATCACCTCTGATCTTTATGATGAGCTTATGTTATTTTTGATGTGTGTAGACTTATCAGAAAAGACTTCTTGGCTGGATGATAATGCCATAGGAATAAAAAAACACTTTGCAAAATTGCCATCTCTATTGTGTTGTTAATTGCCATGAAAATGATTACATAAGTAAGATTAGAAAGGAGGTAACTTTACCAAAGTATAAAAATGTCTCTTATATTTCTGCTAATAAAAAGGAGAGTTTCTCCCAAGTTTCCCCTATTGTTTCTAATGATAAACCAGGATATGTGGAGAAGCTTCATCTCCAACCACCCCCTCCTAAGGTGAAGAAGAAGAAAAAGAAGAGGAGGAGGAGGAGGAGCAAGAAGGAAGAAGAATGGGTATCAACCTGGCCTGAGCATATTCCTCCCATCAACTTTTATCCTAAGGGTTGTATGTTTAAAGAAGAAGGTGAAGTTTATTGCCTTAATTATCATCTTGATGATACGTCCGTAGGTACTATTGAAGATGATTTTGATTATGATATGCATGTTACTTATTGTGATTGGGAAAATGATGATAATGCTGCTTATGATCTTGAATATCTTTTTGGTACCATCTCTGAAAGTGAAAATATGGGAAGCTCTAAGCTTGGGGATGATAGGATTGCAAATTCTTTACCCACTAGTGACGTGACAATTGATAATTCTTTTGCTAGTAAGAATAAAGACAACATGATTACAAATATAGTTGCTAGCAATGATAATGCTCTTCTCTACCATGATAGTGATTATAAAGGTACCTATGACATAAGGAGAAATTATCCTTATGAAACTTGTCATAATCATGAAGGGAATTACTCCCTTGTTGAACACCACCCTCCTAATATACAACTAATCTATAGTGTTCAAGTTGTTTATGATAGTCCTACTCCCACTATTATCAATGAGAAAAATTATGCTTATGTGGGGAGTGAGAGTACCTTTTTGCATGTGGATCATGGTAACAATGCTTTATGTGATGCTTATATTGTTGAGTTCATCCATGATGCCACTGAAATTTATAATGAGAGAGGGAGGCTTGGTTCTAAATATCTTAATAATAAGAAGTTTCCTCTCTTTATGGTGAATATTTTGAAGTTATGCTTGTTTTGCCTTCCTATGCTAGTTGCTTCGTGCTTCAATGAATTATTCTATTGCAATATTCCTATGCATAGGAAGCATGTTAGGCTTAAATGTATTTGGCATTTGCTTCTTGATGCCCTCTTTTGTTCTTCAGCTCTTATTCTTACGAGAGCATCATTAAAGTTCTATGCCTAGCTTAAAGGCATAAAAGAAAGCGCTTTTGCGAGGCAGCCCACATGAATAAATTTTTTGCTTTTTGTTGTGTCTTGATGTTGTTTACTGCTGTAGCATCATCATTGTATCTTTGCTTTTCATATTTGTGCCAAGTATAGCCTCTGATTGCTAGAAAGTTCAAAAGTTGTGAGGTGCTGTCCAGGAAACAGATTCTGTCCTTGGATAGTAAAATTCGTGTAAAATCACCAGATTATCTTTTTCGTCTGAATATTTTCGAAAGCGTTCTCTATATAATTGTCTTTTGTGCGTCTGTTCTGAGTTTTTTGATTTGAGTTGCAGAAGTACCCCGAATAGATCAATTACTACCTGCTGTTCTGTTTTTCACAGATTCTGTCCTGTTTTGCCTTTCCTTCATTTTGCAAACCAAGAGCTTGCTTTTTCTTTGCAAAAACTTTTTGGCAATCTTGAGAAACAGTAGACCTTCAAGAATATCCTTATTTCCAGCAAGGTACAATTATTTTATTATGGGTACTAACCTCGCTAATCAGATTATGATGAGTTATGTATGAAGGGAGTTTTCAAGTGTGCGAGGGAAGATGATAAAAAGATTTAGGAGTGTCAAGCGCTCAAGCTTGGGGATGTCCCCGTGCACCCCCAAGAAATATTCAAGGAGACTCAAGCGTCTAAGCTTGGGGATGCCCCGTGCATCCCCTTCTCCATCAACATTATCAGTTCGTCTTTCGTTCCACTATATTTTTATCACTTCATGTGTAATGTGCTATGCTTGGAGCGTCTTGCTTTTAGTTTTCCTTTTTAGTTTTCTTTAGCTCTTCATAACGAGTCGGAACTCAGCTTCTTTATGTGGGAGAGAAACACGCTCCACTTCTACCTAGAACATAACATAGAATTTTCATGTCTATCTTTGCTGTGTGTGTTCTTTGTCTTTCAATAGCTACTATCATGTTCAGCTCTTAGTTTTCATGCTTATCTTTTTAAAGAGCTTTTGTTTAGTTGGTTTCTTGAACTCCCTTTAGTTATCATGATTATCTTATTAAGAGAGTTTGCTTCCGTTGCATTGGTTGGTATGTCTATGATAAAGATGCTACGTGCATAATGGTGCTTAGTAGTTCATGTTTTCTTATGGTTAGTCTCAAATAGCTGGGGGGTTCCCAATGTGTTATTGGAGTACCAACATGATTTGTTTGCCTATGATGTGGTATGGTTTAGTAATATCTTCCTTCAAGAATTTATTTTGATTGACTTGGCGTATGCTCACGCATATTTAAGACTGTAAAGAAAGTCTGTCAAGCCTTGATGATCTTTTGTTTCTGAGTAGCGATATAACTTCCATGCCTGATTCAATGTTGCTTTGTCGCTCTGCATGATTATGACCGTCATTGCTCTTTTAATTGGCTCCCAGTCTTTTGCTAACCTCCACCTGTACTAAGCGGAATGACTGCTTGTGCATCCAAATTCTTTTAAACCAGTTATGCCATATGAGTCCACCATACCTTGCTATACATGGTATTTACCTGCCATTCCTAACGAAGACTTTCATGTACCATCTCGAAATTATTCAAAAAAGCATTTCTCTTTTGTGCCTCTGTTTTAGCTCATGTGGAAGTAGTAGTTAATTCATGATCTTTTTAAGTTGGACAAGCTTCACCCCGGGATTGCATGTATAATGTGCAAACCCATAATACGAGAAGGAACTGGCATTGAGTGCGCCCGGCTCAAAAAGATAATATAACAAACAAACCCTCCTTCACGCTTTGTTCATGAGAAATCAGAAAACTTTGGCAGTGATAAACAAAGGAGATTAAGAGGATGTGATCGTCCTCATTCGGGAGCCGTTCCTTGAAACTTGTCCATCTCAAGAAGTGATTGAGTTATCTGCTAGCATTCGTTGACGAAACATGCATGATCTAAAAAAATTATTACCTCTGTTTATTTAAAACCAAGAGCTCCGGTACATGTTTTGTCTTTGTTTCCGACTACGGGTTCTCAACCTTGCCAACAAAAGCCACGGTTCGAGAGTCTCCACATTCTTTTAAAGCACCAACTACTGAGAGCATGATTGTCATTCTGAGTGTAATGTGCATTGTCCCAAAGTAGCATTGTCTTTTGCATGATTATGATATCGTTTATTCTGAAATCATTGTATGTAGTCATCACTTAAACCTTGAAGGTGCCCCTGCATTTATTTTTTGCTTCACTAAAGGGGGCAGGCGAGATATCACTTTATCATATTTGCACACCATGCTCATTACAAATCTATTTGATGTTTCAGTATCATATATTAAAACTTTCAGTCATTTGTGATTTTCTCATGAGGCAACTTAATTACTTTAGAATCATTGTCTCAGTAAGCTTTTGTCATATGACTATGAAAAAGTCCTATATGGTTAATAGCATGTCACCACAGAAATTATTCTTGTTATCATTTACCTACTCGGGGACGAGCAGGAATTAAGCTTGGGGATGTTGATACGTCCAAAACGTATCTATAAATTCTTCTTGCTCCATGCCACTTTTGGGTGATATTGCTATGATATTCATACACTTCCATACACTTTTGATCATATTTGGACTAACGTACTAACCCAGTGCACCCCAGTGCCAGTTTCTGTTTTCGGCTGTTTTTGTATTTTAGGTTTTCACGTTACGAAAACTGCCAGGAAAAATCCAGAAAAAATATATAAAAAATCAGCGTTCCAGGAGCTACCGTGCGGCCAAAGTACAGCCGGGGGGACCCACAGGGGCTCCAGGCGGCCTGCCCACGCGGCCCCCCCTGGGCCGCGCCGGGGGGCGCCTGGGCACACCTGACCCCCTCTGGTGGCCCCCTTTGGCATATATTTAAAGCGTGTCGAGGAAACCCTAATTCCGGACCCCTTTTCTCCAGACGCGATTCCGATCTCCGCCACCATCACCATCAAGCTTCGGGGGACCAGAATTCCTGCGCCGGCACCCTGCCGGGACGGGGAAGTGCCCCCGGATTCATCTCCATCGACGTTGCTTCCTCCCTCCATGAGGCGGGAGTAGTTCCTCCTCGGGGCTGAGGTTCTTACCAGTAGCTATGTGGTCAATTATGTCTCCCATGATGTGATCTTTGTTGTGATCATAGGCTATGTTAATTTAGGGTGATCCCATGATATTTCCCCTTCCTCTATGTATTGGATCGATGTACTCACTTGTCTTTATCTAGTATAATCTCCGAGACCAAGGTGACAGCGGTCTATTGGACATGGATTAGAACAATATTTTCATGAGTGATTTCCTCTCTTGTGTGTTGATTGAAGATTGAGAGTCTCTTGGTGCTTGTCTTTGACTATCCTTTAGATATGTTGTGGTGATTGTGGGACTCTCTTTGGATGGCCGCGGTGACATTGGGAAATCCTTAGATTGAGAACTACGAACTTTGAGGTGTGCTTTTGTAGCCCTACATAATTCTCGTCCTCTCTTGACCACGAAGGAATGACCTCCGAGTGTGTCCCCTTTGCATGTTTTATGGGAAATATCATGTGATTCGATTATGTTAATGTTGTTGGGAGTTGCCACTAGTGAAAGTATGAACCCTAGGCCTTGTTTCCACCATTGCAATACCATTTGTGCTCACGTTTACCACGTGTTTCCTTGCTGCACTTTTTATTACAGATTTATATTACTTTGTTTTGCCATCCATATCACTTGCCATTTAACATCTCTTCACCGAACTAGTGCACCTATACATCTACCAAGTGTATTAGGTGTGTTGGGGACACAAGAGACTTCTTGTATCTTAGTTGCAGGGTTGCTTGAGGGAGACCATCTTCAACCTCTACTTCCCTGAGTTCGATAAACCTTAGGTCATCCACTTGAGGGAAATTTGCTGCTGTCCTACAAACCTCTGCGCTTGGAGGCCCAACATAGTCTACAAGAGTAGAAGCGTGTGTAGACATCAATGCCCTATTTAAATTAATTGAGTTGGACATTTTTAGAGGTAGAAAAATAAAAGGAGTTTGAATATGGTTCAAACTCTTGATATTTTAAAACCCAACCAAATCATTTTCAAAAGGGCTGACATTTGGTGGAGAGGTTGTTCACATGGTGCAAGATTTATAGGAGAAGAATGAACCATTAAGGCACTTGGCTAGGTGTCTTGCATAATAGAGCAAGGAAAAGGCCAGAAATAAAAGAAAGGAGAAGAAGAAGAAGAAGAAGAAGAAGAGGAAGAAGGGGGTAGGGTTAGCTAGGCATAGCTAAACCTCACGCACAACAACATCACAAGCCCTCACTCTCACTAAACAATAAGTAAACTAGTATGCCACGATGATATGATGAGCAATTCAAGGATGCAATGAAATAATAAATGATATGGCAATGCAAAGAAAATAAAAGACAAGAACCCCCAAGGATAATGACAAGGATCAAAAGAGGAAGCTTTATTGCCATTATTGGAAAGTGTTACATATGGGGCATTACACCATGACCTGCTCGGTGCCGTTGGATGCCTCGATGCTCAGCTCGTAGAGTTGGAGGAACTCCGTGGGGTCGGTGGTGTCGTCGTAGCGCGGAGGCAGGTCCGGTTTGAACTTGCTGGGCCAGACGAGGCGCCGTAGCTCAGGAGCTAGGGCTCGACATCCAACCACGCTCATGATCGCAGGCGCCCCCTGCGCCTGCGGTGCTGGTTCTTGGGTTGCTGGCACCACCACCTCCTGTGGCACGCGGTCTTGGCGCTGCGGGCCAGGGGGCCCGCGAGCCCCCGCCTGGGGATGCAGAATCACCTGGCAGCTCTCCTCGTCGCGTGCATGGGCTCTGCGGGCGGCTCACGCCGCGTAGCCTCGCGCCGGACCTCCTGGCCGGCACCGTAGAGTGGAGGCGGAGCTGGGACTCCATGGCCTTCGTTCCCCACCGAGGGCGACGGGGGACGGGAGGAGTGCGTTGGTGCAGGTGCTTCTCTAGCGGCGTTGACGAGCTTGGTGATGCGCTGGAGCCACTCGTTGTAGAGGTCATTTGCCGGGCGGTAGCGCAAGAGCTCCCGCGCCATCAGCATCGGAGGCTACTGGTAGACAGGCCCGCGGCAAACCAGCGAGGACGATGCTGCTGCCGGTGAGGGTGAAGGCGTCACCGTGCGGCCATCACGCCGCACAGCCAGTGGCAGCGATGAGTCCTGCTGCTCGTGGACGGCCGGGTCGGTGGCGGCGTTGGCGACCGGCGAGTTGGGGCGGAGCGGTGCACCGTTTCCCGCGGGTGCCGTCTGAGCGACATTCGCGGCGCGGCGGGCGGCGCGAGCTCGGCGTGTGTCCACCTTTTCTGTGGAGCGAAGTCGATGACGAGAGCGGGACAAGGTCGTCGGAGAAGCGAGATCTCGACATGCCCCGTACCTGGCGCGCAAAATGTCAGATTCAGGGCTCCGCCAAACCCAAGAAGTTTGAACACAGTGGCGTGAACGAATATCTCTCCCACTCACGTCTACCTAGCGTCTCGCCCTCGTCCGGTGAAGAGATTCAAGAAAACAACAAGTGAATCATGCAAGAGTTTACCTAGGTTCGGGCCACTGTGTGGTGTGAAACCCTACTTCCTGCTTTGGTGGATTGGCCTCGGGAGGGCTGGAATATGAACTAGTACGGTGGTTTCTGAGCTCAGGAGGTGAGCTCAGGAGGGTCATCAGGCAAGTGTTCTTGCTCCTTTGCGTGGTGGCAGAGTTTATGGATGTGCCTCACTTGGCTGGTCTTCGTCTCACTTCTCCTCCACAGTGGGGATCCAAGCTACTTATATAGGCGGCCAGGGTCCTCTTCCCCCGAAATATTTAGGCGGGAAGGGATCCCACAACGGTCATTTTTGAGCGGGAACACAAGGACGTTCCTATCCTGACAAAAATAGTCTTTGCCTGCAAAAGGATCAGGCGGTGACGCGGTGGTGGGCTCGGCGGTGACATCCTCCTTATCGTCCTTGCGGTCTTCGGTCTTGTTGCAGAAAATGGGAAACCTTTGTTCCGCTCCTCGGGAACCTGCGTCTGCGCTGCCTCCTTTGCACCAAAACGGTAACTGCACTGCTGGTGGGCGCTGGCACCCGCTGGCGCGATGCATCACTGCTGACGTCTTTGCCTCCTCATGAGGCAGACTTGGCCTTGGATTCTCCGCCCCTCCGGAGCACCTTGCCGAGGCAGCTCCTGAGGGGGTTTTGACGTTGTTCTCCTCGCGAGGCTTAGCCCCCTCGCGAGGGTCTTGGGCAGCTGGTCGATCAGCTGGGCCATACCATGCTGTAGTAGGAGCGCGTCGCGGCCCGCAGACAGGCAATTCTGGGTACCCTGGTTCCCAGGACGCCGACAATATGGTGGTTGAGTTCATCACTTTAAGATTGACCATGTTCGGATGCGTTGTGATTAGCTGAACACTACGACCACAATTGGCGAGGGTCGGAAGGAGGATAAGCAATGGCATGAATAGGATGCCATATCGAAATAGAATACATGCACCCGGGAGGGGTTTGAGCTTGTTGGTGTGTGTTTTTTTTCTCCCGTTGCAACGCACGGGCATGTTTCCTAGTAATGTGTAAAAAGGCCAAACGATCCCGGAATAATTCCAAATTTTAACACGACACTCATATAGTTCTATGTTGCCTCTATAAAATATTGAGGGGGGAAGGCAGCGTATGTCGTTTCACACAAAAAGGTGACATGTCCTCTCTCGGAACCGCAAGCCTTATTGAGAGAAGCTCCGGTTTGCAAGAAGCTTATACCAAAATTTGTCCCAATTCGGCCATTTTTTTTACCACAACAGGTTGGTACCATGTCATGACACGATGCCAGGTTTAATGATTTTCACGCGAGATTTGGATTTACAAGAATTTAAAAACCAAGTTTCTCAATGTTTCCGGACAAGCCACGACGCCCAGATGTTTGAATGTCATTCCCATTTCTTGCATGGGACGTATAAATTCACCCAAAAACACACATGTGATTTTTCAACCAACTTCGGTGCACTTGAGCATGTGCTTGTAGTTCAAATTTAAATTATGCACATTAAATACCCAGAAACTCAATTAATGTATTAAAAAGGCCAAACAAACCCGGAAGAATTCCAAATTTTAACACGACACTCATATAGTTCTATGTTGCCTATGTAAAAACATCACGGGGGGAAGGCGGCTTATGTCATTTCGCACACAAAGGTGACACGTTCCCTCTAGGAACCACGAGCCTTCTTGAGAGAAGCTCCAGTTTGCAAAAAGCTTATACCAAAACTTTTCTCAATTCGGCCAACTTTTTAACTACAACATGTTGGTGCCATGTCATGACACCATGCCAAGTTTCATGATTTGCAGGCGAGTTTTGGATTTACCGGAATTTTAAAAGCAAGTTTCTCAATGTTTCCTGCCGAGCCACGACGCCCATGTATTTGAATTTCATTCACAGTTCTTGCATAGGACCTATAAATTCACCCAAAGACACCCATGTGATTTTTCAACCAACTTTGCTAAACTAGAGCATGTGCTTGTAGTTCATATTTGAATTATGCATATTAAATGCCTAGAAATTCAATTATTGTATTAAAAAGGCCAAATGAACATGGAATATTTCCAAATTTTAACATGACACTCATATAGTTCTATGTTGCCTCTATAACAAAAATCAAGGGGTGGGGGGAGGCAGCGTATGTCATTTTGCACACAAAGGTGACACGTTCACTCTCGGAACCACGGGCCTTCTTGAGAGAAGTTCTGGTTTCCAAGAAGCTTGTACCAAAACTTGTCCCAGTTCGGCCAAAAAAATTACCACAACATGTTGGTGCCATGTCATGATACCATGCCAGGTTTCAAGATATCCATGTGAGTTTTGGATTTACAAGAATTTGAAAATCAAGCTTCTCAATGTTTCTGGCCGAGCCACGACACGAGATGTTTGAATTTCATTCCCATTTCTTGCATGGGACCTATAAATTCACCCAAAGACACACATGTAATTTTTCAACAAACCTTGGTGCACTACGCATGTGCTTGTATTTCAAATTTGAATTTTGCACATTAAATGCCTAGAGACACAATTAATGTATAAAAAGGCCAAACAAACCTGGAATAATTCGAAATTTTAACATGCCACTCATATAGTTGTATGTTCACTTCAGAATAATGCTCTAGCAATTCAAACACCGTCCTCTCCTCCATAACACCATTTTTTCTTCCAAATTAGAATGAAAAAAATCAGGTACACCATAAACAATTTACTAGCAAGAATCATGTGGGATGCGATATGAAATATCTTGGCACACCCTCCTGTCTGGCTTACGCAGGAAGCTTCATCGTCTACAATCCACCACCCGCGCTTGAACCACACTTGTGTGCCAGTTTCTTGCAGCATTGAGCAAAAAAATCTGCCATCCCAAAAATATCTATCTCCCCCCGACCAAAAGCCACATTTCCACAGTTCCTCCTTGCTTTCCAAGTTCAAACCCGCACTGCTGCTTACTGGCAGTGCCGCCTCCTCGCTGGAGACCCTTCTTCTTTCATCACCACCTCCTCGCTGGTGACCCTTGTTCTTGCTACACGGCCTTGTTGATGTGGTCAGGTAATCCAAATCCCACCCTGCTATTTCTCGAGCTTGCATTGTATTCCCTCGAAGAGGAAAGGGTGATGCAACACAGTAGCGTAAGTATTTCCCTCAGTTTTTGAGAACCAAGGTATCAATCCAGTAGAAGACCATGCACGAGGCCCTCACACCTGCACAAACAAATAAGAACTTCGCAGCCAACAGGATAAGGGGTTGTCAATCCCTTTACGGTCACTTACGAAAGAGAGATCTGATAGAGATGATAGTTTGATATTTTTGGTATTTTTGGATATAAGAATAGAAAGTAAAAACGGTAAAGTAAAGTAGATTGTAGATTGATATGTTGAGAATAGACCCGGGGGCCATAGGTTTCTCTAGTGGCTTCTCTCATGATAGCATAATTCTATGGTGGGTGAGCGAATTACTGTCGAGCAATTAATAGAAAAGCGAATAATTATGAGACTATCTAGGCATGATCACTATATATAGGCATCACGTCCGAGACAAGTAGACCAAAATGATTCTGCATCTACTACTATTACTCCACACATCGACCGCTATCCAGCATGCATCTAGAGTATTAAGTTCATAAGAACTGAGTAACGCCTTAAGCAAGATGACATGATGTAGAGGGTTAACTCAAATAACATGATATAAACCCCATCTTTTTATCCTCGATGGCAACAATACAATACGTGCCTTGCTGCCCCTACTGTCGCTGGGAAAGGACACCACAAGATTGAACCCAAAGCCAAGCACTTCTCCCATTGCAAGAACTGTATATCTAGTAGGCCAAACCAAACCAATAATTCGAAGAGACTTGCAAGGATATTATAATCATACATAAAAGTGTTCAGAAAAGAACCAAATATTTCTCATAGATAATCTTGATCATAAACCCACAATTCATCGGATCTCGACAAACACACCGCAAAAAGAGATTACATCGAATAGATTTCCTTGAAGACCGAGGAGAACTTGGTATTGAGATCCAAAGAGAGAGACGAAGCCATCTACATACTAGCTATGGACCGAAGGTCTGTGGTAAACTACTCACAATTCATGGTGAGGCGATGATGATGATGTAGAAGCACTCCGTGGTAGATCCCCCCTCTGGCGGAGCTGCGGAACAGGCCCCAAGATGGGATCTCATGGGAACAGAAGGTTGCGGCGGTGGAACTAGGGTTTTCTCTGTTGTTCTGATGGTTTCGTGGTACGTATGTATATATAGGAGGAAGGAGGGCACCAGGGGCCAGACGTGGGGCCCACGAGGCAGGGGGCGTGCCCTATAGGGGGCGCCCCCACCCTCGTGGATGCCACGTAAGCCCCACTCCGTGGTTCTCAAGTCTCCCGTGCGTATTTTGCTCCAGAAAAATCTCTCCCGAAGTTTCATTCCGTTTGGACTCCGTTTGATATTCCTTTTTTGTAAAACCCTGAAATAGAAAAAAAACAGCAATCTGGATTGGGTCTTTGGGTTAATAGTTTAATCCCAAAAATAATATAAAAATGTATAACAAAGCCCATTAAACATCCAAAATATCATAAATAATAGCATGGAACAATAAAAAATTATAGATACGTTGAAGACGTATCACACCCCATCATCATCCACCTTCTCCATCCCACATGCCCTGACCGACGGCGTGACACCTTCCGCACAAATCACTGCCTCACCCTCCAATTAAGCGCCACCCACTGCCATTTTGCACGCAGTATAGCGAGGATGTCAGGAGCATCTGGCAACAGAGAAGCAAATCATGGGTGCACGCGTGGATGAGGTTGCGATGGCTGCCATGCATGCTGACTGCCAGATTTTGGAGGAGCAACTCGTCTTCGAGGCCACCATCAACACCGCCATGCTGAAAGGATCGAGAAGAGGTGTCTAGAGGGGGGAGGGTGAATCGACTCCTAGCAAGAAAAGTGGCAGCTTTTAATTTACGTGAAGTTGGAGTGGTGATTTAGCACATGTTTAACTTTCACAATACACATCAAGCATACATAACAAGAGTATGTGGGTATTGGAAAGTAAAGCATGCAACTTTGACTACTTGACCGAAATAGAAACCTAGCCTTTTCCCAATTTTAGTTCTTGGCGGATTTTAGCAACTTAGCACAAGTCAAGCAATCAACCTACACATGCAATTCTAAGAGTATAGCAGCGGAATGTAAAACAATTGCATATGAAAATAAAGGGAGGAGTTTGAGGGAGCAAACACAATGTAGACACGGAAATTTTTTTACGCGTGGTTCCGATAGGTGGTGCTACCGTACATCCACGTTGATGGAGACTTCAATCCACGAAGGGTAACGGCTGCGCGAGTGCACGGAGGGCTCCACCCACTAAGGGTCCACGAATAAGCAACCTTGTCTATCCCACCATGGCCAATGCCCACGAAGGACTTGCCTCACTAGGGTAGATCTTCACGAAGTAGGCGATCTCCTTGCCCGTACAAACTCCTTGGTTGAACTCCACAAACTTGTCGGAGGCTCCCAAGTGACACCTAACCAATCTAGGAGATACCACTCTCCAAAAGGTAATAGACGATGTGTTGATGATGAACTCCTTGATCAAATGCTTCAAATGATAGTCTCCCCAACACTCAAACAACTCCTCACAGATTTGGATATGACGGAAGGATGATTTGAGTGGAAAGCAACTTGGGGAAGGCTAGAGAACAAGATTTATGTGGTAGGAATGGAATATCTTGATCTCAACACTTGAGTAGGTGGTTCTATCTCAGAACATGTATGATGGAAGTGTAGGTATGTTCTGATGATTCTCTCCACGAGTGAAGAGTGGGTGGAGGGGTACATATAGCCTCCACATAAAATCTAACAGTTACACACAATTTACCAAACTCGGTGGGACCGATTCAGAGAACTCGGTCAGACCGATTTAGTTCATAATGTGACCATTAGGCATTTAGGTGGGACCGATATGATCAACTCGATGGGACCAATTTAATTAGGGTTAGGGCATAACGTAATCTCGGTGAGACTGATTACACCAACTCGTGGGACCGATTTCAGTAATGAGCACATAGAGGGTTGGTCAGGCAAACTCGATGGGACCGATTCGCTCATTTCGGTGAGACCCAAATGTTATGAAGAGGTAACAGAGAGTTTGCATTGCGAACTCGGTGGGACCGATCGCTCATCTTGGTTAGACCGAAAATATTGCAACATGCAACAAAGAGTTTGCAATCCCATCTCGGTGAGACCGAGATCCCTATCGATGAGACTGAAATGATTAGGGTTTCTGGCAGTGGCTATGTCAAATGAACTCGGTGGCGCCGGATAGAACTTTTCGGTGACGCTGAGTTGGACTTTTGATTTGGGACATATGTGGATGTGATAAAGTGGTTGAGGGTTTTGGAGCATATCACTAAGCACTTTGAGCAAGCAAGCCATTAAGCAACATCCCTTTTTAATAGTGTTGGCTTTCCTTTGGACTCAACGTGATCATGGATTACTAAAATAGAAAATATAGAGTCCCGAGCTTTGAGCTTGAGCCAATCCTTTGTCCTTATCATCTTGAAGGGGTTCCACATCCTCTAGTCCATGCCACTCCATTTGTTGAACTTCTCTGAAATATACTAGATGAAAACATTAGTCTAACAAGAGATATGTTGACATTAATTACCAAAATCACTTGTGCTTTCAATCTCACCCTTTTTTGGTAATTGATGACAGCATACATCAAAGCTTTAGATAATGATATGAAGAATAACAAGTAAAGCTTTGGAGGGACATGTAACATGCATATGCTCCCCCTACATGTATGCAATCATGTAAATATGGAATACAAGAGCATGTGAAGGCATAGACATGACAGAGCAAGCAATGAGTTACATGTATCTTGGCTATATGCATCAGAGCAAATGATATGAAGTTCATCCTCATGTTTATGATTCCTTCTTGCAAACAATATGTACATTAGCAAGAAATCTTCATGGACATGAGTGTGATACATATACTTACCTTGTGATCTTGAGCTGGCTTATGAAGGGATGAACCTGAGTAAACAAGGTTAGATAACACATGTACATCTACTAGACAGAGCAACAGAAGAGCCACAAGAGTACCAAGACTGGGATAACATGTAGAGAGTGAGTACTGGGTACTCTAGAATACAGACATGTTCCCAAAGGTAAAAGATATTCAATGAATTCAAAGACTTTCTTCCCTAGCAGTCTTTCTCCCCTTGAATCTTATATTGGATAATGGAAGAAAGTAGGGAAACAGAATCAGAGCAAAACATATCAGATCAATAACATAGACATGTCTTTCCCCTCTTAAAGACATGTAACTTCTCTCCAATGACAATCATCAAGAATTGGGAGTACCACTTGTAGTTTGAGTTCATCTACCTACATGGGTTAGATTTGCAAGGAAGAGCACTTGTGTATCCACAATGACAATCATGTAAACTTTACACCAAATGAAATTTGATATATAGAAATTGTCAAAGGATATGTTGAAGGGTTTCATGCTTCCTTGTCTTCAACCACCACGGTGTAGGGACTTGGTGATATAGAGATTGCTCAAGATGTGAGTGAGTTGCAATCCCATGGATTTAGATTCATCCGAGTGCCTATAAGGGTTAAATAGCAGGCAAGGGTACAAGTATATCCAAGACACATGATCAACATCATAAGAGAAATATCAAGGATTAGTTAAAGGCTCATGTCTTGCATGTATCCAAACGGAGTTCCTACTCCAAGTTTGAAGCATCAATAATGTTCAATTCACCTCTGAACCTGCAAAACACTTTCTCATCAAGTGGTTTAGTAAATATATCCGCTAATTGCTTATCTGTGCGAACATGTTTAAGATTGATATCACCCTTAGCAACATGACCTCAAATGAAATGATGACGAACTTCAATATGCTTAGTTCGAGAATGTTGCACGGGGTTATGAGCAATTTTAATAACACTTTCATTGTCACAAAGCAATGGAACATGTTTCACATAGATCCCATAATCTTTAAGAGTTTGGGTCATCCATAGTAACTGAGCACAACATGAACCAACGGCAATGTATTCCGCTTCGGCGGTGGATAAGGATACCGAGTTTTGTTTATTGGTGGACCAAGATACAAGAGATCTACCAAGAAATTGATAAGTACCCTAAGTGGACTTTCTATCAACCTTGTCACCGGCATAGTCCGAATCGGAGTAGCCAACAAGATCAAAAGAGGACCTCTTAGGATACCAAATGCCAAAATTTGGTGTATGAATTAAGTATCTCACTATCCTTTTCACAGCCTTAAGATGACATTCTTTAGGGGCCGCTTGGTATCATGCACACATGCACACACTTAGCATAATATTGGGACGGGAGGCACATAGATATAACAATGAACCAATCATAGAGCAGTAAACCTTTTGGTCAACCGGTTCGGCATCCTTAGTCAACTCAAGATGTACACTAGTAGGCATGGGTGTAGTCATACCTTTGCATTCTTGCATGTTGAACTTCTTGAACAAGTCCTTGGCATACTTTGTTTGATAAACAAAGGTACCCTCCTTAGTTTGCTTGATTTGCAAATGAAGAAAGAACTCGAGTTCACTCATCATAGACATCTCAAACTTTTCCGACATTAGCTTTCCAAACCTTTCACTAAAATGGGGGTTAGTAGAACCAAATATGATATCATCAACATAAATTTGGCACACAAATAATTCACCATTAACCCTTTTAGTAAAAAGAGTGGAATTTATTTTCCAATATCAAAGCATTTTTCAATAAGGAACTTGGTGAAGCATTTATACCACGCTCTAGGAGCTTGTTTAAGACCATAAAGAGCTTTGTGAAGTTGGTAAATGTGGGGACCCCGACTTAGAAGTCGAGATCACCGAATGGACGTGTACAGTGATCCCAGAGATCAATGCTCACTGAACACACATAACCTGAATAACAAGAGTCTTACATCCATACATATCGTCTTACACAAATTATGGCCATTATGGCCAAGTCTTACATAGATAAAGCCTCACGGGCTGAATAGCAAGTAACTCAAATAGCGGAAGTCTTCGATGATAGGTAGAACCCATGCCATCTGCCTTAACCCTACATGCATTCTGACTAGGATAGCGTCCTAGTTCGCATGTTCGTCTCCAAAGAATTCTTCCTCAAATTCCTGTTCCTCCATGCCTGGCCAATTAAATAACCAGTGGCAGGCCAATGAGTACTTTGAATGTACTCGCAAGCAACCCATGATGTGGTCCAAAATAATAATGCAAATTGAACAATAATGAGCAATCTAGCAAGGGGCTAGAATAAATATTCTACCATCAAGTGTATGCATCAACGAGTTTATGTAACCTTGAAACCAGGTTACCGATATCAACATGAATATGATTCAAGCCATTGAGTCAAGTCACCACCTTGACTCAACACACACACACTTTCACTGATGAAGTAAAATTCTGGACATAGTTTAAGTAGCACCACCCAACTGTCCATGACCGTGGACACGGCTATTCGAATAGTTTTACACTCTGCAGAGGTTGAGCACTTTACCCACAAGATCTGGGAAGCTTTCGTGTCATCCACGATCCCGCAGTACCTCAAGTACTCGGGGGAAGCACCCGGTCATTATCTTTCCTTAGACGACACTAACATAGAGTCCACTCGTTGGTACACGGCCCTCGAGTACAACAATAGATTACGAGACTTGCCCTAATTTCAATGTCACGCGTACCCGAAGGGACCAACGGTGTGTCCGGTGCCCTGTGAAAACAGTCATGGTCGTCTATCCAAGCACGACCCCGTCCCGGGAAAGACCTCAAGTCTTCCCGTCACTAGTAATGCGGGCACCATGCTAGTATCGACCTAAGTAATCAATAAAGCCCCGTCCCATAAGGGGTAGTGTGGTTGCACATGTTTGGTTGGGACGGTAGTCACACATAAATCTAATCCATTATTTCACCCATGCACATGATTTACCGGCACATCACTTCTTCCTCAAGTGATGACCTAACTCGACATCACCCTCGGGCATTAGGGGCACCCGATGGGTTTTATGCAAAGATTTCAACCACGAAGGTTCATGTCCCACATGCATCACTATTCATCACTACCAACTATTTGCATGTCATCTAGCACATAGCAAGATCAAGATCAAGGCATGCATCATGTGGTGATTCAACTAGGTCACCATTGTAACGCTATCATCATGCATCGGAAACGAACGGGTTCCGAAGAACAAGTGTATCATGGTCAAAGGGCTGCTTGCCTGGATTGGCTTGGTCTTCAAAGTCTTCAAATCCTTCTCCTTCTCCTTCTTCAGCAACTTCGTCAAATATGGTATCTATACGCCGCATAATAACAACGGAAAAATAAGACCGCAAATAAAATAGAAAAATCAAATTGCTCAGAAAAATGTCAACTTATTTTTGTTAAACACTAGAGGGAAATCTAAGATGGGGAAAATTCTTAGTTGGAGTTTTGGAGTTACAGAATGGAATCTAGGAATTTTAGAACAGGAGTTTTATTGCTCAAATTTGAATTTAAATTTTAACAGAACAGAAAAGTTTCATGGATGTGTGTGAAAGTGACACCATTAAATAGGTTGGAATATTATAAGATTTTAGGAGTTGGAATTATCTCATTTGGACCAATATTAATTTCTGTAAAAATATTTGAAGTTTTTACAGAAAAGAAAAGAAGAAAAAGCCCTGTGCAACTAGGCCAGAGTGGCCACAGTGCACGGCCCAGGGCATCCAGCCCGGCCGCTCGGGCGCCAGCGCGCGCACGTCAGGTTTTCAAACCTGACGGGCGGGGCCCGACGGTCAGCGGCTGTGAGGGGAGGGAGAGAGGGGTGAGGATGACAGGCGGGGCCCGCCTGTCATCTTCAACCTCACGGTCACGGCGACGGCGAGGTCACCGGCGTCGATTCCGGCCACGGCAACGGCAACAGAGGGCAAGGATGGGTTCAGCGACGAGTTGCGGAGGTAGTGGTGGTGGTGCGGCACGCCGGGGAGGTCGGGTTCGTCGGCGGCGAGGCGGGGCGGCGGAGGGTCGTCGGGGAGCTGCTGGCTAGCCTGTTTCCGGCAGCTGCAGAAGGGGAAAATGGAGGGGAAAGTATCAGTGATGCATGGCGGTTCTAGACCGGGCAAAAGGAGGGGCGGAGGAGGACCGTACTGCGAGATCGCCGGCGGCCCGACGCGGCGGAGCTCCAGTCGATCCCGAGCACTGTAGCTCTTCGGGGATGAACTAGCAGTGCTGGAGGACTAAAGAGGATGTGGTGAGGCTGCTGGTGCTGAGAGGAGGGCTCGCGGGGGGGGGGAGGGGGGGTCCTATTT
>LR738710.1:655540682-655552815 GCA_902687465.1 Secale cereale
GGGTCCTATTTATAGGGGAACGGCGGGGTCCCGTGGACCTGTGCGCCGGCGAGCTCCTGCTCGACGCTACAGTGCACGAGAGGCGGCAGGAGTGTGTCTGCGGCGTTGCTGGACGAGCCCTACGTCCATTAGAGGAGAGAGGAGGAGCGGGGAGGCTACCAGACCGTGCGCGCGTGTGAGTCCGAGGAGTGGACGTCGCGGACGGCTGGTGCGCGTGTGGCGACGGCCACTGGAGGGCGCAGGAGGAGGGGGACAGCACCGGTGGAGGCTGCGGACGTCGAGGCGCATTGAGAGGCGTGAGGGGGGAGCCCGAGGCTGTCCGGGGCAGGTGATTGGGCGAAGCTACAGTGCATGGGCGCGCTGTAGCGCGCTCTGGAGCGCCCTTATCGCATGCCATGGCATGCCATTGGCCCTCTGGACGCGTCCACCGTGTCTGGGGGGTCCAGGGTGATGCAAGCACTACGGTTGAAGCTTTGGATGCTCTGGAGATGCTGTGAGAGAGAAGAGAGGCTGGTGACTTGTTAGAAAATGGCTGTCCAGCAGGGTGAACTAGGGTTTTTACCCCTCAATCATGGAGCTGGGGACTTGGGGAAGTTACTGGAGGTAGATAGTAACTAGATGAACATGTGGTAGAAAGTTGAGGCCAAGGTAAAAGGTAAAAGTGATCAAGAAGAGGGTTTTGGTAATTCTGCAGAAGGTGTTTGATCAGTGTTTGGTCAAGCAAATGATCTCCACTTTCCATGACACTTAACATGATTGAATGACATGTGAAAATAGGGTGCTTCACCAAATTTGGGCTCATTTGAAGAAACTAGCCAATGTAACTTTGGTGAACCCTAGAAATCAACAGAAATGGCTTCATCTTGTTTGAGTCAAGCTAATCATCTCCCCTTGATGCAACACTTGGTGTAGTTTCATCATTTGGGGGTATTGATCATGCCCACAAAGTTTGAAGCTCTAGGTAAAAAGTTGGTAATGTAAAGTTGTTCAAATTTGCATTTGAACAGAAAGGGTTTTGGGGTGTTCTGATCAAGTTGCTCTCCTCCAAATCTTATGCCATTTGGTCTAGATGCCTTATTAGGAATTTCTAGCATGTGCACCAAATTTGAGAGCATTTGGACAAGTTTGGCAATGTAAAGTTGCTCAAACTTCAAATATGGACAGAAAGGTTATGAAGGGTTTTGAGAATGTTTTCTTGCTTCCCAAGGCATGGGACCTGGCAAGATCATCAAATATGTCATATGTGACATGATAGAATTTCCCTGGAATTTTTGGAGAATATTTCCTTTGTAAATATTTCAAAAGCTTGAAATATCCAGAAAGGGTTTTAGAGGGATTAGCCCATTATTTTGAACATGACCAAGTGTTGAAACTCTTATATATGGACAATATATGTCCTATAAGTCTCCCTGAATTTTGGCAAATATTTTTGAAATACTTAAATAATTTTTCCCTATTAAAGACCATTTCTGGCCTTAAGAAAAAGCTTTTAAATAAAATAGGAAAATAACTTTTAAAATTATACTTTTGTGGCTTCTGGGAGTCCTATGACTACTAGGTTTCAAAGGTACCTTTTGAAATAATTTTTTCACCCTAAAACAAGCACTTGTAGTGCAAATCTCAATTCAGGGGTTTTTGGAAAACTAAATTTATAAAATACATTTGGCCAAATTAATTTTGTAAGAAAATACTATATTGCTATATAACACTTGGCGTGATCATTGGGCAGAAATTTTGGGTATGGAGATGAACTCTACAAGAGGTAATAGTTGACTTTAATGAGCACATGAAAAAGCACATGTAGAAAAACTCAATTCCAAATAAAAGCCAAATAATGCTAAAAAATTTTGCTGGTCCAAATTTTCATGCTTCATTGATGCAAATAACATGATACAAAATGCAGGGTGTGACAGACCTACCCCCTTACAAGAATCTCTTCCCCGAGATTCCTAAACTAGGTCTTAAAAGAGATCGGGAAATTCGGATCTAAGATAGTCTTCACGTTCCCAGGTTGCTTCTGCTTCCGTGTGGTTGCTCCACTGGACCTTGAAGTACTTGATGGTACGGCTTCGCGTCCGTCGCTCTGCTTCGTCCAGAATGCGAATGGGCTTCTCGCGGTAGGTCAAATCAGGCTGCAGATCAATGGCTTGGTGATCAACATCCTTGTAGAGATTAGGCTTGTCTGGAACTTGGAGACATTTCCGGAGTTGTGACACATGGAATACATTGTGCACATCGGATAGCTCAGGTGGTAGTTCCAACTGGTAAGCCACTTCTCCTCGTCGGTCGGTGATCTTGAAAGGGCCAATGAACCTTGGCGCGAGCTTCCCCTTGACATGGAAACGCTTGGTTCCCTTTAGAGGGGTTACCCGCAGGTACACATGATCTCCGATGCGGAAACTCATGTCTCGGCGTCGAGTGTCAGCATAGCTCTTCTGCCTTGACTTGGCTGCCTTCAAACGTTCTCTGACTAGTTGGACTTGCTCTTCTGCTGCGCGAAGAATATCCGGTCCAAAGACTAGTCCTTCTCCAGTCTCTGACCAGTTGAGGGGTGTGCGGCATCTGCGTCCGTACAACAGCTCAAATGGTGCCAACTGAAGGCTCGACTGGTAACTGTTGTTATAGGAGAACTCAACAAAAGGGAGACAATCTACCCACTTGGCTCCATATGCCAAGATATAGGCTCGGAGCATGTCTTCGAGAATTTGATTTACTCGTTCTGTTTGACCTCCGGTCTGTGGGTGGAAAGCTGTGCTGAAAGACAACTTGGTTCCCAAGGCTTCTTGGAACTTCTTCCAGAACCTCGAGGTGAACTGGGTTCCTCGATCTGACACAATCTCGTTCGGAACGCCGTGAAGACTTACGATTCTGTCGATGTAGAGAGCTGCCAGCCGGTTGCCATCATAAGTGGTCTTGACATGAATGAAATGGGCCACCTTGGTCAAATGATCGACTATGACCCAGATAGAGTCATGTCCTCTATTCGACCTTGGTAATCCAGTGATGAAGTCCATTCCGACTTTATCCCACTTCCACTCAGGAACTTTGAGTGGTTGAAGCAATCCAGCAGGTCGCTGATATTCAGCCTTGACCCTTTGGCACACATCACACTTTGCAACATAGGTTGCAATCTCTCTTTTCATCCCGTGCCTCCAGAATCGTGCCTTCAAGTCTTGGTACATCTTGGTTCCTCCGGGGTGGATGGAATACGGAGTGTCGTGGGCTTCTTGCAGAATCTGGTTCTTCAGCTCTGTGTTGTTTGGTACGCAGATGCGGCCTTTGTACCAAACAATCCCGTGCTCGTCTTCAGAGAATCCTGGGGCCTTGCCTAGCTTCATCTTCTTCTTGATGCCTTCAATGCTTGCGTGTCCATCTTGTGCCTTCTTGACTTCTTCCATCAGGGTCGGTCTGACTTCCAAATGATCCAGAAATCCAGGGGTGACCAATTCCAAACTGAATTGTTCGAACTCCTTAAACAAGGCTAGCTGCCTTTCTTGAATAACGGCATTCAAAGAGCAAGCCTTCCTGCTTAAGGCATCGTCCACTACGTTAACCTTCCCGGGGTGATATTGAACACTGAGGTCATAGTCTTTGATGAGTTCCAACCATCTGCACTGCCTCATGTTCAATTCCTTTTGGGTGAAAATGTACTTCAAACTTTGGTGGTCTGTGTAGATCTCACACCGTTTCTCTAGGAGGTAATGCCGCCATGTCTTCAAGGCATGAACTACTGCCGCTAACTCAAGATCGTGAGTAGCTTAGTTCTCCTCATGAGGTCGTAGCTGCCTGGAGAGGTATGCTATGACTCGACCTTCTTGCATCAGAACGCTTCCCAATCCGATTCGAGAGGCATCACAATATATCACGAACCCCTTGTGAATATCAGGTGTTGCCAGAACTGGGGCGGTGGTTAATCTCTTCTTGAGCTCTTGGAAGCTCTCTTCGCATTTTGGCGTCCACTCGAACTTCTTGTCCTTCTTGAGGAGCTGAGTCATTGGCCGTGCAATTCTAGAGAATCCTTCCACGAATTTGCGGTAATACCCCGCAAGTCCGAGGAAGCTTCTGACTTCCTTGACGGTCGTTGGAGATTGCCATTGGGTCACAGCTTCGATCTTTGCGGGATCAACTGATAATCCTTCCTCGGTCAAGACATGACCTAAGAATCCAACTTTATGTAGCCAGAACTCACACTTGCTGAACTTGGCATATAGTTGGTGCTCCCGAAGCTTGTCTAGGACCATCCACAGATGCTGTTCGTGCTCTTCCTCCGACTTCGAGAAGACAAGAATGTCATCAATGAAGACGACAACGAACTTGTCCAAATATTCCATGAAGACTTTATTCATGAGATACATGAAGTAGGCTGGGGCATTGGTTAACCCAAAGGACATGACCGTCCACTCGTATAGGCCATATCTGGTTACGAATGCCGTCTTCGGTATATCTTGGGGTCTGATCTTCAGCTGGTAGTACCCAGATCTGAGGTCGATCTTGGAGAACACCTTGGCTCCGCTGAGCCGATCAAACAGATCTTCGATCTTGGGAAGTGGATATTTGTTCTTGATTGTAACTTCATTGAGGGAACGATAGTCAATGCATAAGCGGATGGTACCGTCCCTCTTTGCCACGAACAGAACAGGAGATCCCCAAGGGGAGGCACTCGGGCGGATAAATCCCTTCCTCAGCTGCTCTTCCAGCTGCTTCTTCAACTCGTCTAATTCTTCCGTCCCCATTCTATAAGGCTTCTTATAGATGGGTCTTGCTCCGGGCACGAGCTCGATGACAAACTCAATGTCACGGTCAGGGGGCATTCCCGGTAGTTCATCCGGAAAGACATCAGGATACTCACATACCACTGGTACTTGCTCTAGCCCAACTTCAGACAGACAGTTGACTTGAGCGGCTTGAGCGGAAGAGGAGTTGGGAGCAAACTTGACTTCGACTCCTTGGTCATTAGTCACAGTGACTATCCAATTGGCACAGTCTAACAAGCTTTGGTGCTTACTGAGCCAATCCATCCCTAAGATCACATCCAAGCCTTGCGATCTTAGGATGATAAGGTCTGCTAGGAAGTCTACACCGTTAATGGTAATACTGACTCCTTTACAACCTATCTTGGCTCTCAACTCTGCTCTGGGGGTTTGTACCACCATAGGGTTATTCAGGGGTGTAGGGGTCATGCCACTTTTTAATGCAATGAGTGACAAAAGAATGCGTTGCTCCAGAATCAAAGAAGACAGTTGCAGGTGCTGAGTTGACAAGGAACGTACCCAGCACGATGTCCGGGTCTTCCTGGGCTTCTTTAGCAGTGACGTGATTCACACTCCCCTTCCCATGGTTAGGTGGATTGCGAGGAGCTGGGTTCCTTGGTGGCATCCCGCGGCCTTGTCCCTGGTTCTGCGCATTGGGGCGCGGGGCATCAGGCTTCTTGTTGGGGCACACCCTTGAGATGTGTCCGGTCTGACCACATCCAAAGCAAGTGACTTGGTTTGGATTGTTGATCTTGTTGCCACCACTGGTATTGGGGTTGAAAGCTGGCCTTGGGTTGGCATACTGCTGAGGCTGATGGTTGGTACGAGGTGTAGGAGCTCTTGATTGCTGATAGGTTGGCTTGGCCGGGGCTGACTGCCACGGACGAGGCTTCTGGTTGCTGGAACTTCCCTTACTGACCATCTTGCGCTTGCGAGTGTCTTCCAAAGCACGCCGCTTGTCTTCAAGCATAAGTTCTTTGTTCACCAGGTCAGGGAAGGTTGGGCAGTCGCACACGACAAGCGAGTATTGCAGAGTTTGATTGAGGCCTTCCATGAAGCGCTCCCTTTTTGCAGCATCAGTGCTGACATCATCAGGGGCATACCTTGACAGAACACTGAACTTCTGCATGTACTCCTTGACAGTGCCACTTCCTTGCTTCAGGGCTCGGAACTCACACTTTTTGATAGCCATGATTCCGGAAGGAATGTGGGCCTTGCGGAATTCTGCCTTGAAGTTGACCCAAGTGATGTCTTGTTCGGCATGCATGACCTTGAATCCATCCCACCAAGCTCTAGCAGTCCCCCCGAGGCAGTGGGCTGCATAAGCCACCTTTTCGCGGTCTTCGGTGCATCCGACTAGTTCCAATATTTCCTCAATGGAGCGGACCCAGTCATCTGCATCCAGGGGTTCAGCAGTCTCGATAAAGGTTGGCGGTGCATGCTTCTTGAACTCTGCCAACGTGGAACGTCCATTGCCATTCCTCGCCGGCTGGCGGTTGTTGGTGACAGCTTGAGCAATCAGCTGAAGGGCTGCAGTGTTGGCTTGGCGTTCCTCTCGGAAAGCTTGGAGAAGCTGAGCCATGTCCATGTTCGGAGGAGGTGGTGGTGGTGGAGCTTGGTCGTTGGTTTGGTCGTGGCCTGCCTCTGACTGAGCGGATGCTCCGCCTTCGGGCTGCTGGGTAGAGGTACCAGTACGAGTTACAACAGGCATCCTGTTGGAGCAGTAAAAGGTCTCATGACTTGGAAGAGGGAAAGCAAGATAGATGGGTGATGGGCCTCGAACCCCTCGTTGGTTACCCCAAGTGGAAGGTGTAAGATGCAGTATTGTAGAATTGCTTTCCCCTAGCAAAGATGCCAAGGATCGATTCCCCAGAGACTCCTAGGTTCAACAAGTAGGTCTCAATTGCTACGGCGCCAGATTAGTAGCAATCAACGTGGACCTGCACACAGATACAAATAACTTTGCTCCCAACGAGTACAGAGAGGTTGTCAATCTCTCCGGCCTTGTAGTTCACAAAGGATTAAAAGCAATGATAGTAGTGATAGATAGTTTTTGCAATAGTAAATAATAACGGGAAATAAATAGTGGATGTGATCAATGATGGTAATATGGACCGGAGTTCATGATGTTCACTAGTGATGCCTCTCTCCCAAAAGACGATAAAACAACTATGTGAGGTAAACAAATTACAGCTGGGCAATCGATAGGACCACGAACGCAAACCAATGCTGACTACATTGCAAGAAAGGTTGAGGTTCAAAGCATGGGCGGTACGCCAAAGTAAGTAGACCGAAATCCATCAATATCTACTACTAATCATCCACCTTGAGATATCTATCCAGAACATCTCGCTGGTATTAAGTTGCGAGTCCCACCCATAGTGTAAACTCAATGCAACAGACAACTGCATTAAAAGAACTTTGCGTAAAGTAAACAATCCTTGCACCCGCGGGCACACGCACCGTTGTTTCCCCCCTTGTGGCAACAGCACATCCCCTAGACTCATGTTTCTGTCACTCAAGCTAGTCATCGAGGGGCATGAACCCACAATCAAGCATAACGTTCCCTCTTGGAGTCACTACCTACTACTCGGCCAAAGCAATAAGTAACAACGGAGAACATGCAAGAATTACTTATGAACTAAAATATAAAAGAGGTGAATCAAATATATTACTCAAGATCAATCTGAACATAATCTCATAATCCATCGGATCCCAGCAAACTCAACATAGCAACAACATAAGGATTACATAGGTGCCTCGATCATGTAGGGCAGCTCACGAGGACTAATTAGTGAAGCACAAGAACGGGAGGAGAACATCACATAGATACTGGTCATGGACTCATGGTCCAAGGGAGACTACTCACGAGTCATCCAGGAGGCGTCCATGGTGGTGGAGAAGCTTCCGGTGGTGATCCTCCCCTCCGGCAGGATGCCGGGAAGAGTTCTCCTGGTGCTCCCGATCTTGGAAGCGGCGGCAGCGGCGGAACAGAGAAGGGATCGCGAAAAGAGTTCCTGTTCTGAGGGTTTCGGAGGTCCCTCTAAATATATGCCAAAGGGGGGCACCAGACGGGCTTCGGGGGGCCCAGGCGCCCCCCCCCCCCCCGGCGCGGCCTAGGGGGGCGCGCCGCCAGGGCGCCTGGAGCCCTGGTGGCCCCCCCCAGGCTGCCCTTCGGACGCAGTGTTCTTTCCGGATCGCTGATTTTTTATATAATTTTTCTGGATTTTTCTGGGCAGTTCTCGAAACGTGAAAACCTGAAATACAAAAACAGCCGAAAACAGAAACTGGCACTGGGGTGCACTGGATTAGTAAGTTAGTCCAAATATGATCAAAAGTGTATGGAAGTGTATGAATATCATAGCAATATCACCCAAAAGTGGCATGGAGCAAGCAGAAATTATAGATACGTTTTGGACGTATCAATGGGTGCCTAGTAAGGGGGTGGGTGTGTCACTAATCAAATCATGCAAGGGCCGAAAGGCCAAACACATTCATTAAAAACCAAATGGGTGATGTAGTCGTTTACACATTCCCGAAGGAAGAATACGACATACATCCAGACACAACAAAAGCAAACGCTAGATGGTTTCATATGAACCATACAAGGACTCGACTGCGCATAGGGGTTACACGACCTATCCTATCGTAGGGGTCACAACTGGCATATCCGAGTAGCGAATAATGCCTAAGCGGCGGAATGCTCGGTCGCGTATTCCGGCTCTTCTGGGTCTTCCTCCTTGTCTTCATCTGTCTGGGCCCCCTTGTCACTTGAGGGTGTGGGGGAGTGGAGGAGTTGGATACGACGGTGCTTCGTCGGTGGTGCAGGGAAAAGCTTGCGATATTCCCTTGCCGTCATCCGGCGTCGCCGAGGTGGTTCTTCATTCTTGGAAGATACATCCTCGGAGGGCCTTCCGCCTTGGTATGCGATAGCGGATTGTCCAGAAGGTGCTCCTTACTTCTTGATCCTATTAGTCTTCTCTTGAGCTCAACGAAGAAGTGCCTTGGTCTTGTGAAGTTCTTCTCGAAGCTTCATCGATTCCGAGGCCAAGTCTTGTGCCAAGCTGTCGGCACATAGACTAAAGTAGGGCTGGAACCGAAGCGAGAGTCCTTCCTTTAGTGGAGGGGCTAGTGCGCTGCTTTCTTCTTCACCTTCCTTCCGGTAAGGTAAGAAGCGAGTTGTCATCCTGGCTGCCATCTCCGGAAGAAGCTCGCGGAGACGGGTTAGTGCCTTGAGTGCAGCAGCCTCGACAGCGAGAGGTAGTGTTTCCATCTGGGGTCCCTCGAAGAACCAACTTGTGGGAGGATCGTTTGCCTTCACGATCACTTCCACATGGTACTCCACCTCAGTGTCGCTAACCCAATGCTCAAAGTAGGTCAGGATGGGCGCTCGGTGGAACTGACACTCCTGGAGGCTATCCTCGAGAAGCAAGGGAAACCAAGTGGTCAAGTGCTCTTCGGGTACAGTGTCCATCTACAAAGGTGGAATATGAGGGGTTAATAAGCTGATGAAATCTCAGGTTTAGAAAAGAAGAGAGGTTCAGAAGGTTTTTGAAAAAGGGTCTTATCTAACTAACGCCCATGCTAACTAAGGCTTCCTACAGTCAGGATGGCTCTAATACCAGCTCTGTGGGGACCCCGACTTAGAAGTCGAGATCACCGAATGCACGTGTATAGTGATCCCAGAGATCAATGCTCACTGAACACACAGAAGCTGAATAACAAGAGTTTTACATCCATACATATCGTCTTACACAAATTATGGCCATTATAGCCAAGTCTTACATAGATAAAGCCTCACGGGCTGAATAGCAAGTAACTCAAATAGCGGAAGTCTTCGATGATAGGTAGAACCCATGCCATCTGCCTTAACCCTACAGGCATTATGACTGGGATAGCGTCCTAGTTCGCATGTTCGTCTCCAAAGAATTCTTCCTCAAATTCCTGTTCCTCCATGCCTGGCCAATTAAATAACCAGTGGCAAGCCAATGAGTACTTTGAATGTACTCGCAAGCAACCCATGATGTGGTCCAAAATAATAATGCAAATTGAACAATAATGAGCAATCTAGCAAGGGGCTAGAATAAATATTCTACCATCAAGTGTATGCATCAACGAGTTTATGTAACCTTGAAACCAGGTTACCGATATCAACATGAATATGATTCAAGCCATTGAGTCAAGTCACCACCTTGACTCAACACACACACACTTTCACTGATGAAGTAAAATTCTGGACATAGTTTAAGTAGCACCACCCAACTGTCCATGACCGTGGACACGGCTATTCGAATAGTTTTACACTCTGCCGAGGTTGCGCACTTTACCCACAAGATCCGGGAAGCTTTGGTGTCATCCACGATCCCGCAGTACCTCAAGTACTCGGGGGAAGCACCCGGTCATTATCTTTCCTTAGGCGACACTAACAAACAGTCCACTCGTTGGTACACGGCCCTCGAGTACAACAATAGATTACGGGACTTGCCCTAATTTCAATGTCACGCGTACCCGAAGGGACCAACGGTGTGTCCGGTGCCCTGTGAAAACAGTCACGGTCGTCTACCCAAGCACGACCCCGTCCCGGGAAAGACCTCAAGTCTTCCCGTCACTAGTAATGCGGGCACCATGCTAGTATCGACCTAAGTAATCAATAAAGCCCCGTCCCATAAGGGGTAGTGTGGTTGCACATGTTTGGTTGGGACGGTAGTCACACATAAATCTAATCCATTATTTCACCCATGCACATGATTTACCGGCACATCACTTCTTCCTCAAGTGATGACCTAACTCGACATCACCCTCGGGCATTAGGGGCACCCGATGGGTTTTATGCAAAGATTTCAACCACGAAGGTTCATGTCCCACATGCATCACTATTCATCACTACCAACTATTTGCATGTCATCTAGCACATAGCAAGATCAAGATCAAGGCATGCATCATGTGGTGATTCAACTAGGTCACCATTGTAACGCTATCATCATGCATCGGAAACGAACGGGTTCCGAAGAACAAGTGTATCATGGTCAAAGGGCTGCTTGCCTGGATTGGCTTGGTCTTCAAAGTCTTCAAATCCTTCTCCTTCTCCTTCTTCAGCAACTTCGTCAAATACGGTATCTATACGCCGCATAATAACAACGGAAAAATAAGACCACAA
The DNA here is from genome assembly GCA_902687465.1 of Secale cereale. NCBI lineage: Eukaryota > Viridiplantae > Streptophyta > Magnoliopsida > Poales > Poaceae > Secale > Secale cereale. The sequence continues at coordinate 655,551,591 of LR738710.1, forward strand.
ATAAAACAGAAAAATCAAAGTGCTCAGAAAAATGTCAACTTATTTTTGTTAAATACTAGAGGGAAATCTAAGATGGGGAAAATTCTTAGTTGGAGTTTTGGAGTTACAGAATGGAATCTAGGAATTATAGAACATGAGTTTTATTGCTCAAATTTGAATTTAAATTTGAACAGAACAGAAAAGTTTCATGGATGTGTGTGAAAGTGACACCATTAAATAGGTTGGAATATTACAAAATTTTAGGAGTTGGAATTATTTCATTTGGACCAATATTCATTTCTGTAAAAATATTTGAAGATTTTACAAAAAAGAAAAGAAGAAAAAGCCCTGTGTAACTGGGCCAGAGTGGCCATAGTGCACGGCCCAGGGCATCCAGCCCGGCCGCTCGGGCGCCAGCGCGCGCACGTCAGGTTTTCAAACCTGACGGGCGGGGCCCGGCGGTCAGCGGCTGTGAGGGGAGGGAGAGAGGGGTGAGGATGACAGGCGGGGCCCGCCTGTCATCTTCAACCTCACGGTCACGGCGACGGCGAGCTCACCGGCGTCGATTCCGGCCACGGCGACGGCAATGGAGGGCAGGGATGGGTTCAGCGACGAGTTGCAGAGGTAGTGGTGGTGGTGCGGCACGCCGGGGAGGTCGGGTTCGTCGGCGGCGAGGTGGGACGGCGGAGGGTCGTCGGGGAGCTGCTGGCTAGCCTGTTTCCGGCAGCTGCAGAAGGGGAAAATGGAGGGGAAAGTATCAGTGATGCATGGCGGTTCTAGATCGGGCAAAAGGAGGGGCGGAGGAGGCCCAAACTGCGAGATCGCCGGCGGCCCGACGCGGCGGAGCTCTGGTCGATCCCGAGCACTGGAGCTCTTCGAGGATGAACTAGCAGTGCTGGAGGACTAAAGAGGATGTGGTGAGGCTGCTGGTGCTGAGAGGAGGGCTCAGGGGGTCCTATTTATAGGGAAACGGCGGGGTCCCGTGGACCTATGCGCCGGCGAGCTCCTGCTCGACGCTACAGCGCACGGGAGGCGACGGGAGTGTGTCTGCGGCATTGCTGGACGAGCCCTACGTCCATTAGAGGAGAGAGGAGGAGCGGGGAGGCTACCAGACCGTGCGCGCGTGTGAGGCCGAGGAGTGGACGTCGCGGACGGCCGTTGCGTGTGTGGCGACGGCCACTAGAGGGCGCAGGAGGAGGGGGACAGCACCGGTGGAGGCTGCGGACATCGAGGCGCTTTGAGAGGC
>LR738710.1:655560420-655704631 GCA_902687465.1 Secale cereale
TTTCTTTTGCCATCAAAGGATGTACTCCAAGGGGCAAGAACATTTTTCTTTTGCCATCAAAGGATGTATCATCCAAGGGGCAAGAATTTTTCTTTTGCCATCAAAGGATGTACTCCAAAGGACAAGAACATTTTTCTTTTGCCATCAAAGGATGTATCATCCAAGGGGCAATAATTTTTCTTTTTCCATCAAAGGATGTACTCCAAGGGGCAAGACATTTTTCTTTTGCCATCAAAGGATGTACTCCAAGGGGCGCTGATTGTGAAGATGATCGTATAAACCAGACCAAAAGGGATTAAGCGAGGATTCGAATGTGATCCGTAGCCCCTAGTGATCGTGGAGGTAGGGTACCTATGAAAGAGTTGCGCTTGAAAGGCAAGTCCTTGGTGGTCCCTTATAGAATTGTCCTGCATAGCAAAATAGATAGATCAAAGCATCTTGTTTTCTTGATGAAAATGATATATATATCAAGAGAAATAGATTTAGATGGATATCACCTGATGTATTTGAATCGGTATGTTGAATAGACCGGATCACAGGGCGGACAGTAAAACGACCGCAGCATCAGTGGCAGCACAAACATATGAATTGGCCGCAGTTTTGTAAGCCGACGCAAATGAGCAAGTTGTCCCCCGTGTTATAAACCGGCGCGGTCGTGAAAGACGGCCACGGTGTTGTAAACCTGCGCGGTCGCGAAAGACGGTCACGGTGTTTGTAAGCCGGTTCGGGAGTCCGTTGAGTAACGACGTCCACTTGTGCCGAATGATGCTGGCGTGCCTTCATCTCCACGGTATAATATCACTTTGTAATGAATGATTTTCCTGCGTATAGAATACAGCGGGGCGAGGTATTTTTGCTCGGATGAATTAATATGTATTAAAAATAAATAGGATAGATATCACCTGATTCGCCCGGGCAACAGATGAGTCGGCCGCGGCATTGTAAGCCGGCGCGGTCGCGAAATACGGCCACGACGTTGTAAACCGGTGCGGACGGGTGAGTCGGCCTTTAACCTTGCACCGATGTAGTGGTTTAGCGTCCTGATATCTTTAGGCCAAAAATTATCCGCCACGGAGCTGATCATCAAAGTTGTACTCCGCGCTGTAAACCGGTGCAGACGCATGAACCAATCGCGAGGGCGGACAGGCCAATCGTCCGTGGCGTTGTAAGGCGGTTCAGACGGGCGAATCGTGCCATGTTGATGTAAATTAGGCCGTAAAGCGGCGATTTGCACATATTCATCATGGCATGGTCATTGCTCTCGTAGTGAACAATCACCCTGCATAAACAATATTGCAGACCAAGGCAAAGATCAACTGTTCTTTGACAAAAATAATATGAGCTAAATAAACAAATTTAGATGGACATCACCTGATTTGTTCGGATGACGGATGATCCTTCCGACGCGATAGAGGCGGCATAGGCAGACCGGCAACTCAACATAACCCCCGGTGGGTCAACATACAGCAGTGGCGGCTCAATATGACTTTAGACAACACCACAGGTAATTCAGACCAGTGTTTTGTTGGTAAGAAGTGGCTGCTTATTTTTAAGCTTGGATCAAATCCTCCGGGAGCTTCGCCTGGGGCAGTAGTATTCTGTAGTACTCATTGATTTTGCTTCCAGCACGTACGGGAGTCAAACAAAACCGGTTTTCCCTTTGGCATGAGCTCTCTGCATTAAAGCGCGTGTAGCGTTTTCTTCTGAGACAACCCGCGTCTACCGAGGAGAATTGGCGAAGGTTACAGCGGCGACTTGAATCAGGCCGACCTCCGCAGCAGTTTGGCACCCTGGCGAGGGCGGCTCGGAGGCCGCGACAGCCGTGGCGGCTCACAGGCGCGGGGCGACTCTCAGGTGGCGGCTCAAAGCCTGACCTTGGAGACGGCTCGGGAACACGCCGGCGAATACGCGGTGGCAAGGCGGAGTCAGAATCAGGCGAACCACCAGCCAGCGACGATGAGGCTATGGAGGTTGATGCAGCGATGTCCCATGCAGGCGGCAGGCGACTTGACTTCAGATGCAGGAGCGCGGGCACACGGGAGAAGCGGGCAAGTTGAAGCAGGCCGCCATGACAGGCCGCGTTGTGTGGCGGTAGCGAAGAACCATGGCAGAGGAGGAAGCTCGGAGGCGCCGAGGCGAGGTGGGCCGCGGACTAGCGGGTTTGGAGGTGCTGCTATTCGTCAGCCGCGGAGGCAGCAGGCGCTCGAGGCGAGGCCGAGGCGGAGACCGACTCCGTGGCCTTATCCACTTCCCGTCGTGGCCCCGTATCTTTCTTTCTTTCTTTTATCTCCTCTGTTCCATATTACTAGTCCATGGATATCTCCGCCGTTGTTGACTCACACGTACACATAGCAGTGGGTTTCAAGACAATGTAGCTTGACGTAATGAGTACTAATTGAAGCACTAGTATCTGAGCCGATGTGCTATTTCACTCAAGCAAAAAAGATTCTTGCTGCCACGGGTCTTAATTCCCATGATAATTACTGGCTGTGTTCGATTGCTATGATCAGACACAACAATGTGCGGGTGCAGTAGCACCATACGATAGCTTGTAGTAGAAATAGATCTCCGATGGAAAGAATATTGACGATGGCGGCGCACGAACGAATCCCTAATTTTCTCTTGACCTTAATCTCTTATCCCGCGTGAGTGCTCTGTGCCGGCTCTCCTTCATCTGTCCAATCGCGAGTTTTTCTATCCCTGAGAGAGTTCCCTCCAAGAACTCAACACCATCGTGCGCAGGCCCCACGGTGGGCGCTAACTGTCGTGGAATTGTCACGGCAGATGTCCTATGGTAAGGACTTAGTCGTGAGGCCGCGCATCTATGTAGTAGCTTGAGAGGGGTTGAGCGGAATCGAGACACGCAACGCAAGACAAGGGTTTAGACAGCTTCGGGCCCCGGGAAACATCATCCGGTAATAACCCTACGTGCTGTTTGAGGCTAGATCTCATTATGATCCTCGTGGTGTCGCCGGTAAACCGGCTCTTGTGTCTAGCCCTAGAAACTTGTGAGAACTTGTTTGCTTGTCGCTTGTCCCTCTTTGGGGAGCCCTGCCCCTCCTTATATATGTTGAAGTGGCGGGTTACATGACTAGTCCTAGTAGGATTAGGATTGCTTTATTACAAGGAGTCCTAGTCTTGCTTCCTTTGTAAGAGAATATTCCTTATGCTTTCTTCATAAACCGGCCCACCATACATGAACCGGCCTTCTGGGCCTTGGGCCTTGTCATCCGAGATCCGCCCGCCGGGTTACCAGTGAATTGCCAAGTGTAAACCGGGTCTCAAATAAACCGCCAAGTCCGGCCGGGATACGCCACGGGGTATATCCCCGACAAGAGGGGTGGGGGGTGAATAGACTCCTAGCAAGAAAAGTGGCAGCTTTTAATTTACGTGAAGTTGGAGTCGAGATTTAGCACATGCTTAACTTTCACAATACACATCAAGCATGCATAACAAGAGTATGTGGGTATTGGAAAGTAAAGCATGCAACTTTGACTACTTGACCGAAATAGAAACCTAGCCTTTTCCCAATTTTAGTTATTGGCAGATTTTAGCAATTTAGCACAAGTCAAGCAATCAACCTACACATTCAATTCTAAGAGTATAGCAGCGGAATGTAAAACAATTGCATATGAAGGTATAGGGAGGAGTTTGAGGGAGCAAACACAACGTAGACACGGAGGTTTGTTACGCGTGGTTCCGATAGGTGGTGCTATCGTACATCCACGTTGATGGAGACTTCAACCCACGAAGGGTAACGGTTGCGCGAGTCCACAGAGGGCTCCACCCATGAAGGGTCCACGAAGAAGCAACCTTGTCTATCCCACCATGGCCAACGCCCACGAAGGACTTGCCTCACTAGGGTAGATCTTCACGAAGTAGGCGATCTCCTTGCCCGTACAAACTCCTTGGTTCAACTCCACAAACTTGTCGGAGGCTCCCAAGTGACACCTAACCAATCTAGGAGATACCACTCTCCAAAAGGTAATAGACAGTTTGTTGATGATGAACACCTTGATCAAATGCTTCAAATGATAGTCTCCCCAACACTCAAACAGCTCCTCACAGATTTGGATATGGTGGAAGAATGATTTGAGTGAAAAGCAACTTGGGGAAGGCTAGAGAACAAGATTTATGTGGTAGGAATGGAATATCTTGATCTCAACACAGGTGGTTCTCTCTCAAAACATGTATGATGGAAGTGTAGGCATGTTCTGATGGCTCTCTCCACGAGCGAAGAGTGGGTGGAGGGGTATATATAGCCTCCACACAAAATCTAACCGTTACACAGAATTTACCAAACTCGGTGGAACCGATTCAGAGAACTCGGTCAGACCGATTTAGTTCATAATGTGACCGTTAGGCATTTCGGTGGGACCGATATGATCAAGGGACCGATTTCATTAGGGTTAGGGCAGAACATAATCTCGGTGAGACCGATTACACAAACTCGGTGGGGCCGATTTTGGTAATGAGCACACAGAGGGTTGGTCAGGCAACCTCGGTGGGACCGATTCGCTCACCCAAATGTTACGAAGAGGCAACAGAGAGTTTGCATTGCGTACTCGATGGGACCGATCGCTCATCTCGGTTAGACCGAAAATATTGCAATACGAAACAGAGAGTTTGCAATCCCATCTCGGTGAGACCGAGATCCCTATTGTTGAGACCAAAATGATTAGGGTTTCTGGCAGTGGCTATGTCAAATGAACTCGGTGGCGCCGGATAGAACTTTTTCGTGGGGCCGAGTTGGACTTTTGATTTGGGAAATATGTGAATGTGATAAAGTTGTCGACGGTTTTGGAGCATATCACTAAGCACTTTGAGCAAGCAAGCCATTAAGCAACACCTCATCCCCTTTTAATAGTATTGGCTTTCCTATGGACTCAATGTGATCTTAGATCACTAAAATAGAAAATTTAGAGTCCTGATGTTTGAGCTTAGCCAATCCTTTGTCCTTATCATCTTGAAGGCGTTCCACATCCTCTAGTTCATGCCACTCTAGTTGTTGAACTTGTCTGAAATATACTAGATGAAAACATTAGTCCAACAAGAGATATGTTGACATTAATTACCAAAATCACCTAGGGAGCACTTGTGCTTTCACATGCGATTGTCTACTTTAAAATACAGTTCGTGGAGTTTTCTCGAAGCCACCGTTTGTGCCTTCTAGTGATTTATCCTCTGTAATGTTAATTTGCAATCTGATATTCTGAAATGTAATGTTCAGTTAACAGTTTGGTCTAACAATAGCTACATTTCCTAGAAGTTCTCAAGCATTCTTGGTTTCGTTAACTGTTTTGGTTCATTTGTTCTGCTGTCTAGTTAATTGTTTGGTTCAATTCTGTAATTTGATGTTCATTTGTTGTGGGTACAATTTTGTATTGTTATGCATGTGAGTAATAAATCGAATTTATACACGAGAAACATATATAATTGCTCTATTTCCAAGTTGTTTAGCATGCTTGGTTAGGTTAACTCGATTTTCCATGTGTCTCGAGTTAATCTGTTGGATCTACAATTTGTTTATTTTTCATTAACATATTCTACTAATAGTATGCCAACTCTAAGTTAACCTGATCAAGATCTTCCTTATATGTGTTGCTGTGAAACAATGGGAGGCACTGAGGTTTACCATCGAGGTTTTCCCATGCATGGTCCTTTCGCTAATAGAACATTATTGTGTAGTTGCAGGAATCATTCTAATATTTAGGTTTTTTACAAATTGGTCTTGCACATGTAGGTCATGCTGTCAAAGGCTTAGACCCACTGTTCGACTCATTTTGCATATGGGGAAATGAGATGCCCATGAATATCGGTCAAGTCAAGAAACTCAGAAAGATTGTAAGGACAAAGAAACTTGCGACGAATAACAACAAGATCTTTGTTTGCACAATGAAGAAGACATCAGTCGACTAAGAATGGTACTAACTCTTTTACCTTATTTTTCCCCTTATGCCATTCCAAAATTTATAGCATCTATTTATGCATATCTTTGTTTTCAGTACTTTCCAAAGCAGTTCACTGATGATCACCTCTCAAACCACCTGCATGGTAAAGAGGTGAGGAAGGTATACATTCGACAACCATTCTACAATTTTGAAGTCTTCCTCAAGAAGAATAAGGTTGGGTGGGGAATTATCCATAGCCACTGGCCTAAAGTTGCAAAGACATTCAACATCACTAAAGGTTGAATATTCGCCTTCCGCTCCTGCATTTTCCCAGATGTGATTAATCTGTCTATTTATCGTGTATGATGCTACTTTCCAAAGGTTTTTGATGCCGCATGTGAAACTTGGTGTTGTTGTGTAATGACATAGCTAGCTATATGCCTATATGGTGTAACTGAGTGATGAAGCTTTCTGATGTGATTCGATTATGAAATCCTGGTTCCTGTTATATGGATAAGAAATATATGGCGCGTTTTATAAGAAATATCAAATTGATTACTACATGGATTATCAATAATAATTGGCCTGCTTATTGGGGTTTTCTACTGCAGATAGTTTCTCTGACAACACCATGGGCGATGAACTCAAACAACCCACGCGGTTTCTAGAAAGTAGGCATGTTGGATCAATTAACAATCACACACGGCTTAGGCCATACAACTGCTTGCATTAGGCGACCTTGCACAAACATTTCCACATAAAAAAATCTGTGTGATATATATACAAACGGAAACATTTTTCCGAGATCCACTTTGTGGGTTGTACATACTAACAGAAATAATTGGGCATGTACAATTGTCTCTGATGCCTCGCCTGATCGCACACAAGCTCATATTTCCCCGCGTGTGTGATCGGTGGGCCTATCCCTGACGGTTTCTAGGTCGTGTGGGAAGGACCCCCCTATCGCACACACTGACCAGGCGACGGTTTAAAACTCTGTCATGGAAAGGGTGTAAAAACCATTTGTATACCACGTCTCTGCACCGGTGCATGTAGAGGCTTTCGTATCAGTCACAGTAGGAAACTCTGGAATTACTTCCAAGGTTGCTTTCCCTTGACATGATGACGAAGATACTACTATCTTGTTGAATTGCACTATTCTCCCACTCACCTTTTTGTAAGAACCATTTTCTTCAAAATGATACTGCTTTGTGCGACAAACTTTTGCCTCAGTATAGTGATGGGGGAATACCCAATAATTTGGGATAACCTACAAAGTAGCACTTGTCTGATTTGGAATAGGTTTGTAAAATACTTTACACAAGCTCCATATTCCAAATGTTAAGAAAATACATAACAAGGTTGGGCATACCATACCATGGTGTTATTTCAACAGCTAATGGCACTCTTTTTGGTGTAAAAGCCGTAGTCTCTAAAGCATTACTTTAAAAGAGATAATGGCAAATTGATTTATGTCATCTTTGATCTTACCATGACATAAATGGTTTAATTACATCTTCACGGACATTTGTAACGCCCAGGATGCGGCTATAGCTCTTACGTGTCGAGGCACGACTTAGAGTCATAACCGCATTCTGGAATGGTCTCAAGCATGATATCTTTACACAACCCATGTAATGAACAGGATGAAAGAGAGTTTAATAGTTAGCTTACACTCGCCACATCACACAATTAATACAAACATTCATCAAGAGAACACAGAGTCTGACTACGGACGAAATCAAACAAAGAAAAAGATACCACACAGGATAATCTGGATCGGCCCTAGTAGGAACCACTACGGATCGTCAGGGTACGTCACGTACATACGCCTACACTCTTCATGGAACTCGCACCGAAGCTCTTGCATGTCTCCTGAGGTACTTGCATCTGGTTTGCGTAGTAAACTGTGAGTCACGAGGACTCAACAATCTTGTTCCCAGGTATCAAAACTACCAAAGCTTTTAGGTGGGGAGAAGTTATGAAGTGGGGTTGCAGCAAGCGCTAAGCATATATGTGGTGGCTAGCTTACGAACTTTCATAGCGAGAAGAGAAGCTATGCCAACGATTGTAAACTAGTAATGATCACTAAGTGATCCTGTCTACCTATGAGTCATTCATAACCCAGCCGTGTTCTCTTCCCGAACCCCCTCGAAAATAGACCATCACGGCTACTCACACAGGTAGTGTATTTTATTTGAGTTTTTGTGTCAAGTTATCTACAACCGGATATCACCAAACTCCAATCCGCCACATAACCGCGGGCATGACTTTCGAAAGATCATAACCCTATAGGGGTGTCCCAACTTAGCCCATCACACGCTCTCACGGTCAGCAGAGGTAAAACCTCTTATCTTAGGGACAACCCGATCAGACTCGGAATCCCGGTGCACAAGATATTTCGAAATGGTAAAACACGTCTAGCAAGACCTCCCGATGTGCGTATCTCATCTCAGGCCACCCCGATAGGAGCTGCACGTATCTCATCTCAGTCCACGATCGGATGGGACAAGCTACGAGTGAATACCAAATACCCCGGGTTTCCCCGTGGCGGCCCCGCGGGCTGCCTAGTTTGGACCAACACTCATGAGGAGCACTGGCACGGGATGTAAATTAATTCCTCGGGTGCTAGCCGATCCCTATGCAAGTTTTAGTTATTAGGCAAATGGTAAAACCAATGTTGGGCCTTGCTGGAGGAGTTTTATTCAGAGCGAACTATCAAGGGAGGGCCATAAACCCCAAACGTGTTAGGAACGCAATATCAAGGAACATAATACCAGTTTATCGGATCCTATGGCAGCATGATTGGAACAAAACACCAAGAATAAGGCCAAGCCTTCCACTCATTACCAAGTATATAGGTGCATTAATTAAATAAGATATATATTGTGATATTTCCAAAATATTCATGTTCCGACATGGAGTAATCTTCAACTTCACCTGCAATTAACAAAGCTATAAGAGGGCTTGAGCAAAAGCATATTTTAGCCATTCAACGGTTTGCTAGGAGGGTCGTTAGAGGTTTCATGGCAATGTAGGAGGCTAACAAGCAAATAGATAGGTAGCACGACATAGCGATAGAGCGAGACAACTAGCAAAGCAAAGATAGAGGTGATATCAGGGAACGGTCATCTTGCCTGGGATCCCGCAAGGAAGAAGAACGAGTCCATGAAGAAGACAAACAGACGTAGTCGAACGAATCCTCACAACTCCAGAACGAAACCGAAGCTAATGAGAGAAGCAAACCGGAAAGAAGCAAACAACATGGTAAACACACAAGAATAAACATGGCATTATGCACAACCAAGTATGATGCATGTCCGGTTTAAATATGCCTGGCATGGCAAAGTGCACAAACAATACTACAAGTTAAGTGGAGCTCAATATGCAACGAGTTGCATATTGACGAAACACCACATTCGATTTACTTAGACGACTCTCGTTTATGAACCCAACAGGTTGTATGTTGTTTAACATGGGAAGAGGTGAAGCACAAATAGACTACACTATCTAGGCAATTTAAATGAGGCCGGAAATAACAAACAACAATTCCGGAAAATCCCCATGTGCATATTTAGCAATTTTTATATCAAACAACAATTTAAACATTTTAGATGTTGTTATCATGATGTGGATGACATTTGCAAGTTTTTATGCAATTTTATGAAAACTTCGGCATGAAGATGATAGAGAGTATTTTGTCACCGTGGTGGGAAGGAAGAGGGGATGCCACGGCAGTGAATCCAAAAATGATGCCGCAACAACATTTCGGTACCGACAACTCGTTGAGATGTCGACGCAAAAGAAGGGTCGCGTGAGAGAGTCATGCAAAATATGGTGGCGTGATCCTGCATACCAGGTTCCCACATGTTGGTGACACAGAAAACGAGGAACATGCACGAAACAAGTCGGGGATGGTGCAATGATGTCGCTTAAAGCTACATCGGTATTTCCCCAAAGAGGAAGGGATGATGCAACACAGCGGCGGTAGGTATTTCCCTCAGATGTGAAACCAAGGTTATCAAACCAGTAGGAGAACCAAGCAACACAACCTAAACAACACCTGCACACAAATAACAACTTCTCGCAACCCAACGTGTTAAAGGGGTTGTCAATCCCTTTTGGGGTACGACGCCTCAAGATAGGCAAAACGGACGTGAGGAATTTGTAGTAGATTGATAGATCAAACGCCAAATAAAATAAATAAGAATAAATTGCAGCAAGGTATTTTTGTATTTTTTTGTTTAGTAGATCTAGAAATAAATGCAAGGAAAAATTAGATCGCAAAGGCAAATATGTGAGAAAGAAGACCAAGGGGCCGCAGGTTTCACTAGTGGCTTCTCTCAAGAAAAATAGCAAACGGTCGGTAACAAATTATTGTTGGGCAATTGATAGAACCTCAAATAATTATGATGATATCCAGGCAATGATCATTACATAGGCATCACGTCCAAGATTAGTAGACCAACTCCTGCCTGCATCTACTACTATTACTCCACACATCGACCGCTATCCAGAATGCATCTAGTGTATTAAGTTCATGAAAAAACGAAGTAATGCATTAAGAGCGATGACATGATGTAGACAAAATCCGTTTATCTATGGCGTTAGATATGGATCTCGTCGTTTTATCCTTAGTAGCAACAATACATACATGTCGGTTCCCTTTCTGTCACTTGGATCAAGCATCGTAAGATCGAACCCACTACCGGGCACCTCTTCCCATTGCAAGATAAATAGATCAAGTTGGCCAAACAAAACCCAAATATCGGAGAAGAAATACGAGGCTATAAAAGATCATGCATATAAGAGATCAAATAAACTCAAATAATTTTCAGGGATACAAAAAGATAGATCTGATCATAAAGTCAAAGTTCATCGGATCCCAATAAACACACCGCAAAAAGATTTACATTATATGGATCTCCGAGAGACCATTGTATTGAGAATCAAAAGAGAGAGAGGAAGCCATCTAGATACTAACTGTTGGAAATATGCCCTAGAGGCAATAATAAAAGAGTTATTATTATATTTCCTTGTTCATGATAATCGTTTATTATCCATGCTATAATTGTATTGATTGGAAACTCATATACATGTGTGGATAAATAGACAAACTTTGTGTCCCTAGTAAGCCTCTTCGGGACTAGCTCGTTGATCAAAGATGACCGCGGTTTCCAGGTCATAGACATGAGTTGTCATTTGATAACGGGATCACATCATTAGGAGAATGATGTGATGGACGAGACCCAAACGTTAAACATAGCTTTTGATCGTATCAGTTATCGCTATAGTTTTCTGCATGTCAAGTATAAGTTCCTATGACCATGGGATCATGTAACTCACTGACACCGTAGGAGTGCTTTGTGTGTGCCAAACGTCGCAACGTAACTAGGTGACTATAAAGGTACTCTACAGGTATCTCCGAAGGTATCTGTTGAGTTGACATGGATCGAGACTGGGATTTGTCACTCCGTATGACGGAGAGGTATCTCCGGGCCCACTCGGTAATACGTCATCTTAATGAGCTCAAAGTGACTAAGTGGTTAGTCACGGGATTATGTATTACGGTAACGAGTAAAGAGACTTGCCGGTAACGAGATTGAACTAGGTATAGAGATACCGACGATCGAATCTCGGGCAAGTAAAATACCGACGAGACAAAGGGAACTGTATACGGGATTACCTGAATCCTTGACATCGTGGTTCATCCGATGAGATCATCGAGAAACGTGTGGGAACCAATATGGGTATCCAGATCCCGCTATTGGTTATTGACCTGGGAGTGTCTCGGTCATGTCTACATGGTTTCCGAACCCGCAGGGTCTACACACTTAAGGTTCGGTGACGCTAGGGTTGTTAGTGAGAACAGTGCATGGTTACCGAAGGTTGTTCGGAGTCCCGGATGAGATCCCGGACATGACGAGGGTCTCCGGAATGGTCCGGGGATGAAGATTGATATATAGGATGAAGGTGTTCGGAGTCCGGATGTGTTCCGGGGAGTATCGGGAAATCGGCGGATGACCGAAAGGGGTTTCGGGGGTCCCGGAAGGGGTTTTGGGCCTAATGGGCCACAAAGGGGGACACAACAGCCCTCATAGGGCTGTGCGCCCCCCCTGGGCCCTCTCCTTGTGCGCCAAGGGAGGTGGACCCCCCTAGGGCTGCCGCACCCCCTTAGCCATGGGGGGCAAGGCACCTAGGGGGGGAAACCCTAGCCCCAGGGGGCGCCGCCCCTCCCCATCTGCCCTGGCCGCCGGCCCCTAGGGGAAACCCTAGGGCGCCCCCCTCCCCTCTACTCCCCCTATATAAAGAGAGGCAGAGGGAGGGCAGCCACACACGTTCGTGCCTCGGTGCTGCCCTCCCTCTCCCACTACAATCTTCGTTTTCCCGCGGTGCTTGGCGAAGCCCTGCTGGAATCCTCCACCACCATCTCCACCACGCCGTCGTGCTGCCGGTGTCTCCATCAACCTCTCCTTCCCCCTTGCTGGATCAAGAAGGAGGAGACGTCCCCGAGCTGTACGTGTGAAGAACGCGGAGGCACCGTTGCTTCGGTGCTAGGATCTTCGGCGATCTGAATCGCGGCGAGTACGACTCCATCAACCGCGTTCTTGAATGCTTCCGCTTAGCGATCTACAAGGGTATGTGGATCCAACTCTCCCCTCGTAGATGCATCTCCTAGATTGATCTTGGTGAACGTAGATAAATTTTTTTGTTTCCCATGCAACGTTCCCCAACAGTGGCATCATGAGCTAGGATCTTGCGTAGATGCTTTCACGAGTAGAACACAAAAGGGTTTGTGGACGTTGATGTTTAGATTGCTTCCCTCCTTAGTCTTTCTTGATTCCGCGGTATTATGGGATGAAGCGGCCCGGACCAACTTTACATGTCCACGTACATGAGACCGGTTCCATCGACAGACATGTGACTTTTGTTGCATAAGATGGCTGGCGGGTGTCTGTCTCTCCTATCTTAGTTGAATCGGAACAGAACAAGGCGGTCCTTGTAGAAGGTTAAATAGCAACTTAAATATCACCGTTGTGGCTTTGCGTAGGTAAGAAGCGTTCTTGCTAGATACCCATAGCAGCCACGTAAAACATGCAACAACAAATTAGAGGACGTCTAACTTGTTTTTGCAGGGTATGTATGTGATATGATATGGCCAATGACATGATGAGATATATTTGATGTATGAGATGATCATGTTGTAATAGTTAATATCGACTTGCATGTCGATGCATACGGCAACCGGCAGGAGCCATAGGGTTGTCTTTAATTTGTATGACCTGCGTGTCAATCATTAAGCGCTTTGTAATGCTTTACTTTATCGCTAAACGGTAGCAATAGTAGTAAGAGCATGGTGGGCGCGCGACAACCCCGATGGCGACACGATGATGGAGATCATGATGATGGGGATCATGGTGTGGCGCCGGTGACGATGGAGATCATGCCGGTGCTTTGGAGATGGAGATCAAAAGCACGAGTTGATGGCCATATCATGTCACTTATGATTTGCATGTGATGTTAATCCTTTTATGCATCTTATTTTGCTTAGGACGACGGTAGCATTATAAGATGATCCTTCACTAAAATTTCAAGATAAAATTGTGTTCCCCCCGAGTGTGCGCCGTTGCGAAGGTTCGTCGTTTCGAAGCACCACGTGATGATCGGGTGTGATAGACTCTACGTTCGCATACAACGGGTGCAAGCCAGGTTTGCACATGCAGAACACTCGGGTTAGACTTGACGAGCCTAGCATGTACAGACATGGCCTCGGAACACGGAAGACCGAAAGGTCGAGCATGAGTCATATAGTAGATATGATCAACATGTAGATGTTCACCATTGACACCACCTCATCTCACGTGATGATCGGACTTGGGTTGGTGGATCTGGATCATGTCACGCTCGAATGACCAGAGGGATGTCAATTTGAGTGGGAGTTATAAATAATTTGATTAGGTAATAACTCACTTATCATGAACAATAGTCTAAAATGTCTTTGCAAATCTTTTGTTGTAGATGGCTCGCGCAGTAGCTCCCCTGAATTTTAATGCGTTCCTAGAGAAAGCTAAACTGAAAGATGATGGGAGCAACTTTGCGGACTGGCTCCGCAATCTGAGGATCATCCTCACAGCTGCCCAAAAGGTTTATGTCCTAAATGCACCGCTAGGTGAACACCCCGCTCCTCAGGCCTCTGCAGACGTTATGAACGCCTGGCAGTCGCGTTCGGATGACTACTCAGTAGTGCAGTGTGCCATTTTGTATAGCTTGGAAGGAGGACTTCAAAGGCGTTTTGAACGTCATGGAGCATATGAGATGTTCCAGGAGTTGAAGTTCATCTTTGAAAAGAATGCTAAGATCGAGAGGTATGAGACCACCGATAAATTCTTTGCTTGCAAGATGGAGGAGAATTCGTCTGTCAGTGAGCACTTACTGAAGATGTCTGGGTACTATACCCGCATAGCTGATCTGGGACTTGTGTTCCCGGACGAGGCTATCATTGACAGAATTCTCCAGTCACTCCCGCCTAGCTACAAGAGCTTCGTGCAGCAGTATAACATGCAAGGGATGAACAAAACCATCGCCGAGCTGTTTTCGATGCTGAAAGTCGCTGAGGCAGACATCCAGAAGGAGTATCAAGTGTTGATGGTCAATAAAACCACCAGTTTCAAGAAGAATGGCAAGGGCAAGAAGGGTAACTCTAAGAAGGGTGGCAAGGGAGTTGCTCATCCAGTGAAGAAACCCAAGGCTGGGCCCAAGCCAGAGACTGAGTGTTTCTATTGCAAGGGGAGCGGCCACTGGAAGCGGAACTGCCCCAAGTATCTGGCAGACAAGAAGGGGGCCAACAACAACAACAAGCAAGGTATATGTGATATACATGTTATTGATGTGTACCTTACCAACTCTCGTTGTAGTGCCTGGGTATTTGATACCGGTTCGGTTGCTCACATTTGCAACTCTAAACAGGAACTGCGGAATAAACGGAGGCTGGCGAAGGACGAAGTGACGATGCGCGTGGGAAATGGTTCCAAGGTTGATGTGATCGCCGTCGGCACGCTCGCTCTTCGATTACCATCGGGATTAGTTATGAACCTGAATAATTGTTATTTAGTGCCTGCGTTAAGCATGAACATTATATCTGGATCTTGTTTATTGCGAGACGGTTACTCATTTAAATCAGAGAATAAAGGTTGTTCTATTTATATGGGTAATATCTTTTATGGTCATGCACCCGAAGTGAGGGGTTTATTCTTATTGAATCTCGATAGTGATGATACACATGTTCATAACATTGATGCCAAAAGATGTAGAGTAGTTAGCGATAGTACCACTTACTTGTGGCACTGCCGTCTGGGTCATATCGGCGTAAAACGCATGAGGAAGCTCCATGCTGATGGACTTTTGGAGTCTCTTGATTTTGAATCACTTGACACATGCGAGCCGTGCCTCATGGGCAAGATGACGAGGACCCCGTTTTCAGGGACAATGGAACGGGCAAGTGACTTATTGGAAATCATACATACTGATGTGTGTGGTCCGATGAATGTCACGGCGCGCGGTGGATATCGTTATTTTCTCACCTTCACTGACGACTTAAGTAGATATGGGTATATTTACTTAATGAAGCATAAGTCTGAAACTTTTGAAAAGTTCAAGCAATTTCAGAGTGAAGTTGAAAATCATCGTAACAAGAAGATCAAGTTCCTACGATCTGATCGAGGGGGAGAATATCTGAGTTATGAGTTTGGCAATCTCTTAAGAAAATGTGGAATCGTTTCACAGTTGACGCCACCTGGAACACCACAGCGTAATGGTGTGTCCGAACGTCGTAATCGAACCCTATTAGATATGGTGCGTTCTATGATGTCTCTTGCCGATTTGCCACTATCGTTTTGGGGATATGCGTTAGAGACAGCTGCATTCACTTTAAATAGGGCTCCATCCAAGTCTGTTGAGACAACACCGTATGAACTATGGTTTGGTAAGAAACCTAAGTTGTCTTTTCTCAAGGTTTGGGGTTGCGATGCTTATGTCAAAAGGCTTCAGCCAGAAAAGCTCGAACCCAAAGCGGACAAATGTGTCTTCATAGGATACCCAAAAGAAACTGTTGGGTACGCCTTCTACCTCAGATCCGAAGGCAAAGTGTTTGTCGCTAAGAACGGGTCCTTTCTCGAGAAAGAGTTTCTCTCGAAAGAATTGAGTGGGAGGAAGGTAGAACTTGATGAGGTTATTGAACCTCTGCTTCAACCAGAGAGTTGCGCAGCACAGAAAGATGTTTTTGTGGAACCTGCAGCGGTTGAAGAGGAAGCCAATGATGATGATCAAGAAGCTTCTGATCAAGTTACTACCGAGCCTCGTAGGTCGACAAGGGTACGCACTGCACCTGAGTGGTATGGTAACCCTGTCTTGGAGGTCATGTTGTTAGACAACGGTGAACCTACGAGCTATGGAGAAGCGATGGTGGGCCCGGATTCTAACAAATGGTTAGAGGCCATGAAATCCGAGATGGGATCCATGTATGAAAACAAAGTATGGACTTTGGAAGTATTACCTGAAGGGCGGAAGGCCATTCAGAATAAATGGATTTTTAAGAGGAAGACGGACGCTGACGGTAATGTCACCGTGTATAAAGCTCGACTTGTGGCAAAGGGTTTTTCACAAGTTCAAGGGATTGACTATGATGAGACTTTCTCACCCGTAGCGATGCTTAAATCCGTCCGAATCATGTTAGCAATAGCTGCATATTTCGATTATGAAATTTGGCAGATGGATGTCAAAACAGCGTTCCTTAACGGTTTTCTTAAGGAAGAGTTGTATATGATACAACCGGAAGGTTTTGTCGATCCAGAGAATGCTAACAAAGTATGCAAGCTCCAGCGTTCCATTTATGGGCTAGTGCAAGCATCTCGGAGTTGGAATCTTCGCTTTGATGAGGTGATCAAAGCGTTTGGGTTTGTACAAGTTTACAATGAAGCTTGTATTTACAAGAAAGTGAGTGGGAGCTCTATAGCGTTTCTGATATTATATGTGGATGACATATTGCTGATTGGAAACAATATAGAATTTTTGGATAGCGTGAAGGGGTATTTGAACAAGAGTTTTTCAATGAAGGATCTCGGTGAAGCTGCTTTCATATTAGGCATCAAGATCTATAGAGATAGATCAAGACGCTTGATAGGACTTTCACAAAGTACATACCTTGATAAAGTTTTGAAGAAGTTCAAAATGGATCAATCCAAGAAGGGGTTCTTGCCGGTATTGCAAGGTACAAAGTTGAGTAAGACTCAATGCCCAGTGACTGCGGAAGATAGAGAAAAGATGAGTGTCGTCCCCTATGCTTCAGCCATAGGCTCTGTCATGTATGCAATGCTGTGCACAAGACCAGATGTCAGCCTTGCCATAAGTATGGCCGGAAGGTTTCAAAGTAATCCTGGTATGGATCACTGGACAGCGGTCAAGAATATCCTAAAGTACCTGAAAAGGACTAAGGAAATGTTTCTCGTTTATGGAGGTGATCAAGAGCTCGTCGTAAAGGGTTACGTCGATGCAAGCTTTGACACTGATCCGGATGACTCTAAGTCTCAAACCGGATACGTATATATTCTCAACGGAGGAGCGGTAAGCTGGTGCAGTTCCAAGCAAAGCGTGGTAGCCGATTCTACATGCGAAGCGGAGTACATAGCTGCCTCGGAGGCGGCAAAGGAAGGTGTCTGGATGAAGGAGTTCATGACAGATCTTGGAGTTGTGCCTAGTGCACTAAACCCAATGACTCTGTTCTGTGACAACACTGGTGCCATTGCTCTAGCCAAGGAACCAAGGTTTCACAAGAGGACCAGACACATAAAGCGACGCTTCAATTCCATCCGCGATTCAGTCAAGGAGAAGGACATAAACATTTGCAAAGTACACACGGATTTGAATGTTGCAGATCCGTTGACTAAGCCTCTTCCACGGGCTAAGCATGATCAACACCAAGACTCTATGGGTGTTAGATTCATTACCTTGTAATGCTAGATTATTGACTCTAGTGCAAGTGGGAGACTGTTGGAAATATGCCCTAGAGGCAATAATAAAAGAGTTATTATTATATTTCCTTGTTCATGATAATCGTTTATTATCCATGCTATAATTGTATTGATTGGAAACTCATATACATGTGTGGATAAATAGACAAACTTTGTGTCCCTAGTAAGCCTCTTCGGGACTAGCTCGTTGATCAAAGATGACCGTGGTTTCCAGGTCATAGACATGAGTTGTCATTTGATAACGGGATCACATCATTAGGAGAATGATGTGATGGACGAGACCCAAACGTTAAACATAGCTTTTGATCGTATCAGTTATCGCTATAGTTTTCTGCATGTCAAGTATAAGTTCCTATGACCATGGGATCATGTAACTCACTGACACCGTAGGAGTGCTTTGTGTGTGCCAAACGTCGCAACGTAACTGGGTGACTATAAAGGTACTCTACAGGTATCTCCGAAGGTATCTGTTGAGTTGACATGGATCGAGACTGGGATTTGTCACTCCGTATGACGGAGAGGTATCTCCGGGCCCACTCGGTAATACGTCATCTTAATGAGCTCAAAGTGACTAAGTGGTTAGTCACGGGATTATGTATTACGGTAACGAGTAAAGAGACTTGCCGGTAACGAGATTGAACTAGGTATAGAGATACCGACGATCGAATCTCGGGCAAGTAACATACCGACGAGACAAAGGGAACTGTATATGGGATTACCTGAATCCTTGACATCGTGGTTCATCCGATGAGATCATCGAGAAACGTGTGGGAACCAATATGGGTATCCAGATCCCGCTATTGGTTATTGACCTGGGAGTGTCTCGGTCATGTCTACATGGTTTCCGAACTCGCAGGGTCTACACACTTAAGGTTCGGTGACGCTAGGGTTGTTAGTGAGAACAGTGCATGGTTACCGAAGGTTGTTCGGAGTCCCGGATGAGATCCCGGACATGACGAGGGTCTCCGGAATGGTCCGGGGACGAAGATTGATATATAGGATGAAGGTGTTCGGAGTCCGGAAGTGTTCCGGGGAGTATCGGGAAATCGGCGGATGACCGAAAGGGGTTTCGGGGGTCCCGGAAGGGGTTTCAGGCCTAATGGGCCACAAAGGGGGACACAACATCCCTCATAGGGCTGTGCGCCCCCCCCTGGGCCCTCTCCTTGTGCGCCAAGGGAGGTGGACCCCCCTAGGGCTGCTGCACCCCCTTAGCCATGGGGGGCAAGGCACCTAGGGGGGGAAACCCTAGCCCCAGGGGGCGCCGCCCCTCCCCATCTGCCCTGGCCGCCGGCCCCTAGGGGAAACCCTAGGGCGCCCCCCTCCCCTCTACTCCCCCTATATAAAGAGAGGTAGAGGGAGGGCAGCCACACACGTTCGTGCCTCGGTGCTGCCCTCCCTCTCCCACTACAATCTTCGTTTTCCCGCGGTGCTTGGCGAAGCCCTGCTGGAATCCTCCACCACCATTTCCACCACGCCGTCGTGCTGCCGGTGTCTCCATCAACCTCTCCTTCCCCCTTGCTGGATCAAGAAGGAGGAGACGTCCCCGAGCTGTACGTGTGAAGAACGCGGAGGCACCGTTGCTTCGGTGCTAGGATCTTCGGCGATCTGAATCGCGGCGAGTACGACTCCATCAACCGCGTTCTTGAACGCTTCCGCTTAGCGATCTACAAGGGTATGTGGATCCAACTCTCCCCTCGTAGATGCATCTCCTAGATTGATCTTGGTGAACGTAGAGAAAAATTTTTGTTTCCCATGCAACGTTCCCCAACACTAACTACGGACCCGTAGGTCTACAAAGAACTACTCATGCATCATCAGAGAGGCACCAATGGAGGTGGTGAACCCCATCCGAGATGGTGTCTAGATTGGATCTGGTGGTTTTGGACTCTGCGGCGACTGGATAAATATTTCGTCGACTCCCCTAGGGTTTTCTGGAATATTGGGGTATTTATAGAGCAAAGGGGCGGTGCAGGAGGCCACCGAGGTGGGCACAACCCACCTGGGTGCGCCAGGGGGGCCTGGCGCGCCCTGGTGGGTTGTGCCCTCCTCGGGGCACCCCCCAGGTGCTGCCTTGGCCCATCAGTTGTCTTCTGGCCCATAAAAATTCTCCAAAAGTTTCGCGGTGTTTGGGATCCATTTGATACTGATTTCCTGCGATGTAAAAAACATGCAGAAAAGAACAACTGGCACTTGGCACTATGTCAATAGGTTAGTACCAAAAACTGATATAAAATGACAATAAAATGATTGTAAAACATCCAAGAATGATAATATAACAACATGGAACAATAAAAAATTATAGATACATTGGAGACGTATCATGCAAATACGAGCATCTCATACAACACATGCATTTGTCCACGGGCATTCATGTGGCGAGGGGAGTGGAAGTAGTGGTACACGGGACGTAGTCGAACTTGATGCTCCCGTTGCACGGGTCTTCGGCGACGGTAGTGGTAGACATTCCGTAGATGTTGATGTCGTCGGTGTCGTGGTACTTGGGGTCTTCGGACTTGCCGATCTCAACAAACCCAACGGGGTGCTTGATGTTCTCGGGTCACGGTGATGATAGTCGTACACCGTCGTCGTGGTACTTGTCAGTCCGTGAAGTCGATCCCGGGGTCTTGGCAAAGCAAGCAGGCTCGGTCTTGGCGATCCAAAATGAAGCAAGACCAAGGGGCCACGGGTGGACAGCAACAAGGCAGTGCAAAGTGGGCTGGCGCTAGCAGCAGGAGAAGATGCCTCGAGTCGGGCGTCGCGGTAGAAGGGACGACGAGGTTGCAAGTCCGGTGGAGATGTAGGCGCCGAGGAGGCAGAGGATAGTCGGTTGTCGCGGCGGCGCTGGAGGTGGCCGGAGGAAGCGGATCCGGCAGCGAGGTCCTCGAGACCCACCGCATCGAGCCGGAGAGCATGCAGAGGTCAAGGGCGAGGCAAAGCTCCTACTTGATGGAGCCATGGCTGGTCTAGGGTACTTGGCGAGGCGGAGGGAGGCAGATCCGGCAGTGGCGGTGATGCAACACGAGGACGGCGACGCTGAGGACTACGGCGACACGGCACGCGTGCGGCCCTACGAGGTGGTGTCAAGGGGCGACAGCGAGAACGGAGACGACACGGCAGTGGGATGGAGCTTCAGCGGTGGGACGGCGACGCTGGCCCGCAGCTGGAGGGCGGCAGACCACACGGCGCGGCTGCAGGCACGGATGCCCTTTGCGAGGCCGAGGCATAGAGGAGAAGGACGTCGGGGTCGAGCGATGGCGCGGGGCGACGAGCCGTGCGCATGGTAGCGGAGACGATGGCGGGGTCAGCGCAATGGACGGCGGGGCTTCAGCGACGAGGGAAGGAGAGGAGCGGCAAGGGGCTCGGGGTATCGAGCGATGGAGGAGGAGATCAAGGAGGAGGGGTCTGTGTGCGTGCGTGCGTTGAGTGGCAGCGAACGGGAGGGAATGAGGGAGGGCGAGAGGAGTGCTACTTCTCGAGCTTGCGTTGTATTTCCTCGAAGAGGAAAGGGTGATGCAGCACTGTAGCGTAAGTATTTCCCTCAGTTTTTGAGAACCAAGGTATCAATCCAGTAGGAGACCACGCGCGAGGGATTCGCACCTGCAGAAACAAATAAGAACTTTTCAGCCAACACGATAAGGGGTTGTCAATCCCTTTACGGTCACTTACGAAAGTGAGATCTGATAGATAGGATAGTTTGATAGGTATTTTTGGATATAAGAACAGAAAGTAAAAGTGGAAAAGTAAAGTAGATTGTAGATTGATATGTTGAGAATAGACCCGGGGCCCATAGGTTTCTCTAGTGGCTTCTCTCATGATAGCATAATTCTAGGGCGGGTAAACAAATTACTGTCGAGCAATTGATAGAAAAGAGAATACTTATGAGACTATCTAGGCATGATCATTATATATAGGCATCACGTCCGAAACAAGTGGACCGAAATGATTCTGCATCTACTACTATTACTACACACATCGACCGCTATCCAGCATGCATCTAGAGTATTAAGTTCATAAGAACAGAGTAACGCCTTAAGCAAGATGACATGATGTAGAGGGATGAACTCAAACAATATGATATAAACCCCACCTTTTTATCCACGATGGCAAGAATACAATACATGCCTTGCTGCCCCTACAGTCACTGGGAAAGGACACCGCAAGATTGAACCCAAAGCCAAGCACTTCTCCCATTGCAAGAACTATAGATCTAGTAGGCCAAACCAAACCAATAATTCGAAGAGACTTGCAAGGATATTATAATCATACATAAAGAGTTCAGAAAAGAACCAAATATTTCTCATAGATAATCTTGATCATAAACCCACAATTCATCGGATCTCGACAAACACACCGCAAAAAGAGATTACATCGAATAGATCTCCTCAAAGACCGAGGAGAACTTGGTATTGAGATCCAAAGAGAGAGAAGAAGCCATCTAGATACTAGCTATGGACCCTTTTTTCCCGAAGGTCTGTGGTAAACTACTCACAACTCATGGGGAGGCGATGATGATGATGTAGAAGCACTCCGTGGTAGATCCCCCCTCCGGCAGAGCTCCAGAACAGGCCCCAAGATGGGATCTCACGGGAACAGAAGGTTGCGGCGGTGGAACTAGGGTTTTCTCTCTGTTTCCAATGGTTTCGGGGTACATAGGTATACATAGGAGGAAGGAGGGCACCAGGGGCCAAACATAGGGCCCACGAGGTAGGGGGGTGCGCCCCGCACCCTCGTGGACGCCACGTGTGCCCTATTTCATGGTTCTCAAGTCTCCCGTGCGTATTTTGCTCCAAAAATATCTCTCCCGAAGTTTCATTCTGTTTGGACTCCGTTTGATATTCCTTTTTTGTAAAACCCTGAAATAGGCAAAAAAACAGTAATCTGGACTAGGCCTTTGGGTTAATAGGTTAATCCCAAAAATAATATAAAAGTGTATAACAAAGCCCATTAAACATCCAAAACATCATAAATAATAGCATGGAACAATAAAAAAATATAGATACATTGGAGACGTATCAAGCATCCCCAAGCTTAATTCCTGCTCGTCCTGGAGTAGGTAAATGATAAAAACAGAATTTTTGATGTGGAATGCTAACCAACATAGTTTTCAATGTAATTCTCTTAATTGTGGCATGAATGTTCAGATCTGAAAGATTCAAGACAAAAGTATATATTGACATAAGAAATAATAATACTTCAAGCATACTAACAAAGCAATCATGTCTTCTCAAAATACTATGGCTAAAGAAAGTTATCCCGACAAAATCATATAGTCTGGCTATGCTCCCTCTTCATCACACAAAATATTCATATCATGCACAACCCCGGTTTCAGCCAAACACTTGTTTTCATACTCTATTCTTTCAAACCTTTCAACTTTCACGCAATACACGAGCGTGAGCCATGGATATAGCACTATGTGGAATAGAGTGGTGGTTGTGGAGAAGACAAAAAGGAGGGAGATAGTCTCACATCGACTAGGCGTATCAACGGGCTATGGAGATGCCCATCAATAGATATCAATGTAAGTGAGTAGGGATTTCCATGCAACGGATGCACTAGAGTTAAAAATGTATGAAAGCTCAACAAAAGAAACTATGTGGGCATGCATCCAACTTGCTTGCTCACGAAGACCTAGGGCATTTGAGTAAGCCCATCGTTGGAATATACAAGCCAAGTTCTATAATGAAAATTCCCACTAGTATATGAAAGTGACTAAACATGAGACTCTCTATCATGAAGAACATGGTGCTACTTTGAAGCACAAGTGTGGAAAAAGATAGTAGCATTGTCCCTTCTCTCTTTTCTCTCACTTTTTTTGAGGGGCTTTCTCCCTTTTTTTATTTAGCCCCTCTCTATATTTATTTTTCTTTTGGGCCATCTTTTTTATCATTGGCCATTCCTCACATGGGACAATGCTCTTATAATGATGATCATCACACTTTTATTGATTTACAACTCGATACTAGAACAAAGTATGACTCTATATGAATGCCTCCGGCGGTGTACCGGGATGTGAAATGAATCAAGAGTGACATGTATGAAAATTTATGCATGGTGGCTTTGCCACAAATATGATGTCAACTACATGATCATGCATGGCAATATGAGAATATGAAGCGTGTCATATGAATGGAACTGTGGAAAGTTGCATGGCAATATATCTCGGAATGGCTGTGGAAATGCCATGATATGTAGGTATGGTGGCTTATATGGTGGCTGTTTTGAGGAAGGTATATGGTGGGTGTATGGTACCGGCGAAAGTTGCGCGACACAAGAGAGGCTAGCAATAGTGGAAGGGTGAGAGTTTGTATAATCCATGGACTCAACATTAGTCATAAGAACTCATATACTTAATGCAAAAATTTATGAGTCATAAAAACAAAGCAATCAACGCATGCTCCTTGGGGGAGGTTGGTAGGAGTTAACTATCGCGCGCCCGGACCTCCACACAAAGGATGACACTCTACAAATACCTCACGCTCTAACTTCGTCACATAGCGGTTCACCATACGTGCATGCTACGAGAATCACAAACTTTAACACAAGTATTTCTCAAATTCATAATAACTCCACTAGCATGACTCTAATATCATAATCCTCATATCTCAAAACAATTATCAAGCATCCAACTTCTCTTCATATTCAATGCACTTAGTATGAAAGTTTTTACTACATTGATCTTGGATGCCTATCATGTGAAGGCTAGTTTTATAGCCAAAGCACATTACCATGCTGTTCTAATAGACTCTCAAAAGGATATAAGTGAAGCTTGAGAGATCAACAATTTCTACAAAATATAATTACCAGCGTGCTCAAAAAGATATAAGTGAAGCACTAGAGCAAAAACTATTCAACTCAGAAGATATAAGTGAAGCACCTAGAGTGTTCTAACAATTCCTAGGCCATATTTATCTCTCTCCAAAAGGTGTGTCCAGCAAGGATAATTGTGGCAAACTAACAAGCAAAGAGTCAAATTATACATGATGCTCCAAGTGAAACACATATCATGTGGTGAATAAAAATATAGCTCCGAGTATAGTTACCGATAGATGAAGACGAAAGAAGGGGATGCCTTCCCGGGGCATCCCCAAGCTTAGTCTTTTGGTTGTCCTTGAATTTTACCTTGGGGTGCCTTGGGCATCCCCAAGCTTAGGCACTTTCCACTCTTTGTTCCATAGTCCATCAAAGCAATACTCAAAACTTGAATACTTCACAACACAAAACTTAGACAAAAATCTCATGAGCTCCGTTAGTATAAGAAAACAAACCACTACTCAAAGGTACTATAATGAACTCATTCTTTGTTTATATTGGTGTTAAACCTACTATATTACAACTTCTCTATGATTCATACTCCCCAATACTACTCATAGATTCATCAAAATAAGCAATCAACACACGAAAAAACAGAATCTGTAAAAAACAGAACAGTCTATAGTAATCTGCAACTTACGCATACTTCTGTAACTCCATAAAATATGAAATAAATTTGTGAACGTGAGGAATTTGTCTATTAATCATCTGCAAAAAGAATCAACTAAATATCACACACCAGTAAAATCTGGTGATCATTCTAGCGAGTGCTAACGATTCTGTTTTTCACAGCAAGATCATATAAACTTCACACAAGTCTTCCCAAAGGTTCTACATGGCACAAACACTAATTAAAACACGAAACCACATCTAAACAGAAGCTAGATGCAATATTTATTTCTAAACATAAGCAAAAACAAAAAATATAAAATTGGGTTGCCTCCCAACAAGCGCTATCATTTTATGCCCCTAGCTAGGCACGATACAAGGAGAGATCTAGGTATTGCCATCTTTGGAAGGCAATCCATAAGTGGCTCTCATAATAGATTCATATGGTAATTTAATTTTCTTTCTAGGAAAGTGTTCCATGCCTTTCCTTAATGGAAATTGGAATCTAATATTTCCTT
This sequence comes from Secale cereale, assembly GCA_902687465.1. NCBI lineage: Eukaryota > Viridiplantae > Streptophyta > Magnoliopsida > Poales > Poaceae > Secale > Secale cereale. The sequence continues at coordinate 655,586,278 of LR738710.1, forward strand.
CCTTCATATCAATAATTGCACCAATCGTTCTAAGAAAAGGTCTACCAAGAATAAAAGGACATGAAGGATTGTAATCTATATCAAGAACAATGAAATCTACGGGCACATAATTCCTATTGGAAACAATAAGAACTTCATTAATCCTTCCCATAGGTTTCTTAATGGTAGAATCCGCAAGATGCAAATTTAAAGAACAATCATCAAGCTCATGGAAACCTAACAAATCACACAAAGTTTTTGGGATAGTGGAGACACTTGCACCCAAATCACACAAAGCAAAGCATTCATGATCTTTAATTTTAATTTTAATAGTAGGTTCCCACTCATCATAAAGCTTTCTAGGGATAGAAACTTCTAATTCAAGTTTTTCTTCATAAGATTGCATCAAAGCATCAACTATATGTTTGGTAAAAGCTTTATTTTGACTATAAGCATGCGGAGAGCTTAGTACGGATTGCAACAAGGAAATACAATCAATCAAAGAGCAATTATCATAATTGAATCCCTTGAAATCCAAAGTAGTGGGTTCATCACTATGCAAAGTTTTTATCTCTTCAATCCCACTTTTAACAATTTTAGCATCAAGATCTAAAAACTCTGAATCATTGGGACACCTTTTAATTAAAGTAGACTCATCTCAAATCCCATCTTTATCAAGATTCATACTAGAAAACAAGGATCTAATAGGATACACATCAATAACTTTCAGATCTTCATCTTTATTTTCATGATAACTAGAAGAACACGCTTTTATATAATTCTCTCTTTTAGCACGCATCCTAGCGGTCTTTTCTTTGCATTCATCAATGGAAATTCTCATGGTATTGAGAGACTCATTGATATCATGCTTAGGTGGGATAGATCTAAGTTTCAAAAAATCAACATCATGAGTAATTCTATCCACACTTCTAGCCAATTCATCAATCTTAAGCAATTTTTCTTCAAGCAAAGCATTGAAATTCTTTTGCGAATTCGTAAACTCCTTAACACTAGTTTCAAATTCAGAAGGCATTTTTCCATAAGAGTTATTGTAGGAATTTCCATAATTATTAGAGGAATTACTAGGAAAAGGCCTAGGATTAAAGATTTCTCTATAAGCATTGTTACCAAAATTATTCCTACCAACAAAATTCACAACCAAAGATTCATTATTATTTTCAATCAACGTGGATAAAGTCATATCATTAGGATGAGAAGAAGCACTCTTAGTAGCAAATAATTTCATAAGTTCATCCATCTTTCCACTCAAAACGCTAATCCCTTCAATAGCATGCACTTTTTTACTAGTAGATCTTTCGGTGTGCCATTGAGAATAATTAACCATAATATTATCTAGGAGTTTGGTAGCTTCTCCTAATATAGTTTCCATGAAAATGCCTCCTGCGACCGAATCTAAAAGATTTCTAGAAGAAAAATTCAAGCCATCATAAAAGTTTTGAATAATCATCCATAAGTTCAAACCATGTTTCGGGCAATTACGTATTATTAATTTCATTCTCTCCCAAACTTGTGCAACATGCTCATGATCTAGTTGCTTAAAGTTCATAATATCGTTTCTAAGAGAGATGATCTTAGCAAGAGGGAAATACTTAGACATAAAAGCATCTTTGCACTTATTCCATGAATCAATACTATTTCTAGGCAAAGAGGAAAACCAAGTTTTAGCACAATCTCTAAGTGAAAACGGAAATAACTTCAATTTAACAATATCGTTATCAGTATCCCTTTTCTTTTACATATCACACAAATCAACAAAGTTGTTTAGATGGGTAGCGGCATCTTCACTAGGAAGGCCAGAAAATTGATCTTCCATGACAAGATTCAACAGAGCAACATTGATCTCACAGGATTCAGCATTGGTAATAGGAGCAATCGGAGTGCTAACAAAATCATTATTGTTGGTATTGGAGAAGTCACATAATTTGGTATTGTTCTGAGCCATAGTGACAAGCAAGCAATTCATCACACATGCAAACAAGAAGCAAGCGAACGGTAAACACACGGCAAAAGAAGGGCAAATAAAACGGCAAGGGTGAAATGGGGTAGAGGAAAACGAGAGGCAAAAATGCAATGCGAAGGATAAGGGTTTGTGATAGGTACTTGGTATATGACTTTTGTGTAAGCCTCTCCGGCAACAGCGCCAAAAATTCTTCTTGCTACTTCTCGAGCTTGCATTGTATTCCCTCGAAGAGGAAAGGGTGATGCAGCACAGTAGCGTAAGTATTTCCCTTAGTTTTTGAGAACCAAGGTATCAATCCAGTAGGAGACCACGCGCGAGTCCCTCGCACCTGCACAAACAAATAAGAACTTCACACCCAACGTGATAAGGGGTTGTCAATCCCTTTACGGTCACTTATGAAAGTGAGATCTGATAGATAGGATAGTTTGATATTTTTGGTATTTTTGGATATAAGAACAGAAAGTAAAAGCGGAAAAGTAAAGTAGATTGTAGATGGATATGTTGAGAATAGACCCGGGGGCCATAGGTTTCTCTAGTGGCTTCTCTCATGATAGCATAATTCTATAGCGGGTAAACAAATTAATGTCGAGAAATTGACAGAAAAGCGAATACTTATGAGACTATGTAGGCATGATCATTATATATAGGCATCACGTCCGAAACAAGTAGACCGAAACGATTCTGCATCTACTACTATTACTCCACACATCGACCGCTATCCAGCATGCATCTAGAGTATTAAGTTCATAAGAATAGAGTAACGCCTTAAGCAAGATGACATGATGTAGAGGGATAAACTCAAACAATATGATATAAACCACATCTTTTTATCCTCGATGGTAACAATACAATATGTGCCTTGCTGCCCCTACTATCACTGGGAAAGGACACCGCAAGATTGCACCCAAAGCCAAGCACTTCTCCCATTGCAAGAACTATAGATCTATTAGGCCAAACCAAACCAATAATTCGAAGGGACTTGCAAGGATATTATATCATACATAAAGAGTTCAAAAAAGAACCAAATATTTCTCATAGATAATCTTGATCATAAACTCACAATTCATCGGATCTCGACAAACACACCGCAAAAAGAGATTACATCAAATAGATCTCCTCGAAGACCGAGGAGAACTTGGTATTGAGATCCAAAGAGAGAGAAGAAGTCATCTAGATACTAGCTATGGACCCGTAGGTCTGTGGTAAACAACTCACAACTCATGGTGAGGCGATGACGATGATGTAGAAGCACTCCCTGGTAGATCCCCCCTCCGACGGAGCTCCGGAACAGGCCCCAGGATGGGATCTCATGGGAATAGAAGGTTGCGGCGGTGGAACTAGGGTTTTCTCTCTATTTCTGATGGTTTCGGGGTACATAGGGATATATAGGAGGAAGGAGGGCACCGGGGGCCAAACGTGGGGCCCACGAGGCAGGGGGCGCGCCTTGTTGGGGGGGGGGGGTGCGCCCCCCACCCTCGTGGACGCCACGTGTGCCCTATTCCGTGGTTCTCAAGTCTCCCGTGCGTATTTTGCTCCAAAAATATCTCTCCTAAAGTTTCATTCTGTTTGGACTCCATTTGATATTCCTTTTCTGTAAAACCCTGAAATAGGCAAAAAACAGCAAAAATAATAGCATGGAACAATAAAAAATTATAGATACGTTGGAGGCGTATCAAGGAGAAGAGGATCGGGCTAGGGTTTTAGGTGGGCCTTGGGCCAAAAGGATGTTGCGAGAGGCCTTGGGCCGAGAGGAACAAATGGGCCAGGGAGGTGGGCTTCTGCTGCTGACTTCTTCACATAACAGAAAAAAACAAAGAATTAAAAGGGAGAGGAAAGAAAGGGGCTGGAGAAAGAATTTGGGCATGACGTTAATTTTTTCCCGGACTAGCGAAAAATGTGCTTGTTCTAAGAAAAATAGAAAAGATACATGATTGAAAGATGTAAATTCAAACTCGGTTGAATTTCATTGAAATGGGTTTGAACTAGGACTTGGTTTTTGAAGTGTCCAAAATGTTGAATTTTTTGGAGGAACCTCGGTAATTGGGAAGAGAATTGTTGGCAAGGTTTTGAAGTCAAACTTTAAGTAGAAAAGACATGGGGAATATTTACAAGTGTGTTTTTGGTGATTGCAAACTAATAGAATATTTTTAATAGCTCCATAAATATTAGGAGGATACGTTTTAAGAGAAATCACCAAGTGCATTTCCCTCGACTTAAATAGATCAAACGATCTATGCAGTTTATTCAGTTGAGTTGCAAAATTAAATGACATGATGACATGATGCAATGATGAATGCAACAAACAAATAAATCACACGATGAAACTCGGAATAGCTGGAAGTCTTCTGGAGCGTCGGTCTTGGGGCATCACAACATTCCACTTATAATAGTGTTATGGGAGGTGTAAGATATGAAACTCTTTTCATAACTCATCAGACATTCGCTAAACTTGTGACTCAAATATTCCGTTCCGCGATCTAATTGCAGAAACATAGTTTTCTTGTTACAATAATTTCTACTTCGTTATGAAAACATTTTTAAAAATTTCAAATGACCCAGACTAATGTATCATTAAGTAAATATCCATATATCTACTTGAGTCATCACTGAAGATAGAAAAATCCACTGCCAACAACAAAACCTATTGGACTACGCACATCAAAATGTATGATCACTAGTAAGTTCGTTGCTCGTTCCTTATGGAATGTGAACGTTATTTTAGTCACTTTACTTTCCCGACGAAAGTTTCAAGTGTCACATTATAATGAAATTACTTCAAAATCCGTCATTGTGGATTGTTTTCTCTAGTGTGACCAAATGCAGTGCCAAACGATGTGGTATTCTTTTAGTCTTGTGAGATTTTGGATCGGTGTTGTGGGTGTATTGCTCCCCCATTCAGTCTATATAGGGCCTATTGCGTTTTTCAAGACCACCTTTAACTATTGATAAGATTAATAGTACATGAGATGTATAATGTGAAAATTATATCACTGGAAACTCCGTTCACGTACGAATTTGACGGTATGCTTTGTGTAACTTGCATGTCATATATTATTACTCTAACATTTGGTCAAAGTTAGCATCAAAATCGCATTAGGCCCTATATAGATGGAAGGAGGGAGTATATCATTATCAATGTTCATAACATACATTCCATCCATGATGGAAGCATGGCCCTTTTGTTATTCATATCACCGAACAACAATTGTTCTATTATGAGCAACCTTCTTGCCAAAACATTGTGCAACGAGATAGAGTGTATGCAACTCCAAAATGAATTATGAAAATAAACACGGAGGTCATACACCGATGGAAGGTGTAGTAACTTTTACTCTGTTCCCAACGCATATCTAAACAACATTATTGGCAAGCCTTTTAGGTCGTAGTAGTTCTTGCATCGAGTCGCAACAGAATGCAATCGGACGGGTATCCCTTTGATCAACTTTTAATCACAATACCCAAAAACCAGTTATAACATGTTTAATCATAATTCAAAGGAATTAAATCTTTGACCAGCCTTCCATACATCTATAACTCGTATGACATTCATACATGAGCTGGAGATTCCAGTCTTCTCTCCTTTTTTCTTTATACTTCTTACAGTTTTACTTCCAATATTTCTCCTACTCTGAGAAGAAGCACCCAACTTTAAGAGTGGTGTCAGCCCCGGATTTCATAGGTACGAAAGTCTTAGTGACACCCTTTGTACATTTCCTTTCTCTTTACGTTGTTGTTTCATTCACCTTCATCGTATGACAGTCGTTCTTCTGGATCCCTCTCTTACCATTCTAATGCACAATAAACATTTTACTAATACTTTGCAAACATGCATTGCTTTGGATATATCATACATTTTAGCCTTTGTTTTTCTCTGAAACTAATTTTTAGTTCCATGGATATCACATAACTATCCCAAACTTTCGATGTTCGGGTCTTATGGAAGCAAACATATTGCACTTGACCATAACGGAATCCTAGCTTGTAGATCAAAGGACGAGAGTCTCATCATCCATAGCATTAGCAGGAGAATATCGAACGCATACAATAGGACAAAGTCCTTCTCGGCACTTCTGAGGACAATACTCACATTACGTTACCGATTGCAAAGTTTTAACCAAATAAAGTTTTAGATGTTCAAGTTTAATAGGGAAGGAGTAAACGCGAGCCATTCTTCTACAACTATTATGTATATAACACTTAGACAGTGACCATAATTAATTTGCACTGAGAATTAAAGAAATTAATTCTAAAGTGCACTCCCACTCAAATCAATATCTCTCCTAATTGATTGTTAGTGATACAACACCCATATTACAATTCAACGCCAAGGATGTATCCATCTCAAGTGACGAGAATTGCAATCGGTAGGCCAGCTTGCTAATCACATCTCAATGTGACTCTTGTTCAACTTTTGATGGGCATGTTCAGAGCTCAGGACAATACTCCGGAATGTCAAGACAACCAAGTGAACTCGCTGCGAGGTCACAACTCACCCGCCTCACACTTCTCTAATCGTTCGTACCCATGTATCCATGTGATACCCCAAAGACATAGGTGTCATGACGGTGCTACACTTGGGAGAATACTAAATACTTGATATTTTAGGTGAGAGATCACCCTAATAAAAGGCGACTACCGTGCAATCAAAAGGGTGCATCATAAGGGATAAACATCTTAGGTAATTCATAATATCATGATATGGTATAGGCCTTTGTGTCGGAGAAGTCTTTTAATTCTTCGTCTTCGGCATTTGCGTCGGTGTTCACATTCATGAAGATTGACACCACCTTGTCGATGCAATAGACATTATTGCTATATCTATAGCTAATAAAATTAGTGCATTACATAAGGTTGACACGCAGGTCATTAAAGTGACAATCATATGGCTCCAGCCATCATGCCGAATCATGACACACAAGTCTGTTAATTAATTTACATTATGTAGTCATGTCATACATAATCAAATTAAACATGACAAAGACTATACCGCATCATCGGCACATCTCATGTCATCCTCCAAAACCAAGTTATACGTCTCTAATCGGTTTATGCAAAAAAAAATCGTGCCTTCTAAGGTTTTGTCGTAAATTGCGGCTACCAACGTTTACCATCAAGTATGATTATTCAAGTTGCTAGATTAACTACGCCGGGTGTATGAAGCACGAGATCATAAAATCTCAAACCCCATACTGATCTTCTTCATACACATGACCCCGGGGCAGATCATGTTTGCATTGCCCTTTAGTATGCGACATTTCATCTTTCTCTAACTATGGTGGAATTCAACGAACTGTTAGCACTTCATTGATCAATCAAGATCGCGGATTGCCACAACTTTGAAACTCCACCATGCCATTATCAAGATCTGAAATACACAAATTCTAGGGAAGCAAGAACATCGGGTAATATATTTCATCTACTACCTGAATGAGTAATTTTCAGTAATAGAACTCATCTACTAATAATTATGTTGTGCAACACCCATACATCTCATGTATTCTAGATCGTAACATGCATCTACGCATAGCACGGGTCATGATGCCACTGTAGGGGAACACAACATAAAACAAAAAAATCTGACCTACGCACCAGCACAGGACCACTATGAAGATGCATATAAGGTTTTCGATCTGATCGTTACCAACTTGTAGCGCGGCAGAAGTATAGTTGGTGAAGATCATTGGTGCAGAACCCCGTAGTTAGGATTTCACAACCTCCCAACCACAAGTATGTACTACCTCGTCAGCTCATTGGACAGATCTCCGGACAACCATTCGGGAGGACTCAGGACAGTCCTTCACATAGTCCCACCGGACGGATCCTCAGACAGCCCTTCGAGAGGACCCTTGAGAAGCCCCTCGGGCAAAATATCGAACCTATGACCTCTCTACGGGGTTGCACACATACGGTGGCAGCTATCCAGCAGGGTTTCACCGTCCAGAACTACTTTTCCGGTGTTCTCTCCAGAACCTTTCCATTGCCTCCGATACTTTTCTGGTGACTTTCTCTCAGACTCCTTATTAATTATTCAGCAGATAGATGACCCTTTGGCGTGTGACCCTGTAGGTTCGGTGAAGTATAGACATGACCGAAACACTTTCAGATCAATGATCAATAGCGGAATCGTGGGCATTCATATTGATCCCTATACCCGCACGTATGAATATTCGAGTGAACATGTAGTTGTCGTGTGCTATTCTTGTTGCTTCGCGATATGTTACAAACACCCGAGGTGAGACTTGTCGTTATCCACGTGGATCAACAACTTTTGCCCACTATTCCAATTACCTCATTATTGGTTTTGTTCTCTTTTCTCGTTCTCGCATTCTCGCATCCCGTTGATCAAATCATGATCTATCTAGCTAGACGATGATGGATACCATAACACCAAGAGGGCCCCAAGAATATCTCTCCATCGTCGGAGAAGAAAATCCCAATCTTGAGCTATCTCGTTTCTTGTCATACTTTTCCGTGAGCCCGTAAGCCACCGTAATAGCCACCCAGTTATGGACGACGTTTAACAAACCCCAAAGTTCACGAAGCGAGAACGAAGGAACTTGACACTCTCATGGTCTAAGGAATTATGCAAACATTAACTTTCTCTGTGTTATTAACCATTAACTTGTGATGAAGATATCTCATAGTATAACATCAGTCGGTTCGATTCAATAACAAGTGTTCTTCTAACATTGTGTCCTCAAGGTTGCCGGCATAGACATGCCCATGATCAGCAAAATCGAATCATCATGCAATACTTGAGCTAGTATTAGAGGCCAGACTAGGAATATATTTTACCGTTTATTATTCCACACGTGCATATGTGTTTACTTCCAAGCCTCCTGGTTATTGCAGATTCAAGAACCATATCAGTTATAGCATGGAATATAAACATAATTATGAACATAGAGATAAATAATAACATTTATTATTGCCTCTAGGGCATATCTCCTACAAGAGCGGCACGGGTCAGCGGAAGTACCTCATAAGCGGTACCGCTCTACTACCGCTTAAAGAAAACACGCAACCGAAACTAGCATAGAAAGGATTTCCCAAGCGGTAGTAGCAACGGTAGTCCATAGTGGAAGTACAACCTAAGCGGTATTCCGTGGTACCGAGCGGTACGACCTCCTGAGAATAGGAAAACTTTCTTGATACTAAAACTGCTATAACTTCTGCATACGGGCTTCGAAATGAGCAAACTCAAGCTTGTTGGATAAAAGATGACAAGTACTATCCAACAATGAAAATAAATTCCAATAGGATAAGGAAAATAACCTTCCCAAATATGAACCAGAAAAATCTCCAACATCAAATATGCAAAGATTATGCATACAAAATTCGTTCTTGATGAACTTGAGCTTGTCATGAAGATGACCACAATGCAAGATCCACAACTCACAAGAGAAAATCCAAACAAGAACCTGATACCAACTAGAACTACATCGGTGTTTCCCCAAAGAGGAAGGGATGATGCAGTATAGCAGCGGTAGGTATTTCCCTCAACGATGAGACCAAGGTTATCGAACCAGTAGGAGAACCAAGCAACACAACGTAAACAACACCTGCACACAAATAACAAATACTCGCAACCCGACGTGTAAAAGGGATTGTCAATCCCTTTCGGGTAACATACGTGATAGAGTTGTAAATATTGATAGATTGATTGATAAATAAGATAAATTGCAGCAAAGTATTTTCGGGTTTTTGGTTTAGTAGTTCTGAAAATAAAAGCAAAGGAAAATAGATCGCAAGGGCAAATAATATGAGAAAGAGACCCGGGGGGGCGTAGATTTCACTAGTGGCTTCTCTCTAGAAAAATAGCAAACGGTGGGAAAACAATTACTGTTGGGCAATTGATAGAACTTCAAAGTTTAATGATGATATCCAGGCAATGATCATTATATAGGCATCACATTGAAGATTAGTAGACCGACTCCTGCCTGCATTTACTACGATTACTCCACACATCGACCGCTATCCAGCATGCATCTAGTGCATTAAGTTCATGGAGAAACGGAGTAATTAATGTAATAAGAATGATGACTTAGTGTAGACAAGATCTATTTATGTATAAATAGACCCCGTTGGTTTATCGTTGGTAGCAACGATACTTACGTGTCGGTTCCCCTTCTGTCACTTGGATCAAGCACCGTAAGATCGAACCCACTACCAGGCACCTCTTCCCATGGCAAGATAAAGAGATCAAGTTGGCCAAAAAAAACCAATATCGAAGAAGAAATATGAGGCTATAAGAAATCATGCATATAATAGGTCAAAAGAAGACTCAAATAACTTTCATGGATATAAAAAGATAGATTTGATCATAAACTCAAAGTTCATCGGATCCCAACAAACACACCGCAAAAGAGTTACATCATATGGATCTCCAAGAGACCATTGTATTGATAATCAAAAGAGAGAGAGGAAGCCATCTAGCTACTGATTACGGACCCATAGGTCTACAAGGAACTACTCACGCATCATCGGAGAGGCACTAATAGAAGTGGTGAACCCCTCCGGGATGGTGTCTAGATTGGATCTGGTGGTTCTGGACTCTGCGGTGGCTGGATCAAAATTTTGTCGACTCTCCTAGGGTTTATGGAATATAGGGGTATTTATAGAACAAAGAGGCGGTCCCGGGGGCATCCGAGGTGGGCGCAACCCACCAGGGCGCGCCTGGGCCTCCAAGGTTGTGCTCCCCTCGGAGCATCCCCCAGGTGCTGGCTTGGCCCATTGGGTGTCTTTTGGTCCATAAAAAATCTCCATAAAGTTTCACTGCGTTTGTATTCCGTTTGATATGGATTTCCTGCGATGTAAAAAACATGCTGAAAACAGCAACTGGCACTTGACACTATGTCAATAGGTTAGTATCAAAAATGATATAAAATGATTATAAAGTATCCAAGAATGATTATATAACAGCATGGAACAATCAAAAATTATAGATACGTTGGAGACGTATCAGCATCCCCAAGCTTACCTCCTGCTCGTCCTCGAGTAGGTAAGTGATAAAACCAAAAAAATTGATGTGGAATGCTGCCTATCATGTCATATCATATTCTTTTCTTTATAGCATGGACATTTGGACTTTTATATGGTTCAAAGCAGTAGTCTAGTTTTGTCATGGGATTTAAATACTCGAACATATCAACAAGCAATCATGTCTTTCAAAATATCAATGCTAAAACAAGTTATCCCTAGGCCATCATGCTCAACCATTGATCCATTCATGAAACACACTCGCATATTAGTTACACCCAATGCTCAAGTATGATCATAGTGTTTCCTAGTTGGTGCTTTTAAGAGAAGATGGAGACTCAAATTCAAAAATAAAAATTGCATAAATAAAAGAAAGGCCCTTCGTAGAGGGAAGTAGGGATTTGTAGAGGTGCCAGAGCTCAAAGCTTAAATTGAGAGATATAAATATTTTGGGAGGTATACTTTTCCCACCAATGAAAGTGACTTGAGGTTCCCAACACTTTCCATGCTAGATATATCATAGGCGGTTCCCAAACATAAAATAAAGTCTATTCCTTTTTGATATGTCTCCAACGTATCTATAATTTTTGATTGTTCCATGCTATTATTTATGAAGTCTTGGATGTTTAATGAGCTTTATAATTCACTTTTATACCATTTTTGGGACTAACCTACTAACCCAAAGGCCCAGTCCAGATTGCTGTTTTTTGCCTGTTTCAGGGTTTTGCGGAAAAATGATATCAAACGGAGTCCGAACAGAATAAAACCTTTGTGAGACATATATTTGGAGAATCACGCATAGGGAACTTGAGAACCACGTCAGGGGAGCATCGAGGCACCCACGAGGGTGGGGGGCGCGCCCCCCTGCCCAGGGCGCGCCCCTACCTCGCGAGCCCCTCGAGCGTCCCCTGGTGTCCTTCTTCCTCCTATATAAGTCTACGTACCCCGAAACCTTTGACAACAGAGATAAAACCCTAATTCCACAGCCGTAACCTTCTGTTCCCGTGAGATCCCATCTTGGAGCCTGTTCCGGAGCTCCACCGGAGGGGGATCCATCACGGAGTTCTTCATCATCATCATCATCGCCCTCACCATGAGTTGTGAGAAGTTTACCACAGACCATTGGGTCCATAGCTAGTATCTAGATGGCTTTTTCTCTCTCTCTCTGGATCTCAATACAAAGTTCTCCTCGGTCTTCGAGGAGATCTATTCGATGTAATCTCTTTTTGCGGTGTGTTTGTTGAGATCCGATGAATTGTAAGTTTCTGATCAAGATTATCTATGAGAAATATTTGGTTCTTCTCTGAACTTTTTATTGGTTTGGTTTGGCCTACTAGATCTAAAGTTCTTGCAATGGGAGAAGTGCTTGGCTTTGGGTTCAATCTTGCGGTGTCCTTTCCCAGTGACAGTAGGGCAGCAAGGCACGTATTGTATTGTTCCCATTGAGGATAAAAAGATGGGGTTTATATCATATTTCTTGAGTTTATCCCTCTACATCATGTCATCTTGCTTGAGGCGTTACTCTGTTCTTATGAACTCAATACACTAGATGCATGCTGGATAGCTGTCGATGTGTGGAGTAATATTAGTAGATGCAGGCAGGAGTCGATCTACTTGTCTCGGACGTGATGCCTATATACAATGATCATGCCTAGATAGTCTCATAATTATTCGCTTTTCTATCAATTGCTCGACAGTAATTTGTTTACTTGCTATAGAATATCACTTTCATGAGAGAAGCCACTAGAGAACACTATGGCCCCTGGGTCTATTCTCAACATATCAATCTACATCTACTTTACTTTTATTGCTTTTATTTGCTGTTCTTATAAACCAAAAATACCAAAAATATAAACTATCATCTCTATCAGATCTCACTTTCGTAAGTGACCGCAAAAGGATTGACAACCCCTTATCGCGTTGGTTGCGAAGTTCTTATTTGTTTGTGCAGGTGCGAGGGACTCGCGCGTGGTCTCCTACTGGATTGATACCTTAGTTCTCAAAAACTGAGGGAAATACTTACGCTACTCTGCTGCATCTCCCTTTCCTCTTCGAGGGAATACAACGTAAGCTCGAGAAGTAGCAAGAAGAATTTCTGGCGCCGTTGCCGGGTAGGCTTACGCAAAAGTCATATACCAAGTACCTATCACAAACCCTTATCCTTCGCATTACATTTTTTGCCTCTCGTTTTCCTCTCCCCCACTTCATACTTGCCATTTTATTTGCCCTTCTCCCGCCGTGTGTTTATCGTTCGCTTGCTTCTTGTTTGCTTGTGTGTGTTGGATTGCTTGCTTGTCACTATGGCTCAAAACAATACCAAATTGTGTGACTTCTCAAATTCCAACAACAATGATTTTATTAGCACTCCGATTGCTCCTATTACCGATGCTGAATCTTGTGAGATCAATGCTGCTTTGTTGAATCTTGTCATGAAAGATCAATTATCCGGCCTTCCTAGTGAAGATGCCGCTACCCATCTAAAAAACTTTGTTGATTTGTGTGATATGCAAAAGAAAAGGGATACGGATAACGATATTGTTAAATTGAAGTTATTTCCGTTTTCACTTAGAGATCGTGCTAAAACTTGGTTTTCCTCTTTGCCTAGAAATAGTATTAATTCGTGGAATAAGTGCAAAGATGCTTTTATCTCTAAGTATTTCCCTCCTGCTAAGATCATCTCTCTTAGAAACGATATTATGAATTTTAAGCAACTAGATCATGAGCATGTTGCACAAGCTTGGGAGAGAATGAAATTAACGATACGTAATTGCCCTACACATGGTTTGAATCTTTGGAATTATTCAAAACTTTTATGCTGGCTTGAATTTTGCTTCTAGAAACCTTTTAGACTCGGCCACGGGAGGCACTTTTATGGAAACTACCTTCGGAGAAGCTACCAAACTCCTAGATAATATTATGGTTAATTATTCTCAATGGCACCGAAAGATCTACTAGTAAAAAAGTGCATGCCATTGAAAAAAATTAGTGTTTTGAGTGGAAAGATGGATGAACTTATGAAATTGTTTGCTGCTAAGAGTGCTTCTTCTGATCCTAATGATATGCCTTTGTCCACTTTGATTGAAAATAGCAATGAATCTTTGGATGTGAATTTTGTTGGTAGGAATAATTTTGGTAACAATGCTTATAGAGGGAATTTTAATCCTAGGCCTTTCCCTCTAATAATTATGGTAATTCCTACAACAACTCTTATGGAAAGATGCCTTATGAATTTGAAATTAGTGTTAAGGAGTTTATGATCTCGCAAAAAATTTCAATGCTATGCTTGAAGAGAAATTGCTTAAGATTGATGAAGATCTGAAAGTAATTGAGGTGTCTCCTATTAGATCCTTGTTTTCTAGTATAAATTGTGATGAAGATAGGATTGGAGATGATTCTGCTTTAAAGTGTCCCAATGATTCGGAGTTTTTAGATCTTGATGCTAAAATTGCTAAAAGTGGGAGTGAAGAGATTAAAACTTTGCATAGTGATGAACCCACTACTTTGGATTTCAAGGGATTCGATTATGATAATTACTCTTTGATTGATTGTATTTCCTTGTTGCAATCCGTGCTAAATTCTCCGCATGCTTATAGTCAAAATAAAGCTTTCACCAAACACATAGTTGATGCTTTGATGCAATCTTATGAAGAAAAACTTGAGTTAGAAGTTTATATCCCTAGAAAGCTTTATGATGAGTGGGAACCTACTATCAAAATAAAAATAAAAGATCATGAATGTTATGCTTTGTGTGATTTGGGTGCTAGTGTCTCCACTATCCCAAAAACTTTGTGTGATTTGCTAGGGTTCCATGAACTTGATGATTGTTCTTTAAATTTGCACCTTGTAGATTCCACTATTAAGAAACCTATGGGAAAAATTAATGATGTTCTTATTGTTGCCAATAGGAATTATGTGCCCGTAGATTTCATTGTTCTTGACATAGATTGCAATCCTTCATGTCCTATTATTCTTGGTAGACCTTTCCTTAGAACGATTCGTGCAATTATTGATATGAAGGAAGGAAATATTAGTTTCCAAATTCCGTTAAGGAAAGGCATGGAACACTTTCCTAGAAATAAAATCAAATTACCATATGAATCTATCATGAGAGCCACTTATGGATTGCCTTCCAAAGATGGCAATACCTAGATTTATCTCGTATCGTGCCTAGCTAGGGGCGTAAAACGATAGCGCTTGTTGGGAGGCAACCCAATTATATATTTTTTGTTTTTGTTGCTGTTAGGGAATAAATATTGCATCTAGCCTCTGATTAGATGTGGTTTCTAGTTTTGTTTAGTGTTTGTGCCAATTAGAACCTTTGGGAAGACTTGTGTGAAGTTTATGTGATCTTGCTGTGAAAAACAGAATCATTAGCGCTTGCTAAAGTGGTCGTAGGATTTTACTGGAGCGTGCAATTTAGTTGATTATTTTTGCAGATGATTAATAGACAAATTCCTCAAATTTACCAATTTAGTTTGAATTTTTTGGAGTTCCAGAAGTAGGCGAAACCTACAGATTACTACAGACTGTTTTGTTTTTGACAGATTCTGTTTTTCGTGTGTTGTTTGCTTATTTCAATGCACCTATGAGTAGTATTGGCAAGTATGAACCATAGAGAAGTTGGAATACAGTAGGTTTAGAACCTATATAAACAAATAATGAATTCATTGCAGTACCTTTGAGTAGTGGTTTGCTTTCTTATACTAACAGAGCTCACGAGAATTTTTGTCTATGTTTTGCGTTGTGAAGTTTTCAAGTTTTCAGTATTGCTTTGATGGACTATGGAACAAAGAGTAGCAAGGGCCTAAGCTTGGGGATTCCCATGAACCCCAAGTAAATTCAAGATAATCAAAATCCTAAGCTTGGGGATGCCCCGGGAGGACATCCCCTCTTTCGTCTTCATCCATCGGTAACTATACTTGGAGCTATATTTTTATTCACCACATGATATGTGTTTTGCTTGGAGCGTCTTGTATAATTTGAGTCTTTGCTTGTTAGTTTTCAACAATAATCCTTGCTGGACACACCTATTTGATAGATTTAAATATGTCCTAGAAATTGTTAGAACACTCTATGTGCTTCACTTATATCTTTTGAGTTGAATAGTTTTTGTGCTAGTGCTTCACTTATATATTTTAGAGCACGGTGGTGGTTATATTTTGTAAAATTGTTGAACTCTCATGCTTCACTTATATCTATTTGAGAGTCTATTAAAACAGCATGGCAATGTGTTTAGGCTAAAGAAACTAGTCTTCACATGATAGACATCCAATGTCAATGTAGTAAAAAAATCACACTAAGTGCATTGAATATGATGAGATGTTGCATGCTTGATAATTGTTTTGAGATATGAGGATAGTAATATTAGAGTCATGCTAGTGGAGGTATTATGAAATTGAGAAATACTTTTGTTAAGGTTAGTGATTCCCGTATCATGCACGTATGGTGAACCGCTATGTGACGAAGTTAGAGCATGAGGTATTTGTAGAGTGCTAACCTTTGTGTGGAGGTCGGGGGCGCGATGGTTAACTCCTAGCAACCTCCCCCCTAGGAGCATGCGTTGATTGCTTTGTTTTGATGACTCGTAGATTTTTGCAATAACTATATGAGTTCTTATGACTAATGTTGAGTCCATGGATTATACGCACTCTCACCCTTCCACCATTGCTAGCCTCTCTTGTACCGCGCAACTTTCGCCGGTACCATAAACCCACTATTCCTTCCTCAAAACAGCCACCATATTATTCCTCAAAACAGCCACCATACCTACCTATCATGGCATTTCCATAGCAATTCTGAGATATATTGCCATGCAACTTTCCACCGTTCCGTTCATATGACACGCATCATATTGTCATATTGCCATGCATGATCATGTAGTTGACATCGTAGTTGTGGCAAAGCCACCATGCATAATATTTCATACATGTCACTCTTGATTTATTGCACATACCGGTACACCGCCGGAGGCATTCATATAGAGTCATACTTTTTGTAGTTTCGAGTTGTAATAAAAGTGTGATGATCATCATTTAGAGCATTGTCCCATGTGAGGAAAGGCCAATAAAAAAAGCGATGAGCCAAAAAAATAGAGAAGGGCTAATAAAAAAAAGAGAAAACCCCTCCAAAAAAATGAGAGAAATGAGAGAAGCGGCAATTGCTACTATCTTTTTCCACACTTGTGCTTCAAAGTAGCACCATGTTCTTCATTGTAGAGAGTCTCATGTTTAGTCACTTTCATATACTAGTGGGAATTTTTGTTATAGAACTTGGCTTGTATATTCCAACGATGGATGCACACCTACTAGTTTCTTTTGTTGATCTTTCATACATACTTAGCTCTAGTGCATCCGTTGCATGGCAATCCCTACTCACTCACATTGATATCTATTGATGGGCATCTCCATAGCCCGTTGATACGCCTAGTCGATGTGAGACTATCTCCCTCCTTTTTGTCTTCTCCACAACCACCTCTATTCCACCCATAGTGCTATGTCCATGGCTCACGCTCATGTATTGAGTGAAAGTTGAAAGGATTGAAAAGATAGAGTATGAAAACAAGTGCTTGGCTGAAATCGGGGTTGTGCATGATATGAATATTTTGTGTGATGAAGAGGGAGCATAGCCAGACTATATGATTTTGTAGGGATAACTTTCTTTAGCCAAAGTATTTTGAGAAGACATGATTGCTTTGTTAGTATGCTTGAAGTATTATTATTTCTTATGTCAATATAGACTTTTATCTTGAATCTTTCAGATCTGAACATTCATGCCACAATTAGGAGAATTCCATTGAAACACTATGTTGGTTAGCATTCCACATCAAAAATTCTTTCTTTATCATTTACCTACTCAAGGACGAGCATGAATTAAGCTTGGGGATGCTTGATACGTCTCCAATGTATCTATAATTTTTTATTGTTCCATGCTATTATTTATGAAATCTTGGATGTTTAATGGGCTTTATAATTCACTTTTATACCATTTTTGGGACTAACCTACTAACCCAAAGGCCCAGTCCAGATTGCTGTTTTTTGCCTGTTTCAGGGTTTTGCAGAAAAATAATATCAAACGAGTCCAAACGGAATGAAACCTCCGCGAGAAATATTTTTGGAGAAAATCACGCACAGGGAACTTGAGAACCACGTCAGGGGAGCATCGAGGCGCCCACGAGGGTGGGGGGCGTGCCCCCTGCCCAGGGTGCACGCGCTACCTCGTGGGCCCCTCGAGCGTCCCTTGGTGTCCTCCTTCCTCCTATATAAGTCTACGTACCCCGAAACCTTCGACAACAGAGAGAAACCCTAATTCCACTACCGTAACCTTCTGCTTCCGTGAGATCCCATCTTGGAGCCTGTTTCGGAGCTCCACCAGAGGGGGATCCATCACGGAGTTCATCAACATCATCATCATCGCCCTCACCATGAGTTGTGAGTAGTTTACCACAGACCTTCGGGTCCATAGCTAGTATCTAGATGGCTTCTTCTCTCTCTATCTGGATCTCAATACAAAGTTCTCCTCGGTCTTCGAGGAGATCTATTCGATGTAATCTCTTTTTGCGATGTGTTTGTCGAGGTCCGATAAATTGTGAGTTTATGATCAAGATTATCTATGAGAAATATTTGGTTCTTGTCTGAACTTTTTATGTGTGCTCATATTATCCTTGCAAGTCTTTTCGAATTATTGGTTTGGTTTGGCCTACTAGATCTATAGTTCTTGCAATGGGAGAAGTGCTTGGCTTTGGGTTCAATCTTGCGGTGTCCTTTCCCAGTGACAGTAGGGGCAGCAAGGCACATATTGTATTGTTGCCATCAAGGATAAAAAGATGGGGTTTATATCATATTGCTTGAGTTTATCCCTCTACATCATGTCATCTTGCTTAAGGCGTTACTCTGTTCTTATGAACTCAATACACTAGATGCATGCTGGATAGCGGTCTGTGTGTGGAGTAATAGTAGTAGATGTCGGCAGGAGTCGGTCTACTTGTCTCGGACGTGATGCCTATATACAATGATCATGCCTAGATAGTCTCATAATTATTTGCTTTTCTATCAATTGCTCGACAGTAATTTGTTTACCCACCGTAGAATATCGCTTTCATGAGAGAAGCCACTAGAGAACACTATGGCCCCCGGGTCTACTCTCAACCTATAAATCTACATCTACTTTACTTTTATTGCTTTTATTTGCTGTTCTTATAAACAAAAAATACCAAAAATATAAACTATCATCTCTATCAGATCTCACTTTCGTAAGTGACCGTAAAGGGATTGACAACCCCTTATCGCATTGGCTGCGAAGTTCTTATTTGTTTGTGCATGTGCGAGGGACTCGCGCGTGGTCTCCTACTGGATTGATACCTTGGTTCTCAAAAACTGAGGGAAGTACTTACGCTACTGTGCTGCATCTCCCTTTCCTCTTCGAGGGAATACAACGTAAGCTCGAGAAGTAGCACTTTTCCACCAAACTTTCACAAGCCATGGCTAGCTGAATCCATGGTTGCCTTTCATACCAACACTTTCCAAGGAATTTATTATTTGACAACATAAAGTAAAATTGTTTTTCATTTCTGGACTGGGCATCCCTAATACCTTTGCCTTACTCTCGTGCAATGACAAGTGAATAAACACTCATCATGAGGGTAACACATCTGGCATGGAAAATATTGGCCACCCCTCACCGCCTCGCGAGCGGTACGAGCACACAAAAGGGAAATTTATTTTGAAAATTAGAGATGGCACATACAAATTTGCTTAGAACGGCAAGGAGACATCGCATATAGGTTGGTATGGTGGACTCATGTGGCAAAACCGGGGTAAATGATTTTGGATGCACAAGTAGTGATCATACTTAGTGCAAAATAAAGGCTAGCAAAAGACTGGGAAGCGACCAACCATGAAACGAATAATCTCATAAGCGAACAGTGAGCATATATAACACCAAATAATGCACCACAAGTAGGATGTAATTTCATTGCATGATTATTGACTTTCGTGCTTGCATAGGGAATCACAAACCTTAACGCTAATATTCTTACTAAAGCATAATTACTTATTAAAATGACTCACATATCACATCTTCATGTCTCAAAACTATTACAAGGAATCAATTTTATTTTGTCCAATGATCTTCATGAAAGTTTTTATTATATCCTTCTTGGATATCTATCACTTTGGGACTAATTTTCATGTGTTGCTTTTGATAAGCTCAAACAAATATAAGTGAAGATCACGAGCATAAAAAATTTCTTTCTCTCAAAATAATTTAACTGAAGCAAGAGAGAATTTCTTAAAAGTTTACTAACTGTCGAATAAACCTAAGTGAAGCAAGAGAGTATTTCTTCAAAAATACTAAAGCACACCGTGCTTAAAAAGATATAAGTGAAGCACTAGAGCAAATCCATAGCTCATAAAAATTTAAGTGAAGCCTAGAAAGCTATTCTAACAAGTCATGTCAAAATTTTGGCTCTCACAAATAGATGTGTACAGCAAGGATTGATGACTCAAAAATCAAAACAAAATAAGCAAAGACTCACATCATACAAGACGCTCCAAGCAAAACACATATCATGTAACGAATAAAAATATAGTTTCGAGTGAAATACCGATGGTTGTTAGAAGAAAGAGGGGATGCCACTTGGGGGCATCCCCAAGCTTAATTGCTTGCTTATCTTTGGATAATAGCTTAGGATGCCGGGGCATACCCAAGCTTAGGATTTTTCTTACTCCTTATTCCTTCATCCATCGTAAGATAACCCAAAACTTGAATACTTCAATCACATAAAACACAACAAAACTTTCCTGAGATCCGTTAGTATAAGAAAGCAAATCACTACTATAAGTGCTGTAGCAAACCCATTCATATTTTGTATTTATATTATATCTACTATATTCCAACTTTTCTATGGCAAAAACTCATCAAAGAAAACCATAGATGCATCAAAACAAGCACATAATACAATAAAAATAGAATCTGTCAAAAAACAGAACAGTCTGTAGTAATCTGGATGTCAAGCCCAAGATGCGATTCTATCCCGATCACGTGACACTTACGTGATTGGGGCACAACCACATTTCGGGCGCTTAGCAAGATGGATATCATTACATCGTACCATTCCATACATACATTGGGGATACAACAATACATACAAGTCACATGAATACAACAACATCAATACAAGGCATCCGCCTACAGATGCAAGCAAGGAAAAGCACAAAGACATCCATCTGCTATCCCAGGCTACCGACCCGGAACCTAACCCAAGACTGAAGAAGAAGAAGAAGAAAGAACTCCAACACAACGATCATCGCTCTCACGTCAAGACATCGGAAACCGGCACCTGCAACTGTTGTTGTAGTATTTGTGAGCAATGAGGACTCAGCAATCCCATAACCATGGGTAACAAGACTATCAAAGCTTAATAGGTAGGAAGAGGTAAAGTGGTGAGGTTGCAGCGGCAGCTAAGCAAATATATGGTGGCTATCTTACGAGTACAAGAATAAGATGAGCATCTACGCAAACGTTCGCAAACTAGTAGTGAGCGCTAAAGATCCTGTACTATCTACGAGTCAAACATAACCCCACCGTGTTCTCTTCTCAAAGTGAAATAGACAGTCACGGTTACTCACACAGTTGTGTGTTTTACTTCGGATCCTCTGTCAAGTTTTCTACAACCGGACATTAACAAATTCCAATCTGCCATATAACCGCGGGCACGGCTTTCGAAAGATCCTAACCCTGCAGGGGTGTCCCAACTTAGCCCATCACAAGCTCTCACGATCAGCTGAAGTAATAATAATTATTACCCCTTATCTTAGGGAAATCCGATCAGGCTCGGCATCCCGGTGCACAAGACATTTCGACAATGGTAAAACAAGTCCAGCAAGACCTCCCGGCATGCCGACACCCTGATAGTAGCCGCACGCATCTCATCTCAGGCCACGTCCGGATGAGCACAGCGTACAGCAGCCAAACCCCAAGTTTCCAAGGGGGGGCGCCGCAAACGACTCTATTTGGGACCAACACCATCAGCACTGTCCCCCCCTGCTATGTAGAAAAGAATCTCGAGGGAGCGTCCCCCCTATGCAATTTAATTAATTAATTAAGTTGTTATTATGAGGCAAATTAAAACCAATGTTGGGCCTTCCTGGAGGAGTTTTATTCAAAGACAAAGTGTCAAGGGGTTCCCATATACCCAACCGTGTAAGGAACGCAAACTCAAGGAACATAATGCTGGTCTATCGGCTCCTAAGGTGGCATGAGTGGAACAACACACCGAGCAAAAGGCCAAGCCTTCCACGCATGCCCAGTATATAGGTGTGTTAATAATAATAGATATTGTGATATTTCCAAAGCATCAAGTTCCAACATGGAACAATCTTCATCTACACCTGCAACTAACAACGCTATAAGAGGGGCTAAGCAAGCGGGTAACATAGCCAAACAATGGTTTTGCTGGGAAGGTGTCAAAGGTTGGAGGTTTCATGGCAACAAGGAGAGGGGCTGACAAAAATGATGGGTAGCACGACATATAACGATAGCATCGAGACACCTAAGTAATGGCAATGATAGTAAAGGTATCCAAGGTGATGGTGATCTTGCCTGAGATCCCGCAAGGAAGAAGAACGGATACATGAAGTAGACGAAGAAGAAGCCTCGAATACGAGCCACGAGTAGACGAACGAATCCTCACGATCGCAACGGAACAAGCACTAACGAGAAAAAGCAAGCAATACGGTAAACACACAACACAAGAACATGACAATATGCTCAAGCAAGTATGATGCAAGACAAGTCTATATATGATGCAATACATGGCAAGGTAGGAAGCACAGAAAAACAACACAAGAACATGACAATATGCTCAAGCAAGTATGATGCAAGACAAGTCTATATATGATGCAATACATGGCAAGGTAGGAAGCACAGAAAAACAACCCAAGAACATGACAATATGCTCAAGCAAGTATGATGCAAGACAAGTCTATATATGATGCAAAACATGGCAAGGTAGGCAGCACAGAAAAACAACGCAAGTCAACAAGTTTAAATGAGGCCGGAAACTACATATAATAAAACCGGTAAGTCCTCATATGCATATTTTGAAATTAGTCCAGATCTGAACAAACCTTAAATTAAAGTGGTTAAACAGAAGATTAACATGCACCATGATGATCTACACGAAATTCTAGTCAAGTTTCATATAAAGTTTGTTTAATTCGGAGCTACGGCCTAGAAAATATGAGCAAAACAAGACAAGCATGTCAGCGGTGCAAGAAGCACCCAAACATCAAGAAAACTCACTCCAAACATGACAACAATATGATATTATGCTTCTACATGCAAAATTATACAAGTTTCATATAGGACACACTCAAAACGGAGCAACGGGCTAAAAGATACACATGAAACAAGATATAACAACAAGCTGAAGTTAACAACCACATAGCAACTTTGGAGCAAGATATATATATGCTACAACACCCAAACATGTTAACAAGAAGCATGGATGTGAAGTAGACATGTTACTTAACAAGTAGGAACTTAGAACACACTCAAAAGCTTGCTGGAACACAAATAAACAAGCATGGCAAGTTGCAATAAAATATTCTAGACTTAGTCAAAATCTGGGAAGGCAAAAACATCATCACGATGCTGGCTTCGGAGGCACAAAACAACATGCATATCAACTCCATTAAGAACATAAAGAGCATGTACATGTAGTAGACATATCCTCCAGCAAACAACTCCATTGGAGCAACTCCATAGGAGGCATGGATCGATAGCAACAAGCTACGCCAAATTGAACATGCTGATAAAATCCTGACAAGTATAATTTGTAGCAACTTGAGAGCAAGAAATAAATAAGCTACAGCAGGTCATATGAGCAAGTAAGGACATGAATGGATAGACAATAACATGGACAACAAGACATGATCATTGGCCACTCCAAAACAAGCATGGATTTGACTAGGTCATCAAGCAAACATAGCATCAGGTTAAGACAGATTCCAGACTTAGCAGAAATTTCACTAAGTATAAAACAACAATAACAACATGGCATGTTTACAAGCATGTTTAAGTCACCTCAAGGC
The DNA here is from genome assembly GCA_902687465.1 of Secale cereale. NCBI lineage: Eukaryota > Viridiplantae > Streptophyta > Magnoliopsida > Poales > Poaceae > Secale > Secale cereale. Next base: position 655,610,308 of record LR738710.1, read on the forward strand.
ATATCATGGAAAGTTAAATGCACCACAGCAAAGACCATATTAAGGAGATTCTAAAACAACTAAACATGTGGCATGAGGACAAACACATTAATAGCAAAGAGCAATTGAAATCAGCATCTCATAACAAGTTTCAGCACATAACAGCCAAATGCACTTTTGCAATAGAGATTAAAATGGCAAGATGGACTCAAACAAGCATGCTACAACAACCATCATGTAGTACATTTCATAATGAACATTTTGACATATCATTTGCTTCATTTGGATAAACATGCACCAAGTTATCATATCTCAAACATGGCAACAAAATAACAAGTATCAGCAGTTTATAACAAGTAGCACTCTTGCAACAGAGATTAGAGCATCAAGATGAAGTCAAACAAGCATGGCACAATGGAACAAAGTGTAGAGCACATCACCACGATCATTTTGACATATCATTCATTCAATTCGGACATACACACAAATATTTACAGGCATGCAAAGTATGCAACAAAATATGCAAAAACCTAGGACTTAGCCATCTTTCTGAAAAAAAACAAACGAGCGACAGCTAACTAAGGATGTGTTTGGTTGCAGGGCTATCCTTCCAGGGATAGGGATAGCCATCTTTTACTGTGGTTGCCACGTGTTTGGATCAGGGTCAAGAAGGGATAGAGGCAGCCGGATGCTGGGAATATTCGCAAAAAAGGAGGTTGTGGTTAGCCATGAAAAACGGGTGGGTGGTGCCAACCACCCCGCGCGCGTCGCGGCAGTTGCATGCGAATCATTTTTCGGCTATTGCTAGTGCCTGTGGTGAGGCACGCGACTGCGTGATGTTAGTTCTTTTCAGTAATGGACTCGTCGGCGGCCGGCCGTCCGTTCCGGCGGGTGTGTACAGGCGACGCAGGCCGGAGTTGGCGGCGGCGCGGCTGGATCTCCCGGAGGGCGACGGCTGGATCTCGAGGAGTTGCACGCGGCCGGCGATTGAGGGTGGCGTGGCGACTGCGTGCATGGAGCTGGATCTTCCTGCTGCTGTTGTATGCACCGTCTTCGTGATGTATTTTCTGATGCTGTATTTCCAGCCACCGTGTTGTGGTATCTCCTGTCACCGATGAAACAGAATCGTGTGTGCTGCTGTATTTCCTACTGCTATCTTCACGGGTGTGTGCGTGCAATTGAGTTGAGGCGTGCTTGATGTGTGCTGTGCGTGCGTGCATGATGTGGATTAGTGCTTGTGTGTGTTCACTCAGGAGATTTGAAGGCTACCGTGAGCACAACTTGCAAGACATCACAATAGATATCCTCAACCATGTTTCATCCTTCAAACCAAACATAAGAAGGGCTAACCTTACCCACTCAACCAAACAAAAAAAGGGCTATCCCTAGCCAGGGGGTTGGGGATACCCACAACCACCTTAGCCCATCCCTCAAACCAAACACATCCTAAAAGACGCCCGGGGCGAGATATAGGGTTCTCACCCATTGGGCTCGGCCCAGATTGGAGGAGGAGGCGAAGCGGCCCAGGAGGCGGCTGGGCCGGTGGCTTGCGGGCCCTGGAGGCCCACGAGGGCGGCGACGGGAGCTGGGCCGGCCTGAGTGGAGGGAGGCGGCCCACGCAGCTGTTGCGAGCGCCCGTCCTCGGGCATCGGCTCACGACGGCGGCCATGGCGCGATGGCGTCTCGGGGATGGCCGGCGGCAACGAGAACGGCCGGATCCGGGCACGGGGACCCCGGGTCTGGCCGCGAAGGTTCCTTTCCCGGCGGAGTAGGGCGGCGGAGGGCTCTGCGGCGGCCGCGAGGAAGCTCTGTGGCGGCAGCGCTGTTGCAGAGAGAGAGGGAGGCGGCGAGATGCGGGCGAAGGGCGGTGAGGTGGAGCCAGGAGGCGGGGCGCCCGGTCGCCGGAGTGGTCGACGGGAGGCCGCACGGCATCGGGCTGTGAACGGCGGCGGCACACCGAGGAGTAGGCGGGGATCAGCGTCAGGGACGAAGGCTCGGGCACCTGGCAGGGTGCGACCCACGGCGGGTGCGCGGACGGGCCTGGCCGGCCTCGAGCGGGCCTGCTCCGGCCCAGGCGGCGGGGAGTGGAAGGATGCTAGAGGTAGGGGAAGGGACTAGGGTGCCCAAAATGGCAAGGAGGGTGTTTATATACGCATAGGGCTAGGTTTAGGGGGCTTTTGAGGCCGTTTAGACCATCGGATCGCAATCGTGCGGCTCCGGTCGCGAGGAGGAGTAGGCTGGGCCTAGTGGGCTGTGTAGATTAGTTGGGCTGAGATGAGAGGAGAGGGAGAGAGGCCCGCGGGGGTTTTCGAAGAGCGAAAACGTCCGACGAAATAACCGGCGACTAGTGTCGCTATATTTAACGGTTGGGCTATCAAACGAGCTCCGAATGCGATGAAATTTGGCAGGCGGCCTGTCTGCACTATAATAAGACCACACGCCAAGTTTCATCCCATTCCGAGAACATATTTCGGCCACTTATAAAATAAATATTCGGAGGTGCCGCGGGCGCGTGTGAGTGTGTCTGGACTCAGAACGGACAACGGAAAGGACGAGGGGGCTCGGGCGGATGCAAGTTTTGAAAACATGAGGATGCAACACACATGATGACATGGCAAGATGCAACACGCAAGCAGATGACATGGCAACGACAACGAATAACTGGCTAACACCTGGCGCACCAGTTTCGGGGTGTCACACTGGAAGTTTCGAATACTTCTGCAACTCTCAAAATTTTGAAAAAATAGGGCCACGTGGGAAATTTGTATATTAATCTTATTCAAAAATAATCAACCAAAAATCACTATTCTGTTAAAAATGAGAATTTTTCTCGTGAGCGCAAAAGTTTCTATTTTTCAGCAAGATCAAATCTACTAACACCCAACGTGTTTCTAAGGCTTTGCTTGGCACAAACCTTCATTCAAACCACAAAAACATATCTAAACAGAGGTATTAAAGGTTTTTTTATTGAAAACACCAAGGAAATCAAAAGGCAAAAAGATACAAGTTGGGTTGCCTCCCAACGAGCTCTATCGTTTTACGCCCTTAGCTAGGCATAAGGTAAGGATCTAGGTTTTGTCATCCATAGTTTTGGCAACCTTTGTGAGGGTTTTCTCAAACCCGGGAGGTTCTTTGCGCTTCCCTAAATTCACAGGAAAAGACACCATCTTGAGATCCAAAATATCCAATCGCTTATTGCAAAGGGTAATCAAAGTATTCATGCGATTGGTACTACCATTAAGATGTTTGAGGGGTTCATTATACTTTTGCAATTCAACCATATGTTTGTGTAAATCACCAAGTTTGGCCAACATTTGAATCCCTCAGGGGTGAAACAAAACCCCTTCTTTAAAGGTGGAACACCCAAAATTCCTTCAAGTAAGTCATAGGAAGCATTAGCATCAAGCTCAATAAAATTTCCTTTAGCGGCAAAATCTAAGAGTTGTCTATGATGCAAAGCCAATCCTATGTAAAATTTACGAAGCAAGATCTTAGCATCCCCCTTTAAATTGCAAACACAATAAGATTCAACAAGACTATACCAAGCATCTTCCAAATTTTCTCCTTGTCTTTGCTTGAAGTATAGAACTTCAAAATCTGGTGACAAAGGAGGGGTAGACATGCTAGCTAAGAAGACAAAAACTCAAATAGATCCGGCAAGAAAACGGCAAAAGAAAGAGGTGGCGAATAAAAGTGGCAAATTTTTGTGAAGTGGGGGAGATGAAAACGAGAGGCAAATGGCAAATAATGTAACTGTGAGGACATGAGATGTGTGATTAGGAACCTGGTATCTGTTGAAGGTGCTCCTCGGCAACGTTGCTAGAAATTCCTTTTGATGCCTGCTAGAACTACGTCGGTATTACCCCAAAGAGGAAGGGATGATGCAGTATAGCAGCGGTAGGTATTTCCCTCAATGATGAGACCAAGGTTATCGAACCAGTAGGAGAACCAAGCAACACAACGTAAACATCACCTGCACATAAATAACGAATACTTGCAACCCGACGTGTAAAAGGGGTTGTCAATCACTTTGGGGTAACAGACGTGATAGAGTTGTAAATATTAATAGATTGATTGATAAATAAGATAAATTGCAGCAAAGTATTTTGGGTTTTTGGTTTAGTAGATCTGAAAACAAAAGCAAAGGAAAATAGATTGCAATGGCAAATAATATGAGAAAGAGAGTCGGGGGTCGTAGATTCCACTAGTGGCTTCTCTCGAGAAAAAAAACAAACGGTGGAAAAACAATTACTGTTGGGCGATTGATAGAACTTCAAATAATCATGACGATATCCAGGCAATGATCATTACATAGGCATCACGTCAAAGATTAGTAGACCGACTCATGCCTGCATCTACTACTATTACTCCACACATCGACCGCTATCCAGCATGCATCTAGTGTATTAAGTTCATGGAGAAATGGAGTATTGCAATAAGAACGATGGCATGATGTAGACAAGATCCATTTATATAGAAATAGACCCCATCGTTTTATCCTTAGTAGCAACAATACTTACGTGTCGGTTCCCCTTCTGTCACTAGGATCAACCACTGTAAGATCGAACCAACTACAAAGCACCTCTTCCCATGGCAAGATAATGAGATCAAGTTGGCCAAACAAAACCCAATATCGGAGAAGAAATACGAGGCTATAAGCAATCATGCATATAAGTGATCAAAAGAAGACTCAAATAACTTTCATGGATATAAAAAGATAGATCTGATCATAAACTCAAAGTTCATCGGATCCCAACAAACACACCGCAAAGGAGTTACATCATATGGATCTCCAAGAGACCATTGTATTGACAATCAAAAGAGAGAGATGAAGCCATCTAGCTACTGACTACGGTCCCGTAGGTCTACATGGAACTACTCACGCATCATCAAAGAGGCACCAATGGAAGTGGTGAACCCCTCTGTGATGGTGTCTAGATTGGATCTAGTGGTTCTGGACTCTGCGGCGGCTGGATCGAAATTCCGTCGACTCTCCTAGGGTTTCTGGAATATTGGGGTATTTATAGAGCAAAGAGGCGGTCCGGGGGGCACCCGAGGTGGGCACAACCGACCAGGGCGCGCCTGGGCCTCCTGGCGCGCTATGGTAGGTTGTGCTCCCCTCAGAGCACCCCCCCCCAAGTGTTGCCTTGGCCCATTGGGTGTCTTTTGGTCCATAAAAAATCTTCGTAAAGTTTCGTTGCGTTTGGACTCCCTTTGATATTGATTTCCCGCGATGTAAAAAACATGTAGAAAAGAGCAACTGGCACTTGGCACTATGTCAATAGGTTAGTACCAAAAAATGATATAAAATGACTATAAAATTGTAAAACAACCAAGAATGATAATGTAACAGCATGGAAAAATCAAAAATTATAGATACGTTGGAGATGTATCAGAACCAAGAAAGATGATGTCAAGGACGCAAATGTTTGAGCTTTCCACGAACGATTTGAGCAAGCTACTGACTCAAGAGGCCCCCTTGACAGTATGACAATCGATCCAATAATCTAGTTTGACGGTATCCCAACTAACACCATGAGACTGGTAAAATATAAATCCTATCAAGGACAAAAAATTGGACCAACTTTCTTGATTGCGCACGCTCAATGAAGACTAATTGATTGCTCCCCCATACCCCACTATGGGTGAGCCACTCGTCGGCACATCTTCACAAGTCCATTATCACCAAAATGGACGACAAACCTACAAGCACTTGATATCTTTGTGATGCTCCACTTGAACTTACACAACGCAACCTTGATGACGATCACCACTTGATGTCATCCTCCATGGCTTATACGAGGTCCTCCTTTTGATGCATGCCCATGGAAACATACCTAACCCCACACAAAGAACTCTCACGTAGACCATGGGTTAGTACAGAAAGTATAATGGACAATGCTTACCATACCATCCTTCTCGGTACATCTTGTACATTTTCTGTGTTGATCAACTTGATTCACTCTTTGACTTAGTCTTGATCAACCTTGTATCATACGTCTTCTCTATGACCAATCTTTGGATAAGTCCTTGAGTACCACCTTGGTCATCACATAATCTCCATGAAACCAACAAATGGACTTCAAGAAATGGCTACGGGCAAACCCTTCAAATATAGTTCAAGGCAACCATTAGTCCATAGGGATTGTCATCAATTACAAAAACCAAACATGGGGGCACCATGCTCTTTCAGGAGGGAAATAATAAATGAAAGCAAAGTGTGTGTAGGCAGGGAGGTTACGCTACTCACTCTCATCCCCGACTTCACCAAAATAGCCATCTTCGCCCAAAACCCTCGTCCAGAAACCATGAAACTATTCCCAGGGATCCTCGGGTTCCCCTATTTTCTCTACGAGATTCCTCCCCATCGCTTCAAAAAATTCCATCGCGGCCTTTAGCATCGCCGCTTTCTATGGCTTCTCCGCCGCCTCCTGATACGTCTCCATTGTATCTACTTTTCCAAACTCTTTTGCCCTTGTTTTGGTCTCTAATTTGCATGAATTAAATGGAACTAACCCGGACTGATGTTGTTTTCAACAGAATTGCCATGGTGTTATTTTTGTGGAGAAATCAAAGTTACGGATTGACCTAAAAGTTTACGGAGATTTTTTGTGGAATATATGGAAAATACTGGCGGAAAAAGATACCAGAGGGAGGCCTCCCAGGAGCCACAAGCTCTGGGGACGCGCCTCCTAGGCTTGTGGGGCCTGTGGAGCTCCGGCAACCCTAACTCCAACTCCATATATACCTATTCATGGAGAAAAAAAAAGAAGAAAATGACTCATGGCGTTTTATGATACACAGCCGCTGCCACCTCCTGTTCTTCCTCGAGAGGGCTGATCTGGAGTCTGTTCGTGGCTTAGGGGAGTAGATTTTGTCACTATCGTCATCATCAACCTTCCCCCATTACCAATTTCATGATGCTCACCGCTGGGAGTGAGTAATTCCATCATAGGCTTGATGGACGGTGATGGGTTGGATGGGATTTATCATGTAATCGAGTTAGTTTCTTTAGGGCTTGATGCCTAGTATCCACTACGTTCTGAGGTTGATGTTGCTATGACTTTGTTATGCTTTATGCTTATCACTAGGGCCCCAGTGTCATGATTTCAGATCCGAACCTATTATGTTTTCATGAATATATATGTGTTCTTGATACTATCTTGCAAGTTACATGAACCTATTACATGTTATGATCCGCATACCCCAAGGTAACAATAATTGGGATTCTTTTCAGTGATTGCCGTTGTTGGAGGGGTTCATGTATTCACTAAGTGCTAATGCTTTGTTCCAGTTTCCATTAGGACCCTGCTGCCACGGGAGGGTAGACAAAGGATGTCATGCAAGTTGTTTTCCATAAGCACGTGTGACTATATAAAGAATACATTCCTACATTACATTCCTGAATTGGAGCTAGTTCTTCGTTGCTCTAGGTTATAACTTCTACATGATGAAAATCATACGACACAATTATCATCATCGATCCATTGCCTACTAGTCTCTCACATATTGATCTTTGCTATGTTACTTTTGTTCTTGCTGTTACAATCACTACAAAACTATTACTACTGCTATTACCATTGTTACTGTTACTATCATACTACTTTTCTACTAAATACTTCGCTGCAGATATTAAGTCTTTCAGGTGTGGTTGAATTGACAACTCAACTGCTAATACTCATGAATATTCTTTGGCTGCCCTTGTGTCGAACCAATAAATTTGGGTTGAATACTCTACCCTCGAAAACAGTTGCGATCTCCTATACATGTGGGTAATCAAGACCTTTCTCTGGCGCCATTGCCGGGGAGCATAGCTCTATTTGCTGAGACACTTGGAATTTATATAGGTTTATCACTATGAGGAATCTGAAGGATGATAGAACCAAGATCATTCCCTCTAAGATGAGGGAAGGTAAGGAACTTCCATCACACTCTGCACTTGATTCACCTTCTGTTTTAAGTAAGCTTGTGACACCGCCACCTGCTATTAATCCTGATATGTCACAGGTAATTGATGATGCTACTTCTGCTACGAATGATACGTATGATGATGCTAGTACTTTTCTTAATGATGATGTGCCACTAGGTGAATTTCTTAATGAACAACTTGCTAGAGTTAAAAATATTGAGAATGCTAAAACTGATGAAATTGCTGAAACTGATGAAGTCTTTGAAACTCGAAATTATGAAACACCTATTAGACCTAGCTCTCCTAGCTATGAATTGCTTGATATACCTGAGGGTTATGTTATGGAGGGAGAGGTAGCTGAAGACTTTCTTGCTTGTAAGGACAGAGATGATCTTAAGAAATTGCTAGTTAAGTTGAAAGAAAAATCTTTGAATGCTAGGATGAAATATGATCCTAAGTTTGCTACTTCACCTATCTTTGCAACTAATAAGGAATGTGAGTTATCTGTAGACCTCGAGTTAAATACTTTGGTTGAATGTGATCATTTTCATGGTTATGAAACTGAAACTGTTGTGGCACATCTTACTAAACTAAATGATATAGCCACCCTATTTGCTCATGAGGAAAAAAATCTCTACTACCATATCCTTAAGTTGTTTCCTTTCTCATTAAAGGGTGATGCTAAAATATGGTTTAATTCTCTTGCTCTTGGTTGTGTGGATAGTCCCCAGGATATGACTTACTACTTCTCTGAAACATATTTTCCTGCTCATAACAAACAAGCTACATTACATGAAGTATTTAACTTTGTGCAAACTGAAGAAGAGAGTCTTGCACAAGCTTGGGGGAGGCTTATCCAATTACTTAATGCTTTGCCTGATCATCCTCTCAAGAAAAATGAAATACTTGATATCTTTTATAATGGACTAACCGACGCTTCTAGGGACCACCTAGATAGTTGTGCTGGTTGTGTTTCAGGGAAAGAACTCTTGGACAAACTGAAGAACTATTGAATAATATATTGAGAAATGATAATGAATGGACTCTTCCTGAACCTCCTAATCCAACTCCAAAGAAGAGAGGAATTATATTTCTTAGTCCTGAAGATATGCAAGAGGGAAAGAAATTGATGAAAGAAAAAGGTATTAAAGCTGAAGATGTTAAAAATTTACAACTTATCAAAGAAATACATGGTCTCAATACTCCAAAATAGGTAATAGAGGTAAATTCTCTCTATAGATTTGATGAAAGTGATATTCCTTATACTAAATCTGCTAGTCAATGCATGTATGAATTTGATAACTTTATTGTTAAACAAGAAAACTTCAATGCATATGTTAGTAGACAACTGAAACAAAATGCTTATATGATTGAACACTTGAGTGACTATATGTTTAGAACTGTTAATGATCTCAAGATTGTTAGTAAACATTCTTCCATGATGAAAACTCAAGTAGAACAAGTTCTCAAATCACAAAATGATTTGATGAATGAGATGAACAATAAAATGAATGATCATGTTGTTAGAGTTATGACTAGAGGTGGTAATATGACTCACGAAGCTTTGTATCCTGAAGGTCATCCTAAAAGAATTGAACCATACTCTCAAAGAATTAATATTGGTGCACCTAATTCATCTAAAAATAAAAATAAAAATGATATAACTTTGCATGCTTCTAGTGAACCTACTGTAGACACACCTGAAAACCCAAATGATATTTCTATTTCTGATGCTGAAACACAATCTGGTAATGAACATGAACCTAGTAACAATGATAATGATGTGGTTCATATTGATGCTCAACCTAGTAATGAGAATGATGTGGAGATAGAACCTATTGTTGATCTTGATAACCCACAACCTAAAAACAAAAGATTTGATAAAGGAGACTTCATTGCTAGGAAACATGGTAAAGAAAGAGAACCATGGGTTCAGAAACCCATGCCTTTTCCCCCCTAAAGCTTCAAAGAATAAAAGTGACAAATAATTTGAGCACTTTTGTCAAATGCTTAGACCTATCTTTTTGCGCCTTCGTTTGACTGATATTCTGAAAATGTCTCCTTATTCTAAGTATATGAAAGATATTGTCATCAATAAGAGAAAGATACTGGAGGCTGGAATTTTCACCATGCCTGCAAATTATACATTTAAAGATGGAATACCAAAGAAACTAGGAGACCCAGGAATACCAACTATACCATGCTCCATTAAAAGAATTTATTTTAAAATTGTTTTGTGTGACTTAGGAGCAGGTGTTAGTGTTATGCCTTTCTCTTTGTATCGAAGACTTGATTTAAATATGATGACACCAACTGAAATCTCTTTGCATATGGGCGATAAATCAACTGCTATACACATAAGCATTCGTGAGGACGTCCCTGTCGTAGTTGCAAATGTTACTATCCTAATGGACTTTGTTATTCTCGATATACCTGAGGACGACAGTATGTCGATCATCCTTGGTAGACCCTTTTTGAATACTGCAGGGCTGTTATTGATTGCAACAAAGGCAATGCCACTTTTCATGTCAATGGCAATGATCATACGGTACATTTTCCGAGGAAACTACCTCAAGTGAATAGCATCAACTCTATTGGAAAATTTTCAACAATTCTTATTGGAGGTTTTGAATTCTCTGTTCCTACTGTCAAAAAGAGATATGATATTCTCATTGTTGGGGACATGCATATTCCCCTTGAGGTAACCTAGTGTTATACGAAGATTCTCTCGTTTCATGTCATTTGGAAGAAGTTTGTTAATAAGACTTGATCAACCTTATTAATGGATTCCTTTTGACGGGCATGAGATGGATGAATTTAGTATACACAACCTTCTGTACCCACTTTTCACTTTCTGTTATTTTGAGTTAATAAAGTACAAATACTATTATTTTTACTATTTTCTGAATTATCCGTGCAATAAAAAATGACCAGAAAATAAAAGTTCTCCAAATGCCCTGAAAATTTAGTATGATTTTTTATATAATATTTGAAAATTTCTCGCACTAAAAACACCCCAGGGGGGTGCACCTGTGAGCCACGAGCTCACAGGGCGCGCCTAGGTGGCTTGTGGGGCCCATTGTAACGCCCCGGACACACCCGCCGGTGGTCATTACTCCTGGCGGGATCTAGACTGGCCCCACATATCAATACTAGTCTTTTCTGCGCAATTTATCCTCACTCGTGCACACCCGGGAGCAACTTCCCAGTCAGTCACCCATCCTAAAACTACTCCAAGCTGAGCACGCTTAACTTTGGAGTTCTATCTGAATGGGCTGCCAGAAAAGAAGGAATTCCTTATTGATATGAGTAGTCTATCATCCCTAATAAGCTAGACTATCACATACACCCCCACTCAGAGGAACCAACGTCCTCGTCGGGCCACAGGAACGTTCCCTCTTGGCACATACGTCTGTGCTTCCAGCCCGATACATGTGCCATGCCGTGTGCCACGATGGGTCACAAACGTCATGAATAACATGACCGAGCACCTGTCCGCAAACATCCGTGTAACCGCGAGGGTCGGCTCTGATACCAACTTGTAACGCCCCGGACACACCTGCCGATGGTCGTTACTCCTGGCGGGATCTAGACTAGCCCCACATATCAATACTAGTCTTTTCTACGCACTTTGTCTTCACTCATGTGCACTCGGGAGCAACTTCCAGGTCGGTCACCCATCCTGAAATTACTCCAAGTTGAGCACGCTTAACTTTGGAGTTTGATCTGAATGGGCTCCCGGAAAAAAAGGAATTCCTTATTGATATGAGTAGTATATCACCCAAATAAGCCAAGCTATCATACTCATGTAGGCCCTCTCAATTATTCCAGCCACCCATCCACTTCTTCCTCCAGAAAAAATACACCATTGCTCAAACCCGTGTTCTTGCACATCTTGCTGCTAGTTTCGATATCCTTGCTCGTTGCTCCATTTCCAAAATTATTTTGGGAGATTGTCCATCAGTATGTGACTTCTGTAATGGTCCGATTAGTTTTTAATCTAGTGCTTTATATATTGCAAATTTTTGCTGCTGTGGTGACCATGTTCTTGAGCTTGCACGTCAAATTTATATGGTCCAAAATAGGTTTGTTGCATGATTTAGCCTCTAGACATTTGTAGGTGTAGTTGTTATTACTTTTGTTGAGTTTTGTTCACTTTTATTTCGAGTCACTAAGAAATTCAGAAATTTTCAGAGGAATAAAATGATGAGGAAAATGCTCCAAGGTGGTTCCTCGAAGAAGAAATCCCCAAGACTCACAATTCGTGAGCCAGACCTTGAACCACCGCGGGAAGCTCATATACGACCTTGTGAATGGCCGTCGGATTATTTCATTACTCTTGCAGGTTTCAAGGAAGAATTTGATATGTATGTAAGTGCATCTAGTGCCCCTTAGTGATTTTGGTGTATTGAGGACTTATAGGTTAAGGGACTAATGTGTTTTTGAGTGTACACAGGTCTATAAGTCTATGAGGAGTTTGATATCTACAGAGAAAGTTGGCCCCTAAAAATGAAGTTCTTCGACTGAAGACTTTGGATTCCTGAAGACTTTGAAAATGAAGAAATTGGTGTGACCTTGAAGACTTGGTATTCATTTGTGGAACATGAAGCGTGAAGACTTTTATTTTCGTAGTTTCATTTTCTCTTTCTTGAGTCATAGGAAACACCGTACTGTTAAAGGGGGTCGAGGAAATACTAAGGAAAAATTTCCATGTGATGCTCAACTCAAAATCCTACACCTACCAATCCCTTCGAGTGAAGCCATTGGAAATCTCATACAGTTCAGTCATATTCTTCAGTGACAGAGACGAAGTTCTTCTGGTCTCTGAGGAATTTGTTCTGACTGAGGAGTTAGGAATTCGCCAGTGCGGATTACCTACACAGTGAGGAACATGATAGCCCTGAAGAATTTGTTACTCAAATTTCCGACCGTTGCTGTGCTCAGCGCCATCTGTCCCAAAATATCTACCTACCTAACGGTCATATCATTAAAGGGCATTTATTTCTTATCATGTCGGGTTGCTCCCTAGGCTATAAATAGCCGCCCCTACAACCACTAGTTGGTTGGCTGCTCCAAGAGAAACTGACACTTGTCATAAGAGCAACCCATCCTCCGAGGAATTTGAGCAAAAATCATCAAGTGAGGAAAAACCCAAACCCAAACCCAAACACCTACAAACCCAAAAGTGATTGAGCATCACTGAAGAGACTGATCCAGCGTGGATCCGACGCTTGTTACCTTTGAAGACTGTGCTTCTTTCAGACGGTTAGGCGTCATGGTCTAGAGCATCCAAGAGTAATTGTGGATCGCCGAGTGACCTAGTCTGTGAAGGTTCGGAAGTCACCTGAAGACTTACCATGAGTGATTTGGCGAGGTCTGTGTGACCTTTGCTCAAGGAGAATATGGTGAGGACTTGGTGTCTTGGACTGTGTGTCCTTGACTGGCTGTCCGGGACTGTGTGTCCTCAGGTTTAAATACCTAGCCACCCTAACTAGATGTACAACTGAGACAGCAGTTGGAACTGGTCTAACAAATCATTGTCTTCACCAAGCTTACTGGTTCTATTTCCTCAACTCTTTCATTTCCTCATATCTGTGTTGTGTGCTTGTTCATATCTGTTTGAAGACTTTGACTGAAGATTTTCTCAATTACCTCAGTTCAATTTCTTCAGTCTATTTGTCTTCATCATGTGCTATCCTGTGATTATGCTTCCTGTTCTCTGTGTTTGTCTTCATTTCTCCATCCCCGCGCCAAATCCGTCGGATCCTGCCGTGCAGTTCCGCCTCGGCGTCCACCATCCGGATCCAGACGCCCCATGGATTCCTCCTTGGAGCCGTCCCCTTCTGCTTCGCCTTGCACACGAGGAGGACGACCCAGCGCTCTTCACCGTTGACCGTGGCCAGTTCCAGCGTGCCTCTCCAGCCCCAGCACTCGTTACCCGCTCGCCCGGCCCAACCGCGCTGGCCAGCTGCGTGGGCTGCCAACCGCGCCAGGCCCAGCGCGCCCCTGCCATCTCCCAGCCTCCACCAACGGGCCAAAGCCCAATGTGAGCTGCCCCAGCGCGCCCTGCCTTGTTTTTTTCTGTTGGGCCAGATCCAGGTTCAGCCCATCTCATGTTTTTTCCCTGTACGTTTTTTGCGTTATAAACCAGTGCACTAATAATTACAGAAAATTGCCATTTTTGCATTGGTCATATCTAAACAAATGTGCTTCAGAATTAAACAAAGTTAATATGGAAAATGCTTAGAATTTTGTCTAGTTTCATAATATGCTACTTTCATCCATGGTAAAAATTTAAAATTGTTGTTTGCATTGTTTTTCTCAAATAATATGTTAAAATGGTTTTATTCATAACTAAATAACCGTAGCTGGGTTTTTATTAAACTTTATATGTAAATGGGGTGGGAAAATGTGTAGAATAACATGGTGCACTTTGTTTTGCTGTTTAACAACTTTAAAATGGTGTAATAGGCAGAACAGTACCAAATTCATAATATGCACATGGGGGTTTTCCGGAATTGTTGTTTGATGTTCCGGCCCCATTTAAACTTGCCTAGATAGGTAGTTTTATTATGCTTCCTACCTTGCCATGTATTGCTTCCTATATAGACTTGTCTTGCATCATACTTGCTTCAGCATATTGTCATGTTCTTGTGTTGTTTTTCTGTGCTTCCTACCTTGCCATGTATTGCTTCCTGTATAGACTTGTCTTGCATCATACCTTGCCATGTATTGCATCATATATAGACTTGTGTTATTTTTCTGTGCTTCCTACCTTGCCATGTTTTGCTTCCTGTATAGACTTGTAGTGCATCCTATATAGAACTGTCTTGCATCATACTTGGTTGAGCATATTTTCATGTCTCGTGTGGTGTGTTTATCGTGTTGCTTGCTTCTTCTCGTTAGTGCTTGTTCCGTTGCGTTCGTGAGGATTCGTTCGTCTACCCGTGGTTCTTCTTCAAGGCTTCTTCTTTGTCTACTTCTTGGACCCGTTCTTCTTCCTTGTGGAATCCCAGGCAAGATGATCATACCCTTGGATACCTTTACTACCATTGCCATGCTTAGTTGTCTCGATGCTATCGTTATATGTCGCGCTACCCATCATTTATGTCAGCCTCTCCTTGTTTCCATGAAACCTCTAACCTTTGAAACCTTCCTAGCAAAACCATTGTTTCGCTATGTTACCTGCTTGCTCAGCCCCTCTTATAGCGTTGTTAGCTGCAGGTGAAGATGAAGATCGTTCCAGGTGGGAACTTGTTGTTGGAATATCACAATATATATTATTATTATTAACACACCTATATACTGGGCATGGGTGGAAGGCTTGGCCTTTTGCTCCGTGTTTTGTTCCACTCATGCCACCTTAGGCGCCGATAAACCGGCATTATGTTCCTTGATTTTGCGTTCCTTACACGGTTGGGTATATGGGGACCCCTTGACACTTAGTCTTTGAATAAAACTCCTCCAGCAAGGCCCAACATTGGTTTTAATTTGCTCATAATAACAACTTAAATAATTACTTAATTGCATAGGGGGTCATGTCCCCGGGTTCTTAATTCTACATAACAGGGGGGGCCAGTGCTGATGGAGTTGGTCCCAAATAGAGTCGTGTGCGGCGCCCCCCCCCTACTTGGGGTTTGGCTGCTGTACGCTGTGCTCATCCGGACGTGGCCTGAGACGAGATACGCGCGGCTACTATCAGGGTGTCGGCACGCCGGGAGGTCTTGCTGGACTTGTTTTACCATTGTCGAAATGTCTTGTGCACTGGGATGCCGAGCCTGATCGGATTTCCCTAAGATAAGGGGTGATGATATTATATTTATCACTTCAGCTGATCGTGAGAGCTTGTGATGGGCTAAGTTGGGACACCCCTGCAGGGTTGTGATCTTTCGAAAGCCGTGCCCGCGGTTATGTGGCAGATTGGAATTTGTTAATGTCCGGTTGTAGAAAACTTGATAGAGGATCCGAAGTAAAACACACAACGGTGTGAGTAACCGTGACTGTCTGTTTTCACTTTGAGAAGAGAACACGGTGGGGTTATGTTTGACTCGTAGGTAGTTCAGGATCTTTAGCGATCACTACTAGGTTGCGACCGTTTGCGTAGATGCTCATCTTATTCTTGTACTCTTAAGTTAGCCACCATATTATGCTTAGCCGCTGCTGCAACCTCACCACTTTACCTCTTCCTACCCATAAAGCTTTGCTAATCTTGATATCCCATGGTTATGGGATTGCTGAGTCCTCGTGGCTCACAGATACTACAACACCAGATGCAGGTTCAGCCGAGAATGATGCAGGAGGTGGATCAGAACTCCACCGGGAGTTCGATGAAGAGCGTGGCCGAATGCTTGTGACGTTTTCGATGATCAGTAGTGGTTTATACTAGGGGCGATTCGGACCTATGGCTTAATGTTTTGGTATCTTTCATTTGGATCTTCGCCCGTAGTCGGGTTGTGATGTTATTTGGATGATGACTTGCTTATGTAATGTATTGTGTGACGTGGCGAGTGTAAGCCAACTATCTTTTTGCAATTTCATCCCTATTTTTACATGAGTCGTGCAAAGATACCAAACTTGAGATCATTCTAGAATGGGCTTATACCTTTAAGTCATGCCTCGACACGTAGGAGGTATAGTCCCATCCTGGGCATTACACTTGACCCCGCTGATATCCTCGAAAGGCTAAACACTCATGAGTTCCAGCTTGCTGAAAAGAGAGATCTCTATGGTCCGAGCTATGGCAGATCACGTGCCCTGAAGGCCAAGGTCGTCTCTGAATCTGAAGGTGAAGATTCTGTTAGTAGCCTTGGTGATCCTGAAGAACTAAGCCAGGAGCTAGCATTGCTCGTGAAGAAATTCCAAAGGTTCTCAAGACGTGGTCGCTTTGGAAAGTTCTCTAAGAGAAATGATTCCTCATCCGGTGACTACAACAAAAGGCTATGTCACAAATGCAAGAAGCCTGGTCACTACATTCAAGATTGTCCTCAGTGGGAAAAGGAATAAAAAAAGAAGAAATGCAAGGATTATAGTTCTGATGATGCAAAGAAGAAGAAGAAATCGACAAAATCTTCATCATCAAAATCCTCAAAATCTTCATTTCAGAAGAAGAACATCTCCAAAAAGGCTCGGGCATTCATCGGCAAGGAAATGGACTCTGAAGCTGAATCTGAAGATCATGAGGAAGATGAGGAATCTGAGGAATCCGAGTGTGGTGTGGGTAGTCTAGCTCTCGCTACTGCATTCATCAGCAAGTCCATCTTCAACACTGAAGAAAGTGACTTCACCAACAAGGTTGATGAAGACAATGATAACTATACTCCTACCTATTGCTTCATCGCAAAGGGTGCCAAGGTACTCAAATATACCTCCTCTGAATCTAGTGAGGCTGAATATGATGAAAACCTTAAGCCCAGCTATTCTAAACTTGCTAAAATTGTTGTGCAACAACAAAAGGCTCTTGATAAGGTTCAAAACATGCTAGATAAAAGTGATGATATGTTGGGTGATGAAATGGATCGATCTAAAATCTTGACTGAAAATCTTCAGAGACTACAGTCCAAGTATGATAACCTTCAAGGTCATCATAACACTCTCTTGTCTGATCATGAAAAGCTGTCTTATGAATTTCTTCAAAGAAAGCAAGATCTTGAAAATCTAAGAGTTAGTTATGAAGATCTTCAGAAGGAGCGCGATTCATTACTTTCTCAATAGACCAGCGCTTATCAGGAAGAATTCATTCCTCCATGCTTGAAATGCATTGATCGAGAAACTGCAAATTCTTCACCTGAATGTTCAAATGCTTCAAATGCTACAAATTCTTCAACTGTCTCTGCTATCACTAAGTCATCATCTGAGGACATTGCTAGTATCACTGACAATGCAGGGCTGAAGGAATTGTACATGACATGCATGTACAAAAGCCTCAAAGGGCATCACACTCTTTGTGATGTGCTTAAAAAGCAGATCCTCAACAGGAACCCTAGGAAAGAGAGAATTGCCTTTGAGAGGAAACTTAATGCTGATGGTTCATATTGGAAGCCTGAGCAGTACCCCAAAACCTCATGGGTTGCTACAAAGGGACCTCCAGTTGATCCATCCAATTTATCTGGCTTTACATGTGAATCTCCTCATTCTTCTGATGAGTCATTTGACTCCAACTATAAACTATTCAAAAATTAGAATGGTGAATTATTTGCTAGATATGTTGGAACTAACTGCATGAATGGTCCCCCTATGTAGAAAATCTGGGTCCCTAAGAGGCACCTTGAAAATCTTCAAGTGATTGTCCTCATGACACCTCATGTGAGGAATAGGAACCCCAGATCCAATTCTTCATATGGATCAAAATCTTCAGATGGAGTAAAATCCTCATATGGATCAAAATCCTCAAAAGGATCAAAGTCCTCATATGAATATCATCGTGCTAACAACTCTGTTTCGCAGGGAAGAGCTAAGGGCTATGAATATGAGCATTATTCTTCTAACCATTATGTTCATATGCTTATTCATATGCTTATCCTAACTCCTCTTATGTGAAACGAAATGGGCTGGCGTCTATGCTACCTTTTTCATATGGAACTCGCAGAGTGATGAACCCTTTGCCAGCCCTTCAGATGTGGGTGGTGAAGAAAAAGAACTAATCTCTTCTACAGGGTCAAGTCTCCAGACGTGCTCAAACGTCTGAAGAATTTGTTGGAGACCTGGAAAATGCCTGAAAGGACGCAGGCTAATCACGAAGAAATGAACTCTCATTTCTCACGTCCTCATACTACTTTATCTGGTGCATTGCTTGATGAAATTGATCTGATGATTTGATGTCATATTCTTCACTGATGAAGTATATGAGTTTGTAAGCTGCACTAATTCATCTACAGGATGATCAACCCAAAGCCACTGAGTGGGTCCTCGATAGTGGATGTACAAATCACATGACTGGTGACAAGAATCTCTTGATGGATGCTCCCTTGTCACCATCTCATGTGAAGCACATCATCTTCGCTGACAAAGGCAAAAGTCAGGTATTGGGTCTAGGTAAGGTTGCTATCACTAGGGATCGACACATGGACAAAGTCATGCTTGTCGAGTCCTTAGGATACAACCTCATGTCTGTCTCAATGCTTTGCGATATGGATATGGGTGTTGCTTTTGGCAAATATCGTTGTGCTCTGATCATGGAATCTGACAACCCCATAGTCTTCGAAGGCTTTAGGAGAGGAGACTTGTATATTGTTGATTTCTCTACAGGACCTCAACCAGCTGTGTGTCTACTTGCAAAAGCTTCAGAAGGCTGGCTATGGCATCGACGACTTGGTCATGCAGGCATGAGGAATTTGCACACGCTTGCGAAGAAGAAGCATGTCATTGGCATTGAGAATGTAAAATTCCTCAAGGATCACTTATGCGGTGCCTGTGAAGCTGGAAAGATGACCAAGGCCAAGCATCCAGCGAAGACTATCATGACTACTACTCAACCATTTGAATTGCTTCACATGGATCTCTTCGGTCCTAATCATTATTCTGTAGTTTCGAATGATGCTTCTGTATATGGCTTTGTTATTGTTGATGATTACTCTCGATATACATGGGTACACATTGTTACTTACAAACATGAAGTGCAGGAAGTCTTGAAACGATTTTCCTCGAGGGCTTGAATCAACTTTGGTGTGAAGATCAAGCACACCAGAAGTGACAATGGAACCGAGTTCAAGAACTCTAGTCTCGATGACTATCTTGATGAACTTGGTATCACTCATGAGCTATCTGCTCCTTATACTCCTCAGCAAAATGGCGTCGTGGAGCGTAAGAACAGGACTCTTGTTGAGATGGCTCGCACTATGCTTGATGAATACAAAACGCCTCATCGTTTCTGGATTGATGCAATTGATACTGCATGCCACATCATCAACAGAGTATATCTTCAGAAATTCTTCAAGAAGACTGCCTATGAACTCCTCACAGACGAGAAACCCAATGTGAGTTATTTCAAAGTCTTCCGTGCTAAATGTTGGATTAGAGATCCTCATCACAACTCAAAATTTGCACCGAAAGCACATGAAGGGTTTATCCTTGGTTACGGAAAGGACTCGCACACCTACAGAGTCTTCAACAACGTTCTTCACAAGGTTGTTGAAACTGTAGATGTGCGGTTCGATGAAACTAACGGCTCGCAAAGAGAGCACCTGCCTATTGTGTGATACGTCCAAAACGTATCTATAATTTCTGCTTGCTCCATGCCACTTTTTGGTGATATTGCTATGATATTCATACACTTCCATACACTTTTGATCATATTTGGACTAACTTACTAATCCAGTGCACCCCAGTGCCAGTTTCTGTTTTCGGCTGTTTTTGTATTTCAGGTTTTCACGTTTCGAGAACTGCCCAGAAAAATCCAGAAAAATTATATAAAAAATCAGCGATACGGAAACAACACTGCGTCCGAAGGGCAGCCTGGGGGGGCACAGGGGCTCCAGGCGCCCTGTGGGCGCCCCCCCCCCCTGGGCCGCGCCGGGGGGGCGCCTCGGCCCCCCGAGGACCCCCCGGTGCCCAACTTTGGCATATATTTAAAGGACTCCCCGAAACCCTCGAAACAGGACTTTTTTTCGCGATCCCATCTCTGTTCCGCCGTCGCCGCCGCTTCCAAGATCGGGAGCACCAGGAGAACTCTTCCCGGCACCCTGCCGGAGGGGAGGATCACCACCGGGAGCTTCTCCACCACCATGGACGCCTCCCGGATGACTCGTGAGTAGTCTCCCTTGGACCATGAGTCCATGACCAGTAGCTATGTGATGTTCTCCTCCTGTTCTTGTGCTTCACTAATTAGTCCTCGTGAGCTGCCCTACATGATCGAGGCACCTATGTAATCCTTATGCTGTTGCTATGTTGAGTTTGCTGGGATCCAATGGATTATGAGATTATGTTCAGATTGATCTTGAGTAATATATTTGATTCACCTCTTTTATATTTTAGTTCATAAGTAATTCTTGCATGTTCTCCGTTGTTATTTATTGCTTTGGCCAAGTAGTAGGTAGTGACTCCAAGAGGGAACGTTATGCTCGATTGTGGGTTCATGCCCCTCGATGACTAGCTTGAGTGACAGAAACATGAGTCTAGGGGATGTGCTGTTGCCACAAGGGGGAAAACAACGGTGCTTGTGCCCGCGGGTGCAAGGATTGTTTACTTTACGCAAAAGTTCTTTTAATGCAGTTGTCTGTTGCATTGAGTTTACACTATGGGTGGGACTCGCAACTTAATACCAACGAGATGTTCTGGATAGATATCTCAAGGTGGATGATTAGTAGTAGATATTGATGGATTTCGGTCTACTTACTTTGGCGTACCGCCCATGCTTTGAACCTCAACCTTTCTTGCCATGTAGTCAGCATTGGTTTGCGTTCGTGGTCCTGTCAATTGCCCAGCTGTAATTTGTTACCTCACATAGCTGTTTTATCGTCTTTTGGGAGAGAGACATCACTAGTGAACATCATGAGACTCCGGTCCATATTACCATCATTGATCACATCCACTATTTACTTTTCGCTATTTTATTTACTATTGCAAAACACTATCTATCACTACTATCATATAGCTTTTAACCCTTTGTGAACTACAAGGCCGGAGAGATTGACAACCTCTCTGTACTCGTTGGGAGCAAAGTTATTTGTATCTGTGTGCAGGTCCACGTTGATTGCTAATTGCGCCGTTAGCAGTTGACACCTACCTGTTGAACCTAGGAGTCTCTGGGGATTCGATCCTTGGCATCTTTGCTAGGGGAAAACACTTCTACTTACTGCATCTTACACCTTCCACTTGGGGTAACCAACGAGGG
Organism: Secale cereale; assembly: GCA_902687465.1. Taxonomy (NCBI): domain Eukaryota; kingdom Viridiplantae; phylum Streptophyta; class Magnoliopsida; order Poales; family Poaceae; genus Secale; species Secale cereale. The sequence continues at coordinate 655,632,024 of LR738710.1, forward strand.
GTTCGAGGCCCATCAAGGAGTATTTTCTAGCGCCGTTGCCGGGGACTCCACTCTTCAGGATAGGGGAGTTGCATGCTATCTTTTACCTTTGCTTTTTAGTCTTGTTAGTTTACCTTTTATTTTTGCTTTAGTTCATTTTATCGAAAATCACAAAAATAGTTATCTTGTTCTTTAGTTATCATTATGTCGGGTCCTTTTGCCTTTGACGAGGCAGAAGTTCTCACCTTCAAACAAAGAGGTGGGGAAAGTTTTAAAGATGCTTGGTATAGAATTAATGATTCACAAAAAAGAGCCACCAAGAAACAACCTACTACTATCTTGCTTAGAAATTTTTATGTTGGAATTACTTCTTGGAATAGGTTTGTTCTAGATACTGCTATCAATGGAAACTTCCTAGAGGCCCCAGTTTGGGAGTCTCTTAGTATTATTGAAAATCTTGTTGGGAGTCCCCCTGTTGTTAACATTCGAGAGGACATCACCCTAGCTCACATTATGAAAAAACTTGAAAAAATAGAGCTAGAGATGCCAAGCACTAATAAGATGAATGAGTTGGATCGAAAGATCCAAGGGAATTTGAATAGACTTGATAGCTCCATGCATAAAATTTTCAAAATTTTGGAGACCGTCAAATTCCATGATTCTGACTCTTCTAGGATGGACAAGATTGAGGAAATATTTGATACCTTAGGAACTACTTTCTCCTCGATCAAAACCGAAAAGGTATAAACTCCGGCAAGGAGGGAGCCTAAGTTCGTTCACGTTCCAAAGGCTCCCCGTTCTAAAAGCAATCCACCTATTGCCAAAGGGGTTGAAACTGTAAAGACTTTGGAAGAAACACCTATCGTTGATGAATTTATAAATGAATCTTCCCTTGACTTTTATCCTTTTGGTCTTCTACCTAGAAGTATCTCTATGAGGCCTTTATTTGAGAGTCCTCTCAAGACTAGTTGTATTATTGAAGAGCTTTTTGATGATCTTGATGATGGTTCAATTGATACAACTTGATCTATGCATTATGCCTAGCTTAAAGGCATAAAAGAAAGCGCTTTTGGGAGGCAGCCCACATGAATAAAATTTTTGCTTTTGTTGTGTCTTGATGTTGTTTACTGCTGTAGCATCATCATTGCTTTTCATATTTGTGCCAAGTATAGCCTCTGATTGCTAGAAAGTTCAAAAGTTGTGAGGTGCTGTCCAGGAAACAGATTCTGTCCTTGGACAGAAAAATTCGTATAAAATCACCAGATCATCTTTTTGGTCTGAAATTTTTCAACAGCGTTCTATATATAATTGTCTTTCGTGCGTCAGTTCTGAGTTTTTTTATTTGAGTTGCAGAAGTATCCCGAACAGGTCAATTACTGCCTGCTGTTCTGTTTTCACAGATTCTGTCATGTTTTGCCTTACCTTCACTTTGCAAATTAAGAACTTGCTTTTTCTTTGCAAAAACCTTTTGGCAATCTTGAGAAACAGTAGAACTTCAAGAATATCCTTATTTCCAGCAAGGTATAATTATTTTATTAAGGGTACTAACCTCGCTAATCAGATTATGATGAGTTATGTATGAAGGGAGTTTTCAAGTGTGCGAGGGAAGATGATAAAAAGATTCAGGAGTGTCAAGCGCTCAAGCTTGGGGATGCCCCCGTGCACCCCCAAGAAATATTCAAGGAGACTCAAGCGTCTAAGCTTGGGGATGCCCCCATGCATCCCCTTCTCCATCAACATTATCAGTTCGTCTTTCGTTCCGCTATATTTTTATCACTTCATGTGTTATGTGCTATGCTTGGAGCGTCTTGCTTTTAGTTCTCTTTTTAGTTTTTCATAACGAGTCGGAACCCAGCATTCCTTTATGTGGGAGAGAAACACGCTCCACCTCTACCTAGAACATTACATAGAATTTTCATGTCTATCTATGTTGTGTGTGTTCTTTGTCTTTTAATAGCTACTATCGTGCTCTGCTCTTAGTATTCATGTTTATCTCTTCAAGAGCTTTTATTTAGTTGGTTGCTTGAACTCTCTTTAATTACCATGCTCACCTTATTAAGAGAGTTTGCTTCCGTTGCATGGGTTAATGTGTCTATGATAAAGATGCTACTTTCATGATGGTGCCTAGTAGTTCAGGTTTTCTTTTGGTTAATCTCAAATAGCTGGGGGGTTCCCAATGTGTTATTGGAGTACCAACTTGGTTTGTTTGCCTATGATGTGGTATGGTTTAGTAATATCTTCCTTCGAGAATTTATTTTGATTGACTTGGCGTATGCTCACGCATATTCAAGACTGTAAAGAAAGTCTGTCAAGCCTTGATGATCTTTTGTTTCTGAGTAGCGATATAACTACCATGCCTGATTCAATATTGCTTTGTCGCTCTGCATGATTATGACCGTCATTGCTCTCTTAGTTGGTCGCTCCTAGTTTTTTGCTAAACTTCACCTGCACTAAGCAAATTAACCATGCAATACATAGCTCATGGGAAAGTAGCCTAAAAACTATTGTGGTAAAGAATATGTTGCCTATGTATCTTATTTCTTATGAGTTGCTTGCTGAGCGGTAACCATGTTTCTGGGGACGCCATCAACTGTCACACTTTTGTTGAATATCATGTGAGTTGCTATGCATGTTCGTCTTGCCTGAAGTAAGGGTGATTTACCGTGGGTTGAATTAATATGCATATTGTTAGAGAAGAACATTGGGCCGCCAACCAAAGCCATGCATCATGGTGGAAGTTTTAGCTTGGACCTTAATCCTCAATCTCTCATGAGAATATGCTTATGCATTAAAGAGGAGTCCATCATCTATTTTCTATGTTGTCCCGGTATGGATGTCCTCAAGTTGAGATCTATCAAAAACGAGAAATCAAATGCGATCTATCTCCTTGGACCTTTGTACAGGTGGCATAGAGGTACCCCTTTGTGACACTTGGTTAAAACATATGCAATGCAATGATAACCCATGGGGATCCGAGCTAATTAGGACAAGGAGCGAGCACTATTAGTATTCGATGCATGAGGCTTGCAACTTATAGGATGTTTTATGCATGACACATATAAAGTACTACTACCGTTGACACAATTGCTTCCATGTTTCAAAATAAAAAGCTCTAGCACTTCAAGCACCAACTACTGAGAGCATGATTGTCATTCTGAGTGTAATGTGCATTGTCCCAAAATAGCATTGTCTTTTGCATGATTGTGATATCATTTATTCTGAAATGATTGTATCTAGTCATCACTTAAACCTTGAAGGTGCCCTTGCATTTATGTTTTGCATCACTAAAGGGGGCAAGCTAGATATCACTTTATCATATTTGCACATCATGTTCATTGCAAATCTTTTTGATGTTTCAGTTTCATGTTGTAAAACTTTCAGTCATTTGTGATTTTCTTGAGGCAACTTAATTACTTTAGAATCATTGTCTCGGTAAGCTTTTGTCATATGACTATGAGAAAGTCCTATATGGTTAATAGCATGTCACCACAGAAATTATTCTTGTTATCATTTACCTACTCGAGGACGAGCAGGAATTAAGCTTGGGGATGTTGATACGTCCAAAACGTATCTATAATTTCTGCTTGCTCCATGCCACTTTTTGGTGATATTGCTATGATATTCATACACTTCCATACACTTTTGATCATATTTGGACTAACTTACTAATCCAGTGCACCACAGTGCCAGTTTCTGTTTTTGGCTGTTTTTGTATTTCAGGTTTTCACGTTTCGAGAACTGCCCAGAAAAATCCAGAAAATTTATATAAAAAATCAGCGATACGGAAACAACACTGCGTCCGAAGGGCAGCCTGGGGGGGCCACAGGGGCTCCAGGCGCCCTGTGGGCGCCCCCCCCTGGGCCGCGCCGGGGGGGGGGGGGGGCGCCTCGGCCCCCCGAGGACCCCCCGGTGCCCTACTTTGGCATATATTTAAAGGACTCCCCGAAACCCTCGAAACAGGACTTTTTTCGCGATCCCATCTCTGTTCCGCCGCCGCCGCCGCTTCCAAGATCGGGAGCACCAGGAGAACTCTTCCCGGCACCCTGCCGGAGGGGAGGATCACCATCGGGAGCTTCTCCACCACCATGGACGCCTCCGGGATGACTCGTGAGTAGTCTCCCTTGGACCATGAGTCCATGACCAGTAGCTATGTGATGTTCTACTCCCGTCCTTGTTCTTCACTAATTAGTCCTCGTGAGCTGCCCTACATGATCGAGGCACCTATGTAATCCTTATGCTGTTGCTATGTTGAGTTTGTTGGGATCCGATGGATTATGAGATTATGTTCAGATTGATCTTGAGTAATATATTTGATTCACCTCTTTTATATTTTAGTTCATAAGTAATTCTTGCATGTTCTCCGTTGTTATTTATTGTTTGGCCAAGTAGTTGGTAGTGACTCCAAGATGGAACGTTATGCTCGATTGTGGGTTCATGCCCCTCGATGACTAGCTTGAGTGACAGAAACATGAGTCTAGGGGATGTGCTGTTGCCACAAGGGGGAAAACAACGGTGCTTGTGCCCGTGGGTGCAAGGATTGTTTACTTTACGCAAAGTTCTTTTAATGCAGTTGTCTGTTGCATTGAGTTTACACTATGGGTGGGACTCGCAACTTAATACCAGCGAGATGTTCTGGATAGATATCTCAAGGTGGATGATTAGTAGTAGATATTGATGGATTTCGGTCTACTTACTTTGGCGTACCGCCCATGCTTTGAACCTCAACCTTTCTTGCAATGTAGTCAGCATTGGTTTGCGTTCGTGGTCCTGTCAATTGCCCAGCTGTAATTTGTTACCTCACATAGCTGTTTTATCGTCTTTTGGGAGAGAGACATCACTAGTGAACATCACGAGACTCCGGTCCATATTACCATCATTGATCACATCCACTATTTACTTTTCGCTATTTTATTTACTATTGCAAAACACTATCTATCACTACTATCATATTGCTTTTAACCCTTTGTGAACTACAAGGCCGGAGAGATTGACAACCTCTCTGTACTCGTTGGGAGCAAAGTTATTTGTATCTGTGTGCAGGTCCACGTTGATTGCTAATTGCGCCGTTAGCAGTTGACACCTACCTGTTGAACCTAGGAGTCTCTGGGGATTCGATCCTTGGCATCTTTGCTAAGGGAAAACACTTCTACTTACTGCATCTTACACCTTCCACTTGGGGTAACCAACGAGGGGTTCGAGGCCCATCACTGTGATAGATGAACAAGCACCTGAGGAAACTATCAAATTCAAGGCTACTGAGGATGTCATTCCTACCGAAGAATCCGCTGAAGAATTCATTCCAGAACCTGAACATCGTTGAGATAATGCACCTGAGGAAAATTCTGAAGAACATGGTGCTGAAGAAAATGCTGATCACATTCCTCGATGACAACCAGCTCATCCTCGCGTTGCAAAAGAAGTGCGGATTGAGAAAATCATCAGCGACATCAATATACCAGGTCCTCTCACACGCTTAAAAGCTTCACATTTATCTAACTTTTGTGGGCACTTTGCTTTTGTCTCTATCATAGAGCCCACTAAGGTAGATGAAGCATTTCTGGAGCCTGAATGGATTCAAGCTATGCAAGAAGAGTTACATCAGTTTGAGCTCAACAACGTCGGGGAACTGGTCAAACGTCCAGATCCTCGCAAGCATAATATCATCGGCACAAAGTGGATCTACCGCAACAAGCAAGATGAAAATGGCCTTGTGTGATGAATTTGCCTATATGATGAGTGAAGAATATCAAATGTCTATGATGGGAGAGTTGAAATTCTTCTTAGGACTTCAAATTCGTCAACAATTCAATGGTATATTCATATCTCAGGAGAAATACCTCAAAGATGTATTGAGGAAATTCGGTATACACGATTGCAAAGGCGTACAAATTCCTATGCCCACAAATGGCCATCTGTGCACTGATGAAAATGGTACTGACTTCGATCATAAGGTATACCACCCCATTATTGGTTCTTTATTGTACTTATGTGCATCTAGGCCAGATATAATGCTTAGTGTTTGCATGTGTGCCCGATTTCAAGCTACACCAAAGGAATCACACCATAAGGCTGTGAAACATATTCTTCGATATCTAGCTCACACACCAACACTTGGATTATGGTACCCCAAGGGCTCGACTTTTGATCTCATCGGATATTCAGACTCTGACTATGCTGGTGATCGTGTGGACCGCAAATCAACGTCTAGTACATGTCATTTCCTCGGAAGATCTTTGGTCTATTGGTCCTCGAAGAAACAGAAATGCGTATCACTGTCTACCGCTGAAGCTGAGTATATTGCAGATGGCTCTTGTTGTGCTCAATTGTTATGGATGAAGCAAACTCGCAAGAACTATGGTGTCAGCATGAAGAATGTGCCTCTCTTCTATGAAAAGGAGAGTGCCATCAAGATTGCTCACAACCTAGTTCAGCACTCGAAGACAAAGCACATTCAGATTCGTCATCATTTTCTTCGTGATCATGTGTTGAAGGGCGACATTTCTATTGAACATGTGAATACTGAAGAACAGCTAGCCGATATCTTCACAAAGCCCTTGGATGAGAAGAGATTTAGCAAGTTGCAGTGTGAGCTAAATATCATAGAATCTTCGAATGTTCTTTAAATTGGACACTCATCCTAACACATATGCAAAATTGATGACTTAGATGTACAACACATGAAGAAATTGTTTTTCTTCAATCAATGAAGAATAACGCACTAAGTGTGAAGAAATTAATGAAGAATTTGATTATCAGAACCCTACAACAATTGTACGCAGCGTCTGAAATCATCATTCTTATACGGTGGGTCACGCCACCACAAAAGTTGTAAATCTTCAATTTGAGTTTTTGAAATTCCTCACTTGTTCATATTCTTCAATTTTGCATTGTCTTCACTATCTCCGTCTCTGTTCTTCATTGGCTATATATCCCTACGACAATTGTACGCGGTGTCTGAAATCATCATTCTTATACGGTGGGCCACGCCACCACAAAAGTTGAAAATCTTCAATTTGAGTTTTTCAAATTCCTCACTTGTTCATATTCTTCAATTTTGCATTGTCTTCACTATCTCCGTCTCTGTTCTTCATTGGTATATATATATATATATATATATATATATATATATATATATATATATATATATATATATATATATATATATATATGAGTTTATGTCCTCTGCAGCATCCATTTATTGCTATTTCTGCTAAGTGAATGTGATCGGACCCTTCCCCCTCTATGCTAAACTCAACCCATTCTATTCACAAATTCTTCATATGCGTTCTATTTGAAACTTGTTCAAAATCTTCACTGTTTCCTTGTCAGCTGAAGAAATTGCGAATGCAGCGTTAAAACTTATCCTTTCCAAAATTTTCGGTTTTTTTCCGCTCAAATCGTTCCGCTTCCCACGACAATACTTATCTATTCACCCACGATCTCACATGATCTCCACTACACGGTACGTGGGTGACACATGTCGTGCGAATGAGAAGGGTCAGGGGCACGTTCGTCCAATTTCTTCGGGCGAATGGTTTTTCATCTCAGCTATAAATACTCCTCCCCTTCCCTCACTTCACTTTTTACTCCACTCGTTCTCACTCTCCCGCTCGAGCTTCTCCAAACCTAGTGCCGCCGCTACTCATCGTCGCTGGTGAGGAAGAGCTTCACTGCCTCGACCTCGTCGCCGTCGTACTCGCGTCGGCCGCGGATTTCTTCACTCCGCCGCCGCCGTAGCTGTCTTCCTCTGCCAAGTTAGGGCGTGGAAGATCTGCACAGACGAACTTCACTTCTCCATCCCACAGTTCGTCGTGTTCTTCATCCAGGGTAATTAAAAGTTACTTTTACTGCCCTCTTTGATTCAAACATTTTCTTCAAAATTCTCAAAAGGTGTTTTCTTCATCAAATCTTCACACACTAAACACCTCACATATCATCTGTTCTTGATTTGATTTCTCTAAGCTATGATTTTCTTCAAGATTCCTCAATTGTGTGGATTTTCAATCTACACAACTCTGGAACCTAAGACAGAGAACGCTTAGTCAAATTCTTCAAGGCTCATCTGGTCAAATTCCTCAAACTTGTTCTTTTTACAAAACCTTCTGAGAACGCATATGACCTCTCCAAATTTCTCGCAACTATACTTTGTTCACAGGTACTCATGTCTGCTGCTGAATCACTAAGTTCTCATCAACTAAACTCATTTGCAACGTTCCTTGAAGAAAAGTTGCATACTTCTTCAGAGAATTCGATTGTTCAAATTCCTCATCTGAAGAAAATGGCTGATGGAAAGAAGCCGCAGAAAGGAGGAAAGAGGCCTGAGGTTAATACTGCTTTTGAGATACCTGAAGACATTTATGCTGACTATTGCACTCCTGATGAGGCAAAGTTAGAAAAAGAAGACAAGAATCAGCGCAAAGTGTGCATACAAATAATATAGAGGAGATGGGCACGTGAGTGGAGGGAGTACAGATATGTCACTCCCAAATACATGAAGAAATTCGCACTCAATCCTCCCTGCCCAAGACCTCCACTGGCACATGGCCAAGTTGCTAATCCCACAAGCCTCAAGCGTGATGAGGACTTTCCTGAAGAATGGGCTAAGCGCTAGGCCAAGTTAGCCAGAGAAGCAAAAGAAGCAGTGAGGAAATTCAATGAAGACTCTGCTGCTGCTGCTGCCTCTTCTGAGGCTTCTGCTTCCAATCCTAAAAAGGTCATGGCTAAGAAGCCTGCTCACAAGCCAAGTGCTTCTTCCTCAGAAATGCCCTCACGGCCAGTTTCTTCCAAGCCCTCGCGGCAAATTCCTCAGACTGCTCCTGCTCCTCGAAAGTCCTCAGCTCCTCCGCATTGCCACATGTCAGAGGACCGCGGGCATATCCATTGCCTCAGGAGCCTCTGCAAGCTCCTCAGCTTCCCCAAGTTCCTCAGCAATACCAAGTTCCTCAGCTGGTCCCTCGCTGCTGAAAAAAAGACAACTACTGGACGAGGCTCTCGCCCAAGTCCTCATAAGAAACAAGTTGCTTTCCATGTGCCGTCTGATGACGATGCTGATGATGAAGAACTGGTTCAAATCATCAGAGATAGGCAAGAAAGGGCCGCTAGAGCCAAAGGAAGCGAAGTACCACTGCTGCTGGATCCCAAGGTGATCCTTGATTTCATTGATCTCTGGCACAAGGACCCAAACACTCCTATGCCTGACTTCAACTTGACTCCTAGTCAAAGTCATATGCCGACCGCCTTCATAGGCGAAGAAAAATAGAAGTTTGAAAGGGCCAGGCAGAAAAAGAAATTGCGGTACAAGAAGGAGCGCTTCCTAAAGAAAAATGTTGTCAACATGACAACTGAAGAACTTGTAAAGCTTCAGGGTGAAATCAAAACCCTCAATGATGAATTTGAAGCATATCGCGCTGACTGGATGGGCGCCAAAGTCAGATTTGTATATTTGACTAAAGGTTTTTCTTCAAGTGCTGCTCGTAAGACACACATTGAAATTCCTCAGGCTGAAGCATCTGCTCAGTCTGCTGAAGGACATGCCAGCACCGCTGAAGAACATCAGGCTGCTGAAGAAAATCCCAGGGCTGATGACCCCACTCCAACCGCTGAAGAAATTGCCTGGGCAACCTCTAGTGTCGCGCCTGAAGAAAATGTCAGGCCAGCTGAAGCTCCAAAGGATGTGCCTGAAGATCGTGAAGAAGTCAGGACAACTGCATCAGTTGTGCCTGAAGAAATTGAACCAGATTCCTTTGCTGCTCCTGCGCCTACTCCAACTCCAATCCTTCCATCTGCATTAGATGTGAAGAAGACAAAGGCTGCAGAGCGTGCAGCTGTGAAGAAAAGGAAGGCATCAGCTTCTTCAGATTCTTCATATCCGAAGAAAATGAAGCCCTTGAAAAGCTCAGCTGAGAATCCAATTAATGCCGTTCCAAGTTCATCTATGCCATCAAAGGACCTTGTTCCTTTTGTTGAAGATTATGTGATTCCAGGTGAATCGGATGAAGACATTTCCTCTGCTGCTTCTTCAGAGCAGGCGGATGAAGAAATTGAAGTGGATGCTATCCCTTCAACCCCAATCATCTCCTCGCCTATGCCTCCGTTTACTGCTGAAGAGGCCGGCGTTGAAGAGTTGGAAGAACAAGACTCGGACATGGACATTGGGAATGCCACTCCTTTGATGATTGATGAATTCTAGGATAGTCAGCATCCCAACTCCCCCTGTTCCCGCGGCTACAACAAATTCCTCATTCACTAGCGCCAACTGTTCCATTGGGCTCTGAGGAAACTCACCCCACACAATCTGTTTATGAAGACATTCCAGCCACTAGTGCTGAAAAAGCTACTGCTGCTGCTGAATCGATGAAGACTACCACTAAAGAGGAACCAGAAATTCCTCAGATTGAAGAACCCGAGATTGCGAATCCAGAGGTTGTGATGCAATTAACTAATACTCCTCAAAACAAGCCAAATGATCTTTTCTCAAGGAAGCAATCTTTCAAGAAGGCTGATTTCTTTGGCAAGCATGTGTTCTTCACTTATTTCAATCCCTATGACTCTGCTCGCATAAGGAAGAGGCGTTTCTGGACTGCCAGTCAGGCAAATTTCTATTCCTCAGTGCTTTACAACAAAGACAAAATCTTCGATCATCAGCATATTCCTCACGTGGATATGGAATCTCTACCATGTTTTGTGCCAGTCCTTAGTGTTCTTCACGACGCTGGACTTTTGGGTTTCTGCACTGATATATGTGATTGGAACGAAGAACTTATTCTTCAATTTTATGCAACCCTGCACATCACAAGCGATTCTGAAGATGTGAATTCATGGGTGCTGGACTGGATGTCTGAAAACACTCACTACAAAGCACCAGCCTCTGAATTGCTTCAGGCTCTACCTCTCAGTCCTCCAAATGAAGCAGCACGTTGCATGTATGAAGAAACTGAACTCACTGATCATTACATGCAAGTGCTTATGAAGCCTTTGAAGCCAGGTCAAGCCCCACGGAACAGATTCCTCACGAAGGAATTGTTGTTTCTGCCACGGACTGTCTATCACATTCTGACGAAGACATTGAGTCCAATCAAGGGCCATGACTCAAATGATGAAGAAGTCGTTGGCATCATGAAGAATCTGCTATTCAACATCATCCATGGCGTTCCCGTCAACTTTCATGATTTCTTCATGAGGACAATGGCAAATGTTGCATTGTTCCCTTTCGACCTGAAGCCTTATGCTCCATGGATTATGAGATTCATCAGGACAAGGTCTTCAGTGAACTACAAAGCTGACACTCTCAATCCTTGCAGCTTCTTGCCCCAATTTTTTTTGACCATGAAGACTGCAAGGCTTACACCTCACATCATTTTATTGATAAGAAAAGGAGCAAATAAATACAATTTACAAAGAGAGGGGGGATGTAGGGGCTAAACTATAAGCAAAGAGAAACAAACCTATTACTTACATATCTAAAGACAGAAATATAGTTCAAGGGGGAAGGAAGTCTATCCATTTGAGGAGTACATCCCTGAATTTGGCTTTGATCCTATGAGAAACCAAGGTGATGTCATGGATGAAGCCAGATCTCCACTGTCTGAAGGTTGGGGGAATGTGTCTGAAAGCTTAATCATTTCTGACTTTCCAGATATTCCACCATGCCAAGAAGACTACCTCTGTGAAAGGTTGACCAAAACCTCTTCTAGCTTGCTTAGCAATTTGAAACATATCTGAACTATCAGTCCATTCAATCTGCAGATAATTCCAAACTCTCACACTATAGTTGCATTGAAAGAAAAGATGATTCCTATCCTCCAGTGCTGCTGTAGGGCAAAGAACACATTGTGGTCCATCATTGATCTTCCAGTGCCTGCGCTGTAACATGTCTTTGGTGTTGATCCTGTCCATGATGACCAACCAAGCAAACATCTTTATAGACATGGTACAAGAGCTCTTCCAAATCCAACCTAGTAGAGGGTTAGCCACCATAGGTTGATGCACATGAAGGTAGAACTTCTTGGCTGTGTATTCAGAGGGCTTATTATGCTTCCAGAGCCATGTATCAGGAATCTCCTGGTTTAAGTGCACAGAGGATAATAGTACTGAAAGTTTCAGCATTTCATTGTGGGCCACCTGAGAAAGAGGAAGGGAGAACAATTCCTGGATGTCCTCAATCATAAAGAAATCCCTGACTGAAAGATATTTATTGGAGCAGTAAGAGTGCAGTCTTGGAAATCTATCCCTCAAAGGTAAAACCTTGTTATCCAATTCCCAGCTATCATACCAGAACAAGGCAGTGTCTCCTGAGCTCACCTTTATCATTGTTACTGCTCTGAACTTGTCCATTAACTTGGACACATCCCTCCACCAAAAAGATCCACAAAGAGTGGTGTCATGTGGTATCCTGTGAAAGTAATAGGAGTCCCAGATCAGGTTTACCCAGGGTACATCTGCTTTATTGTAGAATTTGCTGAGGTGTTTCATAAGTAGGGCTTCATTCTGTAAGCCAAGATTAAGGACATCAAGCCCCCCCTTGGATTTGGGCCTACAAACTAAGGGCCAAGCAGCCAGAGAAGGGCCCTTCTCCTGGCCATATTTTCTCCATAGGCATTGCCTCTGTATTCTCTCCAGTTGCTTCAGAATGCCAGCAGGTAATGAGAGGCTGCATTGGAAATATATTGGCAAAGAGGAAATAACAGAGTTAACCAGTTGTAGCCTGGTACCCTGCGGTAAGAACCAGGAGCTAGCAGTAAGCCTTCTTTCCATGCAATCAACCAAGGGCATGAAGTCTACTATCTTAGGCCTGGTGGTGCCAACAGGTAGACCTAGGTATGTAAATGGCATTGATCCTAACTTACAACCAAGCAGGTTTGCCAAAGCAGATGTTGTGTTGACATCAGTATTAATAGGGTACATTGAAGACTTGTGGTAGTTGATCTGCAGGCCAGTAGCTGAGGCAAAGGAGTCCAAAACCCCTCTTAGTGCAAGCAATTGGGATTCCTCTGCTGGAATAAAAAGTAGTGTGTCATCTGCATATTGCACTATTGGGAAGTGGGGTCCTAAGTTGGAATGGGCAGATTGATGTCTCCTTGGCGCAGAAGATTATTAATCAGTGTTTGCAGAAGATCAGCATCTATGAAAAAGACCAATGGGGACATTGGATCACCTTGCTTAACCCCACACTTGCATTTGAAGTGCTTACCTGGCACTCCATTAAGTAGGACTGTGGATGTTCCAAAAGATAGGAGCTCCTTAACCCAACCAATCCATTTTGGGGTGAAACCTTTAGCCTGCAGGATTTTGATTATTGCCTCATGTTGTATGGAGTCAAAAGCCTTTTCAAAGTCCAATTTGAGCATAATAATGGACCTCCTAGACTGATTGCATTGGTGAATGTATTCAAAAGTCCAAGCCAAACAATCCTGGATTGTTCTGGATTTTATAAAGCCATATTGGTTCTTGTGGATGCAGTCCATAATCATTTCCTGAAACCTATTGGCAGCCAATTTGGTTAGGAATTTTAGGCCTACACTGGTTAGGGAAATAGGCCTAAAATCACTTGTAGTCTCAGGGGAGTTATTCTTGGGAACACGTGTGATGAATGCATCATTGAGATTCTCCAGCCTGACCGTTCCTGCATGGAATTCATGAACCAAAGAGATGAAATCTTGGGAGATAATAGGCCAACAGCGCTTGAGGAATAGACCATTGAAACCAACAGGACCAGGCGCCTTATCAATGGGCATTTCTTTGATAACCTTTTCAATCTCTATGGAAGTGAAAGGTTTAGACAAAAGCTCTAGGCCAGGAACATGCTGAATGAGGGACAAGATTTCCTCACCCAGCACTATTGGTTTGACTGATCCCATTCGTTTTTTGAACACCTGCAAGAATTCAGCTGCCATGTCATCGTGATTAGCCGTGGATCTCCCATCTGGTAACACTAGGCTTGCTATTGCATTTTTCCTGTGCCTCTCAGTTGCCATAGCTTGAAAAAAAATTGTGTTGTCCTCTCCCACCTTTATGTATCTGATAGTGCACCTTTTCTTCCAATATAAGAATTGGAGATGCAGAAGGTGCTCATGATGTAGCTTGACCAACTTTCTGAAGTTTCTCTCAGGCACTGAGAGGGGTCTGATCTCCTCAAGATCATCAAACCACAGGATGGCCCAGTTTGTTTTTAGGAGCAAATTCTTAATATGTGATAGCCCTTTCTGCCACTTCTTGAGGGCATATCTCAAGGATTTCAATTTGTCAACTATGATTGCAGAAATATGAGACTTTGCTGATTTCCTCTGCCAGACTTCCTTAACACACTGCATGAAGCCAGGTTGTTCAACCCAAAAGTTTTCAAATCTGAAAATATGTGCCCTGGGGATATTTGTGCTAATAGCAATGAGGCAAGGCACATGATCTGAGGTGTTTTTGGCAAGTGGGGTGACCTGTGTCATTGGGTACTGAAGGATCCAGTTGGCAGAGGTGAAAACCCAATCAAGCTACTCAAGAAGAGGTGAGTTCTGCATGTTAGACCAAATGAACTTTCTTCCTTTAAGAGGTAATTCAAGAAGACCCAGATGTCCAATTATTTCATTGAAAATAAAGATATCATTAATATCGCCTCCAGGAAGGTTTCTATTATTCAGTGACCTTATGAAATTAAAATCCCCCAGGAGCATCCAGTTGGCATTGGGGTCAATGTCCAGGCTGTATAACCAGGCTACAAAAGCATCTCTCATTATGCCCTGACAGGGTCCGTAAACATTCACTAATGTCCATGCTTCATTGTTATGAATCGAGGCAAATTTGACAATAATACCATAAGGTTCAACTTGAAGTAATGTTCCCGTGAACATGTCAGACCGCCAAATAGTGATGATACCCCCAGAAGCACCGTTGGAAGGTGATTCAATGGAATGATCAAAGCAAGGTGGGCAAATCTTTTTTATAAGAGCACGATCGGCGTTCTGTAATTTAGTTTTCTGTAAGCAAACGACAGCACATTTGCTAGAGACCACCTTTTCTCTGACTGCGCGTTGGCGGGCCTCCGAATTGATCCCTCTCACATTCCAACATAGAACATTCCAACTACGAGTATCGAAATGACTCATTATATAAACTAGATAAGCAGTAGGATAAAAGCATGGTACATAGTACCATGGCAGGTTCAAAAGTATCCATCGCAAGGACACCCTCCAACGCCAGAACACCCACCACAAACATTGTATCATAACAGAAGAAACCAAAAGGATAGGCCCAGTTACAGGGCAGGTGGCGAGCATAAGTTTGTGTGAACAACATTAAACATCCTTTGGCGACGAGGAATCCAGCTGGGGATCATTCTTGCCCCAATTGAAGTCCTCAAAATGACATTTTCCTTAGCTGATGAGAAGGGCAAGGTCATTGCTGTTTTTGATGAAGGCACTCGTCCATTGGATGGCCAGTTTCGCAAAGCTGCATCTTATTCCACCAATGATGACTCTGCCACTCATGACTCTGCCGCCAACGCTCCCAAGCAAAATCCTGAAGGCACAGCTCCTAGGGTGATGACTGATCGTGAGCTTCTCCTTAGTCTTCATCAGAAGGTTGATCGCAACCACAAATGGGTCAAGCATAAGTTTGGTTCAATTCTTTACAACATGACCTCTACACATAATGCAGTGACGAAAAACCATTGCTACCTTCATGAAAACCTCAACCGCACCTGGGCTGTTTTGTCTCATCTGTATGGCGATGAAGATCTGAAGAAAATGGGTCTCAAGGATTACTTTGACTGGTCTGCTCCTCCTCCGAAGCAATACAAGAAGGTCAAGGTTCCTCCCTTGGTGGCCAGCTCCTATTCTTCATCGCGTGAGACCGACGAGTATGAAGACTTGGACGACACTGCGGCAGGCCCTACTTCAACCATCGACCCCAACAACGCTAGCGCTCCTTCATCATCTTGAGATTCTTCAGGGGCGTTAGTCCCCAGTTTCGATCCTTTTGGTCATTCAATGACAAAGGGGGAGAAATTTGAGTTAGTGTTCAAGCGGGTCTATATATATGGGAGTTTTTTTTGCTAAGTTACAACTCTCTTTTTTCTGATGACTTTGTGGATCGAGTTGTAAACTTAAACTCCATGGTGACCTGATACTTTCGTTGTGGTGTTTCTACATGCTTATTCTTCATTAATGTTATGCACGCATGCTGAATTACATCAGTCACCATATTTCACCATGCATTTCAAATTCTTCATATTATATGTCAAATGCGTGTATGAATTACAAGATATAGGGGGAGATCTCCATGATTCCACTCTTCAAGTGTGCATTGCTTCAAAAGCAAATTCCTCACTATGCACATCTTCAGGCGGAGTTCTTCTCTATCTTGCAATCAAATTCCTCAACATCAGTATTTACACTTCATATTTTTATCCCCGTTGAAAACTTAACCTATATTGTCATCAATCACCAAAAAGGGGGAGATTGTAAGTGCATCTAGTGCCCCATAGTGATTTTGGTGTATTGAAGACTTATAGGTTAAGGGACTAATGTGTTTTTGAGTGTACACATGTCTATAAGTCTATGAGGAGTTTGATATTTACAGAGAAAGTCGACCCCTAAAAATGAAGTTCTTCGACTGAAAACTATGGATTCCTGAAGACTTTCTGAAGACTTTGAAAGTGAAGAAATTGGTGTGACCTTGAAGACTTGGTATTCATTTGTGGAACGTGAAGCGTGAAGACTTTTGTTTTCGTAGTTTCATTTTCTCTTTCTTGAGTCATAGGAAACACCGTACTGTTAAAGGGGGTCGAGGAAATACTAAGGAAAAATTTCCATGCTGTCACACCCTGCATTTTGTAACATGTCATTTGCACCAATGAAGCATGAAATTTGGACCAGCAAATTTTTTTGGCATCATTTGGCTTTATTGGGAATTGAGTTTTTCTTCCTATGTTTTTCATGTGCTCATTAAAGTCAACTACCACCTCTTGTAGAATTCATCTCCTTACCCAAAACTTCTGCCCAATGATCATACCAAGTGTATATAGCAGTATAGTATTTTCTTATAAAATTAAATTGGCCAAAATGTATTTTCAAAATTTAGTATTCCAAAAACCCCTGAATTGAGGTTTGCACTGGAAGTGCTTGATTTAGGGTGAGAAAATTATTTCAAAAATTATATTTGAGACCTAGTAGTCATAGGACTCCCAGAAACCCCAAAATTATAATTTTAAAATTTATTTTCCTATTTTATTTAAAAGATTTTTCTTAAGGCCAGAAATGGTCTTTAATAGGGGAAAATTAATTAATTAATTCAAAAATATTTGCCAAAATTCAGGGAGACTCATAGGACATATATTGTCCATATATAAGAGTTTCAACACTTGGTCATGTTCAAAATATTGGGCTAATTCCTCTAAAACCCTTTCTGGATATTTCAAGCTTTTGAAATATTTACAAAGGAAATATTCTCTAAAAATTCCAAGGAAATTCTAATATGTCATACATGACATATTTGATGATCTTGCCAAGCCCCATGCCTTGGGAAGCAAGAAAACATCATCAAAGCCCTCCAAAACCATTCTGTCCATATCTGAAGTTTGAGCAACTTTACATTGTGTCGTGGAAATAACACGTCAGATGTCCGGTTTAGCGGACTTAGTGGTGAGGCCGCGCATCTATGTAGTAGCTTGAGAGGGGTTGAGCGGAATCGAGAGACGCGATGCAAGACACGGATTTAGACAGCTTCGGGCCCCGGGAAACATCATCCGGTAATAACCCTACGTGCTGTTTGAGGCTAGGTCTCATTATGATCTTCGTGGTGTCGCTGGTAAACCGGCTCTTTGTGTCTAACCCTAGAAACTTGTCTAAACTTCTCCTCTAACATGTCTCTCTAAAACTTGTCCTCTTTGGGGAGCCCTGCCCCTCCTTATATATGTTGAAGGGGCGGGTTACATGACTAGTCCTAGTAGGACTAGGATTGATCTATTACAAGGAGTCCTAATCTTGCTTCCTTTATAGGAGAATATTCCTTATGTCTTCCTCTTAAACCGGCCCACCATAATATGAACCGGCCTTCTGGGCCTTGGGCCTTGTCATCCGATGATCCGCCTGCCGGGTTACCAGTGAGTGGTATTATTTAGGCAGGTTGCTAGTGAATCATCAAGTGTAAAACATCTCTCAAGTAAACCACCAAGTCCGGCCGGGTTATAATTCCGGCCGGTTCATACCGCGGGGTATATCCCCGACATTAGCCCCCAAGTTTAGCTTGGATGTGTCCATGGTAAACTTATGCTGCCAAATAAACACAATAGCGAATCTGATAGGTTGTGCTCCGGGTTAAGAATTTCTTGTAATCCGTCATCTGACCATCCTTAAGTCCTTGTCTTTCCTTCTTCTAGAAAATCCGGGTCAACAGACCAGCTTCATAATTAACTTGTTTGTAGAAAAAAAATTGTAAATCCAGAATCCATTCGAATCAGCCTTTCAATGCTCTGACTTGACAAAAATGTTGATCTTTGAAATATTCAACTGATATCCAGCTGGTTTGAAGATGTAGAACTTGCCGGTTTATGATTGCCAAAATTGCCGGGTCATACAATTTAACCTGATTTGCCAGAACTGAAAATTTGAAGATGTTCCTCCTTTATATGCATATTACCTATAGCCCCCAAGTGCCGGGTCATTATGTAATAATGAGCAGGGACTTTGTATATACTTCATTGAAAATAGCATTGTATAATCCTGAAGAAATCCGGATCATTCATCCCAATCACTATGAAACTGAATATTCCATATTTATGTAGCCCCCAAGTGCCGGGTTATTATGCAATAATGAGCAGGGACTTTGTAGATATAATCATTGAAGATAACATTATATGATGTAACTTCCATCGTGGGGTTTGAACCCACGTCCCCAAGGTTAAGAGCTTTGTGCTTTACCAACTGAGCGGTGGACCCTTCAATATAATGAATGAATATTTGTGTACCTTGAATTGTTGACAGGAGCGATTGGTAGCCCCCAAGTTCCGGTTTAGCTACATTTAGAAGGTGAACTGGTACTTCCAGATGAAGCAAATGATCTTTCCATTATCCCCCAAGTGTCAAGTAGACAACTTGCTTGTGTGCTTCAGACTTGTGTATTTGATGTAATCTCAGTCCGAATAATGTAGCCCCCAAGTGCCGGGTTGTAAGCCTGCAGCGACTCGGGACTTTTCCTTTATAGAATAAATCACTTTCGTTGATGAAATAATATCCATTGCGCTTAAAGCGACTTTGAAAACCTCAATCATAATATTTATAAGCATAATAAGAATTCAGCCATGTTAGCTATTGAAGAATATAATCCGGTTTGAAGACCGGTTCCAGTGATGTTTGATCACAATCGGGCCGGGTTAATAAACATCGGTCATTATTTTGTCTCATACTGGCGACTTATAGTCAAAACCAGGCCGGTTTAATAAACACCGGTCATTATAACTGATCATGTACTGCCAATATGTATTTAAAAATGAAATACTTCATACCTGTAATTAAGTATGCTTGATATCCTTAATCCGGCTAACATTGTTGTTTCTGAGGAAGCTCTTGGCTCCGTTGGGGCGTACCCAATTATTTCGGGTTTATAAGAAATGCCGGTTTAAATAATGCTGGAGCGTTGTGTCCAGACTTTGAAGATATGTGGTCAACTGTGAAGTTGTCCCACTCCGGATCAAAGAACCATAAAACATAAACACCAGAAATGCAAGTTTGCAAATAAAACCATGTAGTCGAGGCTTTGTACGAGCTGCCAGGCTCCCTATGTGCCAATCAAAGGGTACGACCCAAAGGGCTTTGACTAACAGTACTCCTAGGGACAAGAACTTTGCCATCAAAGGATGTACTCTTTTGCCATCAAAGGATGTGCTCCAAGGGACAGGAATTATTGCATCTGCCATCAAAGGATGTACTCCTAGGGACAAGAAATTTTCTTTTGCCATCAAAGGGTATACGGCTTCCAAGGGACAGGAATATTACATCTGCCATCAAAGGAAGTACCCTAGGGACAAGAACAAATTTTCTTTAGCCATCAAAGGGTATACGGCTTCCAAGGGACAGGAATATTACGTCTGCCATCAAAGGAAGTACCCTAGGGACAAGAACAGATTTTCTTTTGCCATCAAAGGGAATGATCAACCAAGGGACAGGAATATTACATCTGCCATCAAAGGAAGGTTCCCTAGGGACAAGAACATGTTTATTTCTTTTGCCATCAAAGGGATTTGGCCCACCAAGGGACAGGAATATTACATCTGCCATCAAAGGTGGATCCCTAAGGACAATAACTTTTCTTTTGCCATCAAAGGGATTTGGCCCACCAAGGGACATGAATATTACATCTGCCATCAAAGGTGGATCCCTAAGGACAAGAACATTATGTAGACCGGACCAGAAAAGATTTCGTCGAGGATTCATATGTGATCCGTAGCCCCCTAGCTTGGTCCCTTCTGCATAAAATAGTTTGTTCAAAGCATCTTGTTTTCTTGATGAAAATGATATACATCAAGAGAAATAAACTTTGAATGGATATCACCTGAGTGAATTTGAACCGGTATGTTGAATAGACCGGATCACAGGGTGGACAGTAAAACGACCGCAATATCAGAAGCGGCTCAAACAGATGAACCGGCCGTGGGGTTGTAAACCGGCGGAGATGAGCAAGTTGTCCTCCATGTTGTAAACCGTTGCGGATGCGTGAACCGGCTGTCCGTTTCATCAAGTAATGTGACACAGATGAAAACACCATTGTAGAACGTTGCCAGTGCGTGTTTTATATCCACAGTATAACAATGATTTTACCTGTATATAGAAAACACCAATAGGCAGCGTAATTGTGCTCAGAGGAAATAAAATGTCTTGATAAAATATATAGGAGGGATAACACCTGATTTGCTAGAAGAATAGATAGGCCGGCCGGCGCGGTCGCGAGAGACAGCCACGTCGTTGTAAACCGGCGCGGTCGTGGGAGACGGTCACGACGTTGTAAACCGACACAGTCGTGAGACACGGCTACAGCGTTGTAATCTGGCGCGATCGCGAGAGACGACCACGTCATTGTAAACCGGAGCGGTCACGAGAGACGGCCACGGCATTATAAACCGGTGCGGGAGTCCGTTGATTAATGACGACCACTTGTGCAGAATGATGTTGGCGTGCCTCCATTTTCATGGCATAATACCGCTTTGTAATAAATAATTTTCCTGCGTACCAAATACAGCAGGGCGAGGTTTTTTTGCTCGGATGAATTAATATGTATTTAAAAATAAATAAGATAGATATCACCTGATTCGCCCGGACAACAGATGAGTCGGCCGCGTATTGATGTAAATGCGGCAACGGGGGTGGCAATTTGCACGCGTATCCGTCGGGCGGTTTATGAGAGCGGGTGCGGTATCGGCGCGTTAATGTAGACCGGACCGCGGAAGCGGTGGCGTGCACACATCATTGGTGAGGGAGTCGGCCACGGTGTTTGGAGACCAGCACGCGTGGGCGCGGACAGACGAGTCGGCCGGCGTGTTGATGTAAACCGGATCATGACACGTATATTCGTGAAGCCGCGCAACACAACGGAGCGTGCCTCCGTGGCATACCACCACCCCTTTTTCTTTTAATAATTGTCCTGCATAAAAAACATTACATGCAAGAGTAATTGTCCTCAAAGAATAAAAATATATATACTGGACAGTAGATAAGGAAAATATCACCTGATATCATATGAAGACGCGAGTGCTGAATAATGCACCGTAGTGCTTTTTGACTATTCTACAAAAGAATTGATCTGATGTGTACTGTTGAGAATGAGTAGTAGTACTAGCTCTTTTGTCTTTGAGTGTCCAGCATGATGGAGGTCTTCACGTGGGAGACAATCCCCTTCTCAGTAATATATGCCAGTAGTACCAGCCGTAGCGGCTCGGAGCTGCATCGGCCATCCGAGGCTGAAACGGATCAGCACGGCGGCTTGGAGGCAGAGGCGATTCGAGGTGACTCGGACGCCGACAGGAAATCGCAACGACGACTCGGAGTTGAAGCTCGGAGCAAAGTCGGCCTGGCGACGAAGCAGACAAGTCCGCGGCGGCGAGGCTGCATTAGCAGGGACTGCTTAGAAGCGCAGGTGATTTGGGCGACTCCAGTAAGGGCGTGAGGTGACGACGTCCCGAAGGGCAACCGGTCGGCTCGCGAAGCTGGTCAACAATCCAGCGGCGGCTCACAGCATAGGGCTGCGGTTCGTAGCACGGAAACCGAGAAAGGCCGAAGCAGATGCGGAACCGTAGAAAAGGAGCTCGAGGCAAGATCAGACAGGCAGCGTTGACTCCTCGTGGGCCTTCCTTTCCCCTTTTCTCGCTTTTTTTTAATCCAATCGATGGAGACGTTACAAGACTCTGCTCGTCTAAAATTATCCAATGTACTATCCTAGTCCGTTTATGCGCCTGCATCCGGTAGCCTTTGGAGTGGCCGTAAGAATTGAAGGACAAAACAATAGTTTCACGTAATCCATACTAGTAATATTACTACTAGTTGATGACGTGGTACTTGATGTTTCCTTGGACGATTCCGTTTGGGAGAGCCTTCTAGTTTAACGTGTAGCAGTAGCAGCAATTCGGGTCTTACATACTCGTCTGTAGATGATGAGATGTGGCCGTTTTTTTTTCTTGATTGGCCACGCGCTGCTGCAGCGAAGTTTGTCTCCGACCCGGAAAAACGAGACGCCTTCGATGGATTTCTGCAACAGTGCCAAGGAGATCTTCGGTCTCGGCGACTTTGTGGAACAGCGCAGCGGAAATCGATCCGGCCAGATCGCCTGATCGCGCGCAACCCTGATTTTTTCTCGATCTTAATTACATATATTCCCTTCCAACTGCACGCTGATGACGTAGATCTTCTTTGTGCCGGCTCTTCCTTATTAGGACAAACGCGCGCTTCTCGATCCCTGTAAGAGATCCATCCAAGAACTCAACACCACCGTGCGCAGGCCCCACGGTGGGCGCCAACTGTCGTGGAAATAACACGTCAGATGTCCGGTTTAGCGGACTTAGTGGTGAGGCCGCGCATCTATGTAGTAGCTTGAGAGGGGTTGAGCGGAATCGAGAGACGCGATGCAAGACACGGATTTAGACAGCTTCGGGCCCCGGGAAACATCATCCGGTAATAACCCAACGTGCTGTTTGAGGCTAGGTCTCATTATGATCTTCGTGGTGTCGCTGGTAAAACGGCTCCTTGTGTCTAACCCTAGAAAGTTGTCTAAACTTCTCCTCTAACTTGTCTCTCTAAAACTCGTCCTCTTTGGGGAGCCCTGCCCCTCCTTATATATGTTGAAGGGGCGGGTTACATGACTAGTCCTAGTAGGACTAGGATTGACCTATTAGAAGGAGTCCTAATCTTGCTTCCTTTATAGGAGAATATTCCTTATGTCTTCCTCTTAAACCGGCCCACCATAATATGAACCGGTCTTCTGGGCCTTGGACCTTGTCATCCGATGATCCGCCTGTCGGGTTACCAGTGAGTGGTATTATTTAGGCAGGTTGCTAGTGAATCATCAAGTGTAAAACGTCTCTCAAGTAAACCACCAAGTCCGGCCGGGTTATAATTCCGGCCGGTTCATACCGCGGGGTATATCCCCGGCACATTGCCAAACTTATCCAAATGCTCTCAAACTTGGTGCACGTGCTAGAAAGGTCTAATAAGGCATCTAGACCAAATGGCACAAGTTTTGGAGAAGGGTAACTTGATCAGAATACCCCAAAACCAATTCTTTTCAAATTCAAATTTGAACAACTTTACATTACCAACTTTTTAACTGGGGCTTCAAACTTTGTGGGCATGATCATAACCCCAAATGATGACACTACACCAAGTGGTGCATCAAGGGGAGATGGTTAGCTTAACCCAAACATGGTGAAACCATTTCTGTTGAATTCTAGGGTTCACCAAAGTTACATTGGCTAGTTTCTTCAAACAAGCCCAAATTCGGTGAAACACCCTATTTCCATATGACATTCAATCCTGTTAAGTGTCATGGCTAGTGGAGATCATTTGCTTGCCCAAAACATGATCAAACACCTTCTGCCATTTTACCAAAACCATCATCTTGACCTCTTTTACTATTTACTTTTGCTTCAACTTTCTACCACAGCCTCACCTAGTTACATTCTACCTCCAGTAACTCCCGCATGACCAGAGCTCCATGATTGAAGGGTGAAAACCCCAAATTACCTTGCTGGACAGCCCAGTTCTACCCATCTACCAGCTTCCATCCTCTCTCACTGAGCATCCAAGGCATCCAAAGCCACAGCTGGGTTGTTTACTTCGTGCTGGACCTCCCAGACACGGAGGACATGACCAGTGAGCCAACGGCATGCCGCGGCATGCAATTAGCACGCTCCAGAGCGCGCTATAGTGCGCACCCGCACTGTAGCCTCGCCCAATCCATCGCCCCCGACCACCATGTGCTTCCCCCTCGCGCCGATCGATGCGCTTCAGCGTCCGCAACTCCCCTCGGCGCTGTCCCCCTCCTCCTTCTCCGTCCAGTGGACGCCCTCGCATGCGCACCGGCCGCCCGCGAGCTCCAACCTCTGGCCTCACACGTGCGAGCTCTCTGGATGCTTCCCCGCTCCTCCTCTTCCCTCCCCTAGGCGTAGACTTCATCCACGAACGGCCCCGACTCGATCACAAGTGCCTGCACGGCCTCTGGCCTCGCCCGTAACCTCGCCGGCGCACGAGTCCATGGTGGACCGGGGCCCGGCTATATAAGCATGCCCTAGGCCTCTCCACTCGCATCCATCTCCTCCCCGTACCCCCAAGAGCACACCGGCACCTCCCACCCGCCCTCGAAGAGCCTCTGTGCACGGGATCGACCGGAGCTCCGCCGCCTCGGGCGACCGGTGATCTCATGGTACAGCCTCCCTCCACCCCAGCTCTTGCTCGATCTGGAGCCACCGGACCTCACTGACCCGTTCCCCTCCTTCTCCCACTCCTGTTGCAGCCTGGAGCAAGCCAATCAGGACCCTCCCAATGCTCCGCCGCCGTTCCACCTTGCCGCTGACGAACCTGGCCCCTCTAGCGGCCAACTCCAGCACCACCAGAACCGCGACTCCTCCCTGAGCATGACCGTGCCCTCAGATTGCCCCGCCGTGCACCATATCGTCACCGGTGAGCTCGCCGCTTCTCTGGCCGTGAGGTTGAAGATGACAGGCGGGCCCCGCCTGTCATCCTCACCTCTCTCTCTCTCCCCTCTCTGACGCTGACCGCTGGGCCCCGCCCGTCAGGTTTAAAAAACCCTGGCGCGCGCTGGCGCCGTGCGGTGGGCTGAATTCGCCCTGGGCCATTGCACTGTGGCCGTTCTGGTCCAGTGGCACAGAGCCTTTTTCCATTTTTCTTTTCTATGGAATTTCAAATAATTTCACAGAATGAAATATTTGTCCAAATGAATTAATTCCAGTCCCTAAAAACTTGTAAAAATCCAACCTATTTAATGGTGTCACTTTCACACATGTCCATGGACCTTTTCTGTTCTGTTCAAATTTAAATTCATATTTGAACATTAAAACTTCTGTTCAAATATTCTTAGGCCCCATTCTGCCACTCCAAAACTCAAACTAAGAATTTTTGCCATCTTAGTTTTCTCTCTAGTATTTAACAAAAATAAGTTGACATCTTTCTGAGCACTTTGATTTTTCTGTTTTTATTGTGGTCTTATTTACCCGTTGTTATTTTGCGACGATTAGATACCGTATTTGACGAGGTTGCTGAAGAAGAAGGTGGGGAAGGATTTGAAGACTTTGAAGACCAAGCCAATCAAGGCAAGCAACCCTTTGACCATGATACCCTTGTGATCTTCGGAACCCGTTTATTTCCGAATGCATGATGATAAGAGTGACGGTGGTGACCTAGTTAAGAACCACCACATGATGCATGCTTTACTCATAATCTTGCTATGTGCTAGATGCAATGCAAATGGTTAGTAGTGATGCTTAGTGATGCATATGTGCCATGAAACCTTCGTGGTTGCATTCTTTTCAAAAATCCCGTCGGGTGCCCCTAATGACCGAGGGTGATGTTGAGTTAGGTCATCACTTGAGGAAGAAGTGATGTGCCAATAAAGGTCTTGTGCATGAGTGAAATGATGGATTAGATTTATGTGTGACTACCGTCCCAACCAATCATGTGCAACCACTCTACCCCTTATGGGGCGGGGCATTATTGATTACTTAGGCCGATACTAGCATGGTGCCCACATTACTAGTGACGGGAAGGCTTGAGGTCTTTCCCGGGACGGGGTCGTGCTTGGATAGACGACCATGACTGTTTTTACAGGGCACCGGACACACCGTTGGTCCTTTCGTGTACGCGTGACATTGAAATTAGGGCAAGTCCCATGATCTATTGTATGTACTCGAGGGCCGTGTACCAATGAGTGGACCCTATGTTAGTGTCGTCTAAGGAAAGATAATGACCGGGTTTTTCCCCCGAGTACTTGAGGTACTGCGGGATCATGGGTGACACGAAAGCTTCCCGGATCTTGTGGGTAAAGTGTGCAACCTCTGCAGAGTGTAAAACTATTCGAATAGCCGTGTCCACGGTCATGGACAGTTGGGTGGTGCTACTTAAACTATGTCCAGAATTTTTACTATACCGGTGTAAGTATGTGTGTGTGATGAGTTAAGGTGGTGACTTGACTCGTTGAGCCGAGTTCTATTCATGTTGATATCGGTAACCTGTCTTCGAGGTTACGTGAATTTATTGATGCATATACTTGATGGTAGAATATTTATTCTAGCCCGTAGCTAGATTGCTCATTGTTGTACAAATGCATTGTTACTTTGAACCAAATCATGGGTTGCTTGCGAGTATATTCAAAGTACTCATTGGCTTGCCACTGGTTATTTAATTGGCTAGGCATGGAGGAACAGGAATATGAAGAAGAATTCTTTGGAGACGAACATGCGAACTAGGACGCTATCCCAGTCAGAATGCATGTAGGGTTAAGGCAGATGGCATAGGTTCTACTTATCATCGAAGACTTCCGCTATTCGAGTTATTTGCTATTCAGCCCTTGAGGCTTTATCTATGTAAGACTTGGCCATAATGGCCATAATTTGTGTAAGACGGTATGTATGGATGTAAGACTCTTGTTATTCAGCTTTTGTGTGTTCAGTGAGCACTGATCTCTGGGATCACTGTACACGTGCATTCGGTGATCTCGACTCTTAAGTCGGGGTCGCCACAGAGCTGGTATCAGAGCCATCCTGACTGTAGGAAGCCTTAGTTAGCATGGGCGTTAGTTAGATGTGACCCCTTTTTCAAAAACCTTCTGAACCTCTCTTCTTTTCTAAACCTTACCAACCTGAGATATC
This sequence comes from Secale cereale, assembly GCA_902687465.1. Taxonomy (NCBI): domain Eukaryota; kingdom Viridiplantae; phylum Streptophyta; class Magnoliopsida; order Poales; family Poaceae; genus Secale; species Secale cereale. The sequence goes on from LR738710.1 coordinate 655,659,358, forward strand.
AGCTTATTAACCTCTCCTATTCCACCTTTGTAGATGGCCGCTGTACCTGAAGAGCACCTGACCACTGGGTTTCCCTTGCTTCTCGAGGATAGCCTCCGGGAGTGCCAGTTCCACCGAGCACCCATCCTCACCTACCTTGAGCTTTGGGTTAGCGACACTGAGGTGGAGTACCATGTGGAAGTGATCGTGAAGGCAAACGATCCTCCCACAAGTTGGTTCTTCGAAGGACCCCAGATGGCAACACTACCTCTCGCTGTCGAGGCTGCTGCACTCAAGGCACTAACCTGTCTCCGTGAGCTTCTTCCGGAGATGGCAGCCAAGATGACAACCCGCTTCCTGCCTTACCGAAAGGAAGGTGAAGATGAAAGCAGCGCACTAGCCCCTCCATTGAAGGAAGGACTCCCGCTTCAATTCCAGACCTACTTCAGTCTATGTGCCGACAGCTTGGCACAAGATTTGGCCTCGGAATCGATGAAGCTCCGAGAAGAACTCCACAAGACCAAGGCACTTCTTCATCGAGCACAAGAGAAGACATATAGGTTCAAGAAGGAAGGTGCGCCTCCAGGACAGTCCGCTATCGCGTACCGAGGCGGAAGGCCCTCAGGAGATGTATCTTCCAAGGATGAAGAACCACCTCGGCGACGCCGTATGACGGCAAGGGAGTATCGCAAGCTTTTCTCGGCACCACCGACAAAGCACCGTCGTATCCAACTCCTCCACTCCCCCACACCCTCAAGTGACAAGGGGGCCCAGACAGATGAAGACAAGGAGGAAGACCCAGAAGAGCCAGAATACGCGACCGAGCATTCTGCCGCTTAGGCATTATTCGCAACACGGATATGCCAGTTCGTGACCTCTACGGTAGGATAGGTCGTGTAAACCCTATGCGCAGTTGAGTCCTTGTATGGTTCATATGAAACCATCTAGAGTTTGCTTTTGTTGTGTTTGGATGTATGTCGTATTCTTCCTTCGGGAATATGTAAACGCCTACATCAACCATTTGAATTTTAATGTATGTGTTTTGGCCTTTCGGCCCTTGCATGATTTGATTAGTGTCACACCCGCCCCCTTACTAGGCACCTATCTACATTGCTTTCCCTCTTCCAAGTCATGAGACCTTTTACCGCTCCAACAGGATGCCTGTTGTAACTCGTACTGGTACCTCTACCCAGCAGCCTGAAGCCGGAGCATCCGCTCAATCAGAGGCAGGCCACGACCAAACCAACGACCAACCTCCACCACCACCACCTCCTCCGAACATGGACATGGCTCAGCTTCTCTAAGCTTTCTGAGAGGAACGCCAAGCCAACACCGCAGCCCTCCAGTTGATTGCTCAAGCTGTCACCAACAACCGCCAGCCGGCGGGGAATGGCAATGGACGTTCCACGTTGGCAGAATTCAAGAAGCATGCACCGCCAACTTTCATCAAGACTGTTGAACCCCTGGATGCAGACGACTGGGTCCGCACCATTGAGGACTTGCTGGAACTAGTCGGATGCACCGAAGACCGCGAGAAGGTGGCTTATGCAGCCCACTGCCTCGGGGGGACTGCTAGAGCTTGGTGGGATGGATTCAAGGTTATGCATGCTGGGCAAGACATCACTTGGGACAACTTCAAGGCAGAATTCCGCAAAGCCTACATTCCTTCCGGAATCATGGCTATCAAAAAGCGTGAATTCCGAGCTGTGAAGCAAGGGAGTGGCACTGTCAAGGAGTACATGCAGAAGAGTGTTCTGTCAAGGTATGCCCCTGAAGATGTCAGCATTGATGCTGCAAAAAAGGAGCGCTTCATGGAAGGCCTCAATCAGACTCTGCAGTACTCGCTTGTCGTGTGCGATTGCCCAACCTTCCCTGACCTGGTGAACAAAGCACTCATGCTTGAAGACAAGCGGCGTGCTCTGGAAGACACTCGCAAGCGCAAGATGGTCAGCAAGGGAAGTTCCAGCAACCAGAAGCCTCGCCCGTGGCAGTCAGCCCCGGTCAAGCCAACCTATCAGCAACCAAGAGCTCCTGCACCTCGCACCAACTATCAGCCTCAGCAGTATGCCAACCCAAGGCCAGCATTCAACCCCAATAACAGTGGTGGCAACAAGATCAATAATCCAAACCAAGTCACTTGCTTTGGATATGGTCAGTCAGGACACATCTCAAGGGTGTGCCCCAACAAGAAGCCTGATGCCCCGCGCCCCAATGCGCAGAACTCAGGACAAGGCCGCGGGATGCCACCAAGGAACCCAGCTCCTCGCAACCCGCCTAACCATGGGAAGGGGCGTGTGAATCATGTCACTGCTGAAGAAGCCCAGGAAGACCCGGACGTCGTGCTGGGTACGTTGCTTGTCAACTCAGCACCTGCAACTGTCTTGTTTGATTCTGGAGCCACGCATTCATTTGTCACTCAAATATTTGCATTAAAAAGTGGCATGACCCCTACACCCCTGAATAACCCCATGGTGGTACAAACCCCCGGAGCAGAGATGAGAGCCAAGATAGGCTATAAGGGAGTCCGTATTACCATTAACGGGGTAGATTTCCTAGCAGACCTCATCGTCCTGAGATCACAAGGCTTGGATGTGATCCTAGGCATGAATTGGCTCAGCAAGTACCAAGGCTTGTTAGACTGTGCCAATCGGACTGTCACTGTGACCAATGACCAAGGAGTCGAAGTTAAGTTCGCTCCCAACTCTTCTTCCGCTCAAGCCGTTCAAGTCAACTGTCTGTCTGAAGTTGGGCTAGAGCAAGTACCGATGGTATGCGAGTATCCTGATGTCTTTTCGGAAGAACTACCGGGAATTCCCCCTGACTGTGACATTGAGTTCATCATCGAGCTCGTGCCCGAGGCAGGACCCATCTATAAGAAGCCTTATAGAATGGGGATGGAAGAATTAGCCGAGTTGAAGAAGCAACTGGAAGAGCAGCTGAGGAAGGGATTTATCCGCCTAAGTGCCTCCCCTTGGGGATCACCTGTTCTGTTTGTGGCAAAGAGGGACGGTACCATCCGCTTATGCATTGACTACCGTTCCCTCAATGAGGTTACAATCAAGAACAAATATCCACTTCCCAAGATTGAAGATCTATTTGATCAGCTCAGCGGAGCCAAGGTGTTCTCCAAGATCGACCTCAGATCTGGGTACTACCAACTGAAGATCAGACCCCAAGATATTACGAAGACGGCATTCGTAACCCGATATGGCCTGTACGAGTGCACGGTCATGTCCTTTGGGTTAACCAATGCCCCAGCTTACTTCATGTATCTCATGAATAAAGTCTTCATGGAATATTTGGACAAGTTTGTTGTTGTCTTCATCGATGATATTCTTGTCTTCTCGAAGACGGAGGAAGAACACGAGCAACATTTGAGGATGGTCCTAGACAAGCTTCAGGAGCACCAACTATACTCCAAATTCAGCAAGTGTGAGTTCTGGCTGCATAAAGTTGGATTCCTAGGTCATGTCTTGACCGAAGAAGGATTGTTAGTTGATCCCGCGAAGATCGAAGCTGTGACCCAATGGCAATCTCCAACGACCATCAAGGAAGTCAGAAGCTTCCTCGGACTTGCGGGCTATTACCGCAAATTCGTGGAAGGATTCTCTAGCATTGCCCGGCCGATGACTCAGCTCCTCAAGATGGACAAGAAGTTCGAGTGGATGCCAAAATGCGAAGAGAGCTTCCAAGAGCTCAAGAAGAGGTTGACCACCGCCCCAGTTCTGGCAACACCTGATATTCACAAGGAGTTCATGATATATTGTGATGCCTCTCGAACCGGATTGGGAAGCGTTCTGATGCAAGAAGGCCGAGTCATAGCTTACCTCTCCAGGCAGCTACGACCTCATGAAGAGAACTACTCTACTCACGATCTTGAGTTAGCACCAGTGGTTCATGCCTTGAAGACATGGCGGCATTACCTCCTAGGGAAACGGTGTGAGATATACACAGACCACAAAAGTCTGAAGTACATTTTCACCCAAAAGGAATTGTACATGAGGCAACGAAGATGGTTGGAACTCATCAAAGACTATGACCTCAGTGTTCAATATCACCCCGGGAAGGCTAATGTGGTGGCCGATGCCTTAAGCAGAAAGGCTTGCTCCTTGAATGCCATTATTCAAAAGAGGCAGCCAGCCCTGTTTAAGGAGTTCGAACAATTCAGTTTGGAATTGGTCACCCCTGGATTTCTGGATCATTTGGAAGTCAAACCGACCCTGATGGATGAAGTCAAGAAGACGCAAGGTGGGCACGCAAGCATTGAAGGCATGAAGAAGAAGATGAAGCTAGGCAAGGCCCCAGGATTCGCCGAGGACGAGCACGGGATTGTTTGGTACAAAGGTCGCATCTGCGTACCAAACAAGATGGAGCTGAAGAACCTGATCCTGCAAGAAGCCCACGACACGTCGTATTCCATCCACCCTGGAGGAACCAAGATGTATCAAGACTTGAAGGAAAGATTCTGGTGGCACGGGATGAAAAGAGAGATTGCAACCTATGTTGCAAAGTGTGATGTGTGCCAAAGGGTCAAGGCTGAATATCAGCGACCCGCTGGATTGCTCCAACCACTCAAGGTTCCTGAGTGGAAGTGGGATAAAGTCGGGATGGACTTCATCACTGGATTACCAAGGTCGAATAGAGGACATGACTCCATCTGGGTCATAGTCGACCATTTGACCAAGGTGGCCCATTTCATTCCCGTCAAGACTACTTATGATGGCAACCGGCTGGCAGCTCTCTACATCGACAGAATCGTAAGCCTTCATGGCGTTCCCAAGGAGATTGTGTCAGATCGAGGAACCCAGTTCACCTAAAGGTTCTGGAAGAAGTTCCAAGAAGCCTTGGGAACCAAGTTATCTTTCAGCACGGCTTTCCACCCATAGACCGGAGGTCAGACAGAACGAGTAAATCAAATTCTCGAAGACATGCTCCGAGCCTGTGTCTTGGCATATGGAGCCAAGTGGGAAGATTGCCTCCCTTTTGCCGAGTTCTCCTATGACAACAGTTATCAGTCGAGCCTTCAAATGGCACCATTTGAGGTGTTGTACGGACGCAGGTGTCGCACACCCCTCAACTGGTCAGAGACTGGAGAAGGGCTAGTCTTTGGACCGGATATTCTCCGTGAAGCAGAAGAGCAAGTCCAACTAGTCAGAGAGCGTTTAAAGGCAGCCAAGTCAAGGCAAAAGAGCTATGCTGATACTCACCGCCGGGACATGAGCTTCCATGTCGGGGATCATGTGTACCTGCGGGTAACTCCTCTAAAGGGAACCAAGCGTTTCCACGTCAAGGGGAAGCTCGCACCAAGGTTCATTGGACCCTTTGAGATCACTGCATGATGAGGAGAAGTGGCTTACCAGTTGGAACTACCACCTGAGCTATCCGATGTGCACAACGTATTCCACGTGTCACAACTCCGAAAATGTCTCCAAGTTCCGAACAAGCCTGATCTCTACAAGGATGTTGATCACCAAGCCATTGATCTGCAGCCTGATTTGACCTACCGCGAGAAGCCCATTCGCATTCTGGATGAGGCAGAACGACGGACGCGAAGCCGCACCATCAAGTATTTCAAGGTCTAGTGGAGCAACCACACGGAAGCAGAAGCAACGTGGGAACGTGAATACTATCTTAGATCCGAGTATCCCGATCTCTTTTAAGACCTAGTTTAGGAATCTCGGGAACGAGATTCTTGTAAGGGGGGTAAGTCTGTCACACCCTGCATTTTGTAACATGTCATTTGCATCAAGAGCTTGATTTCGGGTGAGAAAATTATTTCAAAAATTATATTTGAGACCTAGTAGTCATAGGACTCCCAGACACCACAAAAGTATAATTTTAAAAGTTATTTCCCTATTTTATTTAAAAGCTTTTTCTTAAGGCCATAAATGGTCTTTAATAGGGGAAAATTAATTAATTAATTCAAAAATATTTGCCAAAATTCAGGGAGACTCATAGGACATATATTGTCCATATATAAGAGTTTCAACACTTGATCATGTTCAAAATATTGGGCTAATTCCTCTAAAACCCTTTCTGGATATTTCAAGCTTTTGAAATATTTACAAAGAAAATATTCTCTAAAAATTCCAAGGAAATTCTAATATGTCATACATGACATATTTGATGATCTTGCCAAGCCCCATGCCTTGGGAAGCAAGAAAACATCATCAAAGCCCTCCAAAACCATTCTGCCCATATCTGAAGTTTGAGCAACTTTACATTGCCAAACTTATCCAAATGCTCTCAAACTTGGTGCACATGCTAGAAAGGTCTAATAAGGCATATAGACCAAATGGCACAAGTTTTGGAGAAGGGTAACTTGATCAGAATACCCCAAAACCATTTCTGTTCAAGTTCAAATTTGAACAACTTTACATTACCAACTTTTTACCTGGGGCTTCAAACTTTGTGGGCATGATCATAACCCCAAATGATGACACTACACCAAGTGGTGCATCAAGGGGAGATGGTTAGCTTGACCCAAACATGGTGAAACCATTTCTGTTGAATTCTAGGGTTCACCAAAGTTACATTGGCTAGTTTCTTCAAACAAGCTCAAATTTGGTGAAACACCCTATTTCCATATGAAATTCAATACTGTTAAGTTTCATGGCTAGTGGAGATCATTTGCTTGCCCAAAACATGATCAAACACCTTCTGCCATTTTACCAAAACCATCATCTTGACCTCTTTTACTATTTACTTTTGCTTCCACTATATAACATAGCCTCACCTAGTTACATTCTACCTCCAGTAACTCCCGCATGACCAGAGCTCCATGATTGAAGGGTGAAAACCCCAAATTACCTTGCTGGACAGCCCAGTTCTACCCATCTACCAGCTTCCCTCCTCTCTCACTAAGCATGCAAGGCATCCAAAGCCACAGCTGGGTTGTTTACTTCGTGCTGGACCTCCCGGACACGACCAGTGAGCCAACGGCATGCCGCGGCATGCAATTAGCATGCTCCAGAGCGCGCTACAGTGCGCACCCGCACTGTAGCCTCGCCCAATCCATCGCCCCCGACCACCTCGTGCTTCCCCCTCGCGCCGATCGATGCGCCTCGGCGTCCGCAACTCCCCCTGGTGCTATCCCCTCCTCCTTCTCCCTCCAGTGGACGCCCTCGCACGCGCGCCGGCCGACCGCGAGCTCCAACCTCTGGCCTCACACGCACGAGCTCTCTGGATGCTTCCCCGCTCCTCCTCTTCCCTCCCCTAGGCGTAGACTTCATCCACGAACGGCCCCGACTCGATCACAAGTGCCTGCATGGCCGCTGGCCTCGCCCGTAACCTTGCCGGTGCACGAGTCCACGGTGGACCGGGGCCCGGCTATATAAGCATGCCTCGGGCCTCTCCACTCGCATCCATCTCCTCCCCGTACCCCCAAGAGCACACCAGCACCTCCCACTCACCCTCGAAGAGCCTCTGTGCATGGGATCGACCGGAGCTCCGCCGCCTCGGGCGACCGGTGATCTCACGGTACAGCCTCTCTCCACCCCAGCTCTTGCTCGATCTGGAGCCACCAGACCTCACTAACCCATTCCCCTCCTTCTCCCACTCCTGTTGCAGCCCGGAGCAAGCCAATCAGGACCCTCCCAATGCTCCGCCGCCGTTCCACCTCGCCACCGACGAACCTGGCCCCTCCAGCGGCCAACTCCAGCACCACCAGAACCGCGACTCCTCCCTGAGCACGACCGTGCCCTCAGATTGCCCCGCCGTGCACCATATCGCCGCCGGTGAGCTCGCCGCTTCTCTAGCCGCGAGGTTGAAGATGACAGGCGGGCCCCGCCTGTCATCCTCACCCCTCTCTCTCGCCTCTCTAACGCTGACCGCCGGGCCCCGCCCGTCAGGTTTAAAAAACCCTGGCGCGCGCTGGCGCCGTGCGGTGGGCTGAATTCACCCTGGGCCGTTGCACTGTGGCCGTTCTGGTCCAGTGGCACAGAGCCTTTTTCCATTTTTCTTTTCTATTGAATTTCAAATAATTTCACAGAATGAAATATTTGTCCAAATGAATTAATTCCAGTCCCTAAAAACTTGTAAAAATCAAACCTATTTAATGGTGTCACTTTCACACATGTCCATGGACCTTTTCTGTTCTGTTCAAATTTAAATTCATATTTGAACATTAAAACTTCTGTTCAAATATTCTTAGGCCCCATTCTGCCACTTCAAAACTCAAACTAAGAATTTTTGCAATCTTAGTTTTCTCTCTAGTATTTAACAAAAATAAGTTGACATTTTTCTGAGCACTTTGATTTTTCTGTTTTTATTGTGGTCTTATTTTCCCGTTGTTATTTTGCGACGATTAGATACCGTATTTGACGAGGTTTCTGAAGAAGAAGGCGGGGAAGGATTTGAAAACTTTGAAGACCAAGCCAATCCAGGAAAGCAGCCCTTTGACCATGATACCCTTGTGATCTTCGGAACCCGTTTATTTCCGAACGCATGATGATAAGAGTGACGGTGGTGACCTAGTTAAGAACCACCACATGATGCATGCTTTACTCATAATCTTGCTATGTGCTAGATGCAATGCAAATGGTTAGTAGTGATGCTTAGTGATGCATATGTGCCATGAAACCTTCGTGGTTGCATTCTTTTCAAAAATCTCGTCGGGTGCCCCTAATGCCCGAGGGTGATGTTGAGTTAGGTCATCACTTGAGGAAGAAGTGATGTGCCAATAAAGGTCTTGTGCATGAGTGAAATGATGGATTAGATTTATGTGTGACTACCGTCCCAACCAATCATGTGCAACCACTCTACCCCTTATGGGACGGGGCATTATTGATTACTTAGGCCGATACTAGCATGGTGCCCACATTACTAGTGACGGGAAGGCTTGAGGTCTTTCCCGGGACGGGGTCGTGCTTGGATAGACGACCATGACTGTTTTTACAGGGCACCGGACACACCGTTGGTCCCTTCGTGTACGCGTGACATTGAAATTAGGGCAAGTCCCATGATCTATTGTTTGTACTCGAGGGCCGTGTACCAACGAGTGGACCCTATGTTAGTGTCGTCTAAGGAAAGATAATGATCGGGTGCTTCCCCCGAGTACTTGAGGTACTGCGGGATCGTGGGTGACACGAAAGCTTCCCGGATCTTGTGGGTAAAGTGCGCAACCTCTACAGAGTGTAAAACTATTCGAATAGCCGTGTCCACGGTCATGGACAGTTGGGTGGTGCTACTTAAACTATGTCCAGAATTTTAACTATACCGGTGTAAGTATGTGTGTGTGATGAGTCAAGGTGGTGACTTGACTCGTTGAGCTGAGTTCTATTCATGTTGATATCGGTAACCTGTCTTCGAGGTTACGTGAATTTATTGATGCATACACTTGATGGTAGAATATTTATTCTAGCCCGTAGCTAGATTGCTCGTTGTTGTACAAATGCATTGTTACTTTGAACCAAATCATGGGTTGCTTGCGAGTACATTCAAAGTACTCATTGGCTTGCCACTGGTTATTTAATTGGCCAGGCATGGAGGAGCGGGAATATGAAGAAGAATTCTTTGGAGACGAACATGCGAACTAGGACGCTATCCCAGTCAGAATGCTTGTAGGGTTAAGGCAGATGGCATGGGTTCTACTTATCATCGAAGACTTCCGCTATTCGAGTTATTTGCTATTCAGCCCTTGAGGCTTTATCTATGCAAGACTTGGCCATAATGGCCATAATTTGTGTAAGACGGTATGTATGGATGTAAGACTCTTGTTATGCAGGTTCTGTGTGTTCAGTGAGCATTGATCTCTGGGATCACTGTACACATGCATTCGGTGATCTCGACTCTTAAGTCGGGGTCCCCACACATGTGATGCTCAACTCAAAATCCTACGCCTACCAATCCCTTCGAGTGAAGCCATTGGAAATCTCATACAGTTCAGTCATATTCTTCAGTGACAAAGACGAAGTTCTTCTGGTCTCTAAGGAATTTGTTCTGGCTGAGGAGTTAGGAATTCGCTAGTGCGGATTACCTACACAGTGAGGAACATGATAGCCCTGAGGAATTTGATACTCAAATTTCCGACTGTTGCTGTGCTAAGCGCCAGCTATCCCAAAATATCTACCTACCTAACGGTCATATCATTAAAGGGCATTTATGTCTTATCATGTCGGGCTGCTCCCTAGGCTATAAATAGCCGCCCCCCTACAACCAATAGCGGGTTGGCTGCGCCAAGAGAAACTGACACTTGTCATAAGAGCAACCCAGCTCCGAGGACTTTGAGCGAAAATCATCAAGTGAGGAAAAACCCAAAACCAAACCCAAACACCTACAAACCCAAAAGTGATTGAGCATCACTGAGAGATTGATCTTGTGTGGATCCGACGCTTGTTACCTTTGAAGACTATGCTTCTTCCAGACGGTTAGGCTTCATGGTCTAGAGCATCTAAGACGAATTGTGGATCGCCGAGTGACCTAGTCTGTGAAGGTTCGGAAGTCACCTGAAGACTTAGCACGAGTGATTGGGCGAGGTCTGTGTGACCTTAGCTCAAGGGGAATACGGTGAGGACTTGCTGTCTTGGACTGTGTGTCCTTGACTGGGTATCCGGGACTGTGTGTCCTCAGGTTTAAATACCTAGCCGCCCTAACCAGATGTACAACTGAGACAGCAGTTGGAACTAGTCTAACAAATCTTTGTCTTCACCAGGCTTACTGGTTCTATTTCCTTAACTCTTTCATTTCCTCATATCTGTGTTGTGTGCTTGTTCATATCTGTTTGAAGACTTTGACTGAAGATTTTCTCAATTTCCTCAGTTCAATTTCTTCAGTCTGTTTGTCATCATCCTGTGCTATCCTGTGATTACGCTTTCTGTACTCTGTGTTTGTCTTCATTTCTTCATTATGACCATGCTTGTATTCTGTTATGTTTACTTCTGAGTACTTATTCCGCTCCAAGTAGTTCTTAGCTAAGGAATTTCCTCAACAACATATTCCTCAGTGAAGAATTCATAAAATCGCCTATTCACCCCCACTCTAGTCGATATAACGCACTTTCAATGTACGTGCGCAATGCCGGCCTAACAGACTTCTTGTTAGATAAGTGCTTACAATATTACAACCTCACCGATTCTTTTGTGCGGAGATTCAAGTACTCAGACCGTCGTGGTACGCAATCTTTTTGGTTTGATCTTTATGATAAGTTATATCGCATGGACCTTGAGGAATTTAATGAAGAATGCAAAATTCCTCATTGGGGCATTTGTACTGATACACGTAAAGCTGATTGTGTTGAGTTCCTTGCTAGCATTTCAGTAGGAGAAACTAGAAGCATAACACAAGCTACTACGGAGAGCATTCACTTTCCCATTTTACATTATTTTGCTCTCTTCATAGGTAGATGTGTTAATGGTAAACATGATCATAGCCACCTTTGCGCTTCTGATTTGAGTGTTCTTAAAAGCGCAGGAATGAATGACAAACAATATAACCTAGGAGCTATTATCGCACGTCAGCTACATAATATTGTTTTAGATGGAGATTTCTTTGGTGGAATTTACACCAGTCGTTTAGCTGACCATCTTGGGGTACCTATAAGAAATGATGATCCTCAGTTACCACCAGCTTTCCTTGATTATGCCGCTATGGAGCGTTTCCAGTTTCTTGAGAGGGGTGATTTGCCATTCCAGTAGAGACTAATCTTTGACAGGAACCGTGTCGTCTATGTTATGCTCCCTGCACCCTCTTTCTTTGACTTTCAGGTAGAACGAAGATATTTCATACTCAGAAAGGATGCAGAAGAGTACGAGATAGCGAGGGAGACTGCTCGTCTCAACGAGGCAACCCACCAAGCGGTGGCAGCTGCAATCGAGTTCAACCCCAACTATGACTTTGGATATCCGCATGTTCAGCTGTGGACATAGACCAACTTAAGTCTAAAGCCGAAGCTTGGGGGACTACGTATTTCTCATCGACAATACGTTTATGTTCACACATTCATTCCAGTTGTCGGTGTTCATACTTTTTCATTGTATAATCCATGTTAGTTTATTCCTCTCGCTTTCTTCTTATGTGTTTAAAAAGAACTTTGAAAACCCAAAAATATTTCTTGTTTCTTTTTTGTCTTTTCTTTCTTCTTTATTTTTCTCTCTTGTAGTCATAGTATTAAAAGAAAACCCAAAAAGATTTCTTGTTCTTCTTTTATTTGTTGGGAGTTTTGCCATGTAAAATGTTTGTCTTGTTCTTGTTTTTGCTTTCTTCAGAAAAACAAAAACTCCAAAAATATTTTATTGTGTTTCTCTAAACTTCGTTTTCTTTCCTTTGGGTCTGAAGGAGAAGACCATGATGACAATGGTGAGTGGCTCCCATATAAATTATTGATGGTCTAATGAATGAGCCCATATTACCTTGTCTTCTCCTTCGAATAAATTGTTTGCAGATTCTAGCTTAGTCCAATGCACGTGCACTCTTATTATTGTTCACACCGTTCGCCTCATGCAAGTGAAAGGCAATAATGACGAAATTGCATGAAATGATTGAGGTGGAGAAAAGCTGGTATGAACTCGACCTATTTTGTTTTTGTAAATATGATTAACTCATCGGTCTTGATTCGGCCCATTATGAATGAAACATGTTTGCAATGACAATTATAGATTATAGTTACGCATGCCATGTTTAATTAGCTAGTAGTTGATAATGATTTATCTTGTGTGCCAACATGCATTTAAAATTGTTATGGTGTGGTTTGGTAGGATGGTATCCTCCTCAGAATGTTTCGAGCGACTTGACTTGGCACATGTTCATGCATGTATTTGAATCAAAATCAACATAGCCTCCACGATATTTATGTTCATGGTGTTTTAGATCCTACTCATGCCTGCATTCAATGATGATTAACCTCAAAGCATGTTTATGACCGTTGTCGCTCTCTAGTTGGTCACTCCTCAATCTATTTGCTAGCCTTCACTTGTACTAAGCAGGAATACTGCTTCTGCATCCACTTCCATAAATCCAAAGTTGTTCCATATGAGTCCACCATACGTACCTACACTACAAAAACACTTCCTTTATAATATGTGTTTGTCATAGTAGGTCACGTTTTCTGTCATGCTTGTACATACATGACGATTTTATGACATAATAAGGATAGTCATACATTTGCTGTCGTAGAAATGTTCCATGACAATACCAAAATTATCATCACGGAAGTGTTCACTTCCATGAAGATAAATGGCGTTTCATGGAAGTGCTTTCGTCAAGGGTAACCGACACATGACATCCACCGTAACGGGTCACTTTTAAGCTATCAGGTTCGGTTTTGGATCCAATAACCCGCTAACAGCAAGGAACAATGGGGATTTTCCATGTGAAAAATTCTCATTGGCCGGAGGAACCACGTGTCAGCTCCATGTGGGGACTGACGCGAACCAACAAATGGACAGGAGGATCCTATGATACATTGACACATGGCACGACCCGACAGTGCCCCATTCAGGTCAAAAGGCTGGCCCATTTGTCTTCGCCAAAGGTTAACGGGCCGGCCCATCGAAAGCCTGCTAACGGCCTACTCGCATATAGCCCATTCAGGCCCGATAACTCATGACCCATTATGGTCTTTCCAAATTCGGCCCACTACCTTCATCTGGGCCGTCCAATATGATTCCAGCCCGTTGTAACTTCCGGCCCATGTACAACCCATGATGTCTTTCGGACCATATGAGGACCTTTGTAACTCTTGACCCATTAACGACCTGTAGTGAAACTGGCCCATCATGAATAGTACATCGCTTCATACCATTGGGGGAGTCCTGGATTAAGGGGTCCACAGGTGGCCAGATTACTCGTTATGGGCCGAACTGGTGGGCCGGGAAAATTATTGCTGAAGATTATCTCCCATATCCGGATAGGAGTCCCATATGTGTAAAATAGCAAGTTTAGAGTCCGGGTGTAATATTTTCCTTCCTCTATAAGATGGTCATGTACAACCCTTGGTCCCTCCGGTGTATATATAAACCGGAGGGTTTACTCCGTAGAGACACAATCACAATTGCACAAGCTAGACTCCTAGGGTTTTAGCCATTATGATCTAGAGGTAGATCAACTCTTGTAACCCTATATTCATCAAGATCAACCAAGATGGAAGTAGGGTATTACCTCGATCGAGAGGGCATGAACCTGGGTAAACATCATGTCCCCAGTCTCCTGTTACCATCGATCCTCACACGCACAGTTCGGGACCCCCTACCCAAGATCTGTCAGTTTTGACACCGACATTGGTGCGTTCATTGGTAGATCCACTGTGTCGTCGACAGAAGGATTAATGGCTCGCTTCATCGTCAACGACGGTGCCACCACTGAGGGAATTTTTCTCCTCGGCCAGCTTTTTGTGTTTGGCGGCTTCGTGCTTCATGCCAACAAAGAAGGCCACCTCTTGCAGGTTGACAGCTACGCCCCTGGTCATCAGATTAGATTTCGAAGCTTGAACTATGTTGCTGACATTCATGGAGATTTGATCTATGGATTCGCACCCATGGCGGCTACCCCCTGCCTCCACAATGAAGACATCTTAGATCTGTCATTGGATCTCGTCCAGGGGTCAACACCTACGACAGCTCTGGCCTTAGATCCGGAGCAGATCGCTTCGTCTGAGGGCGGGAAGATCAACCCCGCCATAGAAACCGCATATTTAGCGGTGTTCGAGCCACTCACAGACCCATTATTGAGCCGGACTGCCCCCCTCGCTAGAACACCGTACTCGTCCCCGATTATGAGCTTTGAACTTTCACGACCCGCACTTTTCGGGACCAATGGAGCAGTTGTCACCAAACTCTGCCCCACAGATTCCCGAACATATGTCCAGCACTCGCTTTTAAATGAGGCGTTGGACTTACTGCAATCTCTCACACTAATAGAGGATTCCCAGCCGAACTATGCCTAGTTTGAACTGGGGGCTGAAGACAGGGAATTTTGCTTCCCTCCCACCACCCACTTGGTAGCCATGGTCGAAGACTTGACTGATCTACTAGATTAAGCTTCCGAAGACATCGATGGGATGGACCATGACATCGAAGCCGATCTAAGTGCAAACCCGCCCGTAACCGAGCAATGGACGACTACCTCTACCTACGATGTATACATGCTGCATACACCCAAGGGGAAAGAAGAAGACGGCGATGAAAATCCAGAGCATGATAAGCCCGTCAATAAACCTCCTAAATGTCGGCGTCAGAAATGTCGCTCACGATCGCTCAAAGGAAAGGAAAGTAACACTATCACTGGAGATGATGAAAACCCGGAGGAAGCCGATGACCTCGTTGAGCCAGCGGTGGAGTAGGACGAATGGGAAGATGGCGAACATAGTCCCGAACCACCGGTCGATGATAGTGATGCTGACGATAGCAATTATCAACTCGTCTTCGAAGAGGACGTCAGGCTGGGAGACGAAGAATTCATCGTCCCAGAAGAACCGCTCGAACAAAAACACTTTCATTAATAGGTCATTGCTACAGCAAGGAGCCTAAAAAAATAGCAGCAGCAACAACTTAGGGCCGAACATGATACGCTCAATGACAGATGGAACTAAGTGTTAGACTTTGAAGAAAGATACGGCCATAAGTGTCAAACAAAGAGCTATCCCAAATGCAAACTGCTGCCCCAATTCGACGACGAGGCCCTTGCGCCAATTCCGCTGAAGTACAATCAAGCCGATCAACCGGACCGACCACCCGGTGGACAGGAAAAAGCGGCCAGCAATGTCGTACAACAGCCCGCACCTCCCCACCATAAAGGAAAGGATACATCGGCTCATGGCCATTAGTACGATCTACATCAGGACCTGAATAAAAAATCTGGTCAGGCCAAATCAATTTACGGATCAAGAGAACGTGTTCCCACGTGGGACGGCGGCTATCAAGCCAAACACGCCGAGCACAATCAAGTTCAACACCAACACCGAACACACACACCATCCGAATTACGCCACGATATGGCACGATACAGGGGTGCTACACACCCTATGTACTTCACCGATGAGGTGATGGATCATCAATTTCCATAAGGGTTTAAAGTCGTAAACATCGAGGCATATGATGGAAGGACGGACCCCACCGTATGGATAGAAGACTTTATTCTTCACATCCATAGGGCTCGCGGAGATGACCTCCACGCAATCAAATACTTACCTCTCAAGATAAAAGGGCCAGCTCGGCATTGGTTGAACAGCCTCCTAGAGAACTCCATTACAAGCTGGGAAGATTTAGAGGACGCTCTTTGGGGCAACTTTCAGGGGACTTATGTCCGGCCCCGGTAAGCTGATAATTTAAGTCACATAATGTAGCAACCCGGGGAGTCAGCCCGAAAGCTTTGGAATCGTTCTTACTAAAAAGAACCAAATCATTGACTGTCCGGACACCGAAGCCTTAGCGGCATTCAAGCATAGTGTCCGGGACGAGTTGCTAGCAAGACACCTCGGCCAAGTGAAGCCAAGGACAATGACAGCCCTTACTACACTCATGACCCACTTTTGCACGGGTGAAGACAGCTGGCTAGCTTGTAGCAGCAATAGCACCAGCGACCCTAGCACTTCTGAAGTCAGGGATGGCAATGAAACGCCACGACGCAATAAGAACAAGCGTCGAAACAATACTGGAAGCACATATGACACGTCAGTAAACGTCAGAATCAGTGGCTCCAGACCCGGTCAATGGAAGAAGCCATTCAAAGGCAACAAAGACAGACCATCTAGCTTGGTCAAAATACTAGAAAGGCCTTGCCAGATTCATGGCACTTCTGATAAACCGGCAAATCACACCAACCGAAACTGTTGGGTGTTCAAGCAGGCCAGCAAGCAAAATGCCGAACACAAGGGGAAAGGACCTCAAAGCGAAGACAAGGATGAACCTCGCCAGGAAAACACTGGGGGACCGAAGAAATTACCACCGGAGGTAAAAACCATGAATATGATCTATGCCACCCTTATCCCCAAGAGGGAGCACAAACGCGCACTCAGGGACGTTTATGCCGTAGAGCCTGTCGCCCCCAAGTTCAACCCATGGTCGGCTTGCCCGATCACCTTTGATCGTGGGGATCACCCAACCAATATCTGTCATGGAGGTTCGGCGGCCCTAGTACTCGATCCGATAATTGATGGATATCATCTTACTTGAGTCCATATGGACGGCGGCAACAGTCAAAATTTGATATATCAAGACACTGTTTGCAAGATGGGGATAGACCCATGATGTATACTACACAACCTTCTCCTTGTAGACGTTGTAGGGCCTCCAAGTGCAGAGGTTTGTAGCACAGTAGCAAATTTCCCTCAAGTGGATGACCTAAGGTTTATCAATCTGTGGGAGGCATAGGATGAAGATGGTCTCTCTCAAACAACCCTGCAAGCAAATAGCAAAGAGTCTCTTGTGTCCCCAACACACCCAATACAATGGTAAATTGTATAGGTGCACTAGTTCGGCGAAGAGATGGTGATATAAGTGCAATATGGATGGTAGATATAGGTTTTTGTAATCTGATATAAAAACAGCAAGGTAACAAAAGATAAAAGTGAGCATAAATGGTGTTGCAATGATAGGAAACAAGGCCTAGGGTTCATACTTTCACTAGGGAAAGTTCTCTCAACAAGGATAACATAATTGTATCATATTACTAGCCCTCAACATGAAATAGAGAGTCACTCCAAAGTCACTAATAGCGGAGAACGAACGAAGAGATTATGGTAGGGTATGTAACAACCTCAAAATTATTCTTTCTGATCGATCTATTCAAGAGTCCGTAGTAAAATAACACGAAGCTATTCTTTCCGTTCGATCTATCATAGAGTTCGTACTAGAATAACACCTTAAGACACAAATCAACCAAAACCATAATGTCACCTAGATACTCCATTGTCACCTCAAGTATCCGTGGGCATGATTATACGATATGCATCACACAATCTTAGATTCATCTATTCAACCAACAGAAAGTACTTCAAAGAGTTCCCCAAAGTTTCTACCGGAGAGTCAAGACGAAAACGTGTGCCAACCCCTATGCATAGATTCCCAAGGTCATGGAACCCGCAAGTTGATCACCAAAACATACATCAAGTGAATCACGTGATATCCCACTGTCACCACAGATAAGCACGTGCAAGACATACATCAAGTGTTTTCAAATCCTTAAAGACTCAATCCGATAAGATAATTTCAAAGGGAAAACTCAATCCATTACAAGAGAGTAGAGGGGGAGAAGCATCATAATATCCAACTATAGTAGCAAAGCTCGCGATACATCAAGATCGTGCCATCTCAAGAACACGAGAGAGAGAGAGATCAAACACATAGCTACTGGTACATACCCTCAGCCCCGAGGGTGGACTACTCCCTCCTCGTCATGGAGAGCGCCGGGATGATGAATGGCCACCGGAGAGGGATTCCCCCTCCGGCAGGGCGCCAGAACGGGTCTAGATTGGTTTTCGGTGGCAACAGAGGCTTTCGACGGCGGAACTCCCGATCTAGGTTATTTTCCGAAGGTTTCTGTATTTATAGGATTTTTGGCGTAGGGCACAAGTCAGGGAGGTCTCCGGGCTGTCCACGAGATAGTGGGGCGCCACCACTTGGGGTGGGCGTGCCCCCACCCTCTTGGCCAGCCCGTGACTCTCCTGGCCCAACTCTTTTACTTCAAGGGCTTCTTTTGGTCCAGAAAAAATCATCAAAAATTGGCTCGTCAATTGGACTCCATTTGATATTCCTTTTCTGTAAAACTCAAAAACAAGGAAAAAACAGAAATTGGCACTGGGCTCTGGGTTAATAGGTTAGTCCCTAAAATCATATAAAAGTGTATGTAAAAGCCCATAAAGCATCCTAGAAGGATAATATAATAGCATGGAACAATCAAATATTATAGATACGTTGGAGACATATCAACCCGTCAAGGATTAAGCCCAGCGGCACTACCTTTAAAGGAGTGATACCAGGCGTAGAGGCCCGCTGCATGGGCTCATTAACACTAGAGGTCCTATTCGGCTCCCCTGATAAATTTCTAATTGAGGAGTTAATCTTCGACATCGCTCCTTTCCGAAGTGGCTATCATGCACTGCTCGAAAGAGCGACCTTCGCCTGCTTTAACGCGGTCCCGCGTTATGCTTACTTAAAGCTCAAAATGTCTGGACCACGCGGCGTAATCACGGTAAATGGAAACAGAGCGCTCCCTTCGTACAGAGGAAGACACTGTGGCCTTAGCAGCCGAGGTCCAAAGCGTCTTATTCAAGCCGAACAGTTCATCGGTCGTCAAGACCACGAACACTGCTAAACGTGTTCGGCCAGCATTAAAATGCGGCAGCTCAGAAGAACCTGAGCTCGATTAGCGGGTATGCCCCTATCGACTGCCCCACAAGGTAGTAGCTTGTGTACCTCGTGTACACAATTATTCCCATAAAATACCTTGGGCGGCGTCAGGGGCACACTGTCACATATAGTCCATAGTTCAGCTGGACCCTATTTGGACTCTAAAGTACATTTATGTTTTAAGGTTCATTAAATGAACCAACCTTACTTATGGCTATGCAGACATTCTTTTCCAGAGTTCTCTCTCCTTTGTTACAGGCAGCCATCAAGACTCCCCTCTTCAAGGACACATTACAAAGGAGAAAGCAGCGCAGACATGCAGCACGGCCCCCCGTTAAAATTCCTTTTTAGATTCAGGCTCTGTGTAAACCCGTTCTCTCTTTTTTCAGTTTTCTTTTCTTCTACTTGCATGTAAAATGCCCAAAGCTGTCATTTGCATTATTTGTAACCACACGGCTCGCCCTATTAAACGGGATATAAAAGAGGCATTTTGGTTCCAGTTAACTTGGAGTTCATTTTATTACCACATGTGTTCTTTCCCCATGTCAGATTGCCACATGTGCCTTAATACGTAGACTTAATACCAGGGGTTGTATTCGGCCTGGCACACCTCCAAGTCCAGACACCTACAGGGAACTGTTTGGCGTCCCGGATATTGCATTATATGCATCGACTCCAAATCATGTCTCGGGTCTATAGTTGGGTTCCCCGGCTCCTGTGCTTACCACCTTACGTTCCGCATTGTTCGGCTAAGGCAGTAAAGGGATAACTATTGCGATTGTACTTCTGGTTCATCCGGTTAAGTACCTCAGTAGAGAAAGCCGAAAAGTGACTCTCATGATGAGGCAAGAGCTGGTCAGTGATTCGGTGACCTAGTGTTATACTATGATTTATAGTGATCTACTTCGTGTTATACGAGGGGCTGGTCTTTTCCCATCCGCGTACAGTGGGCACCATAGTTTGGAAAGCCGCACACGAACCAGGGGCTAGTACTTAGCCCCACAAGTCAAGCTCCTATGGCTAAGTGAAAGCATTAAAGGCACATAGTGTGATTGCCTAGTTCGCTCCGCGGACACCTCCTTTATGGACCAAGACGTTGGATAAAGAGTGTCCACGTGCATTACCAAACACCCCTGTAGTATCTACATGGGGGCTGAAGGCCACGACTGGAAACTTTCAAATTTAAATAAACAGCCGCATAGGAGGAAAAGTCCCTTACAATACAAGAGCGCAAAATTATATACGTCGGTTAATAAGCTTAGTCCTTACAATCCGAAAACAATCACTCAAAGATTACATCTTTTGAGCACTGGCCCTCTACAAGGCGGGCTCCTTCTAGGACATCACCAAAGTACCTTTCCGGCTTCCGATGATCCTTGCCGTCTGGGGGGGCCAGCAGTTGCTATCTCAGTGGCCTTCATCTTCGCCCAGTGCACCTTGACACGGGCGAAGGCCATTCGTGCACCTTCTATGTAGGCCGAATGCTTAACATCGTCGACCCACGGACTCGCGTTGACGAGTCGCTTCACCAACCCAAAGTAGCTACTTGGGATTGGATGAGCGGGCCATAGCTGGACTATCAAGTCCTTCATGGCCGTAACCACCATATTATGCAGCTCGACCAACTGCTTCATCTGGTCGTTGAGGGGCACTGTACGTTGGGGAGCGAGGAATTGCGACCAGCACAACTTCTCCGTGTTGTTCCCCTCCTGGGCTCGGAAGAATTGGGCGGCGTCGGCGATGCTCCTCGGGAGATCCGCAAATGCGCCTGGAGAACTCCATAATCGTGTGAGTGCAAGATACCTCCAACCTTTGAAGATACTCTATAAGAGAAAGGTCTTACCAGCTGCTATCTGCCGCGCTTGTTTGATCTCCTCGTGAGCGCTCCGTGACTCACTCGGTGCCTCCTTGGCATCACTGGCTGCCGTATTGAGTGTGGATGCTTGCTCCGAAGTCTTCTGCTCCAACACCTCACACTTGCGAATGGCATATCGCAATTCGTCCTCGACTTCGGCCACCCGCAACTCATGTTGTTGACGCACGGCCTGTTCAGCCTTCAGGTCGGCGGTCGCTTTGTTAGCTGCTGCTTTGCTCAACTTGGCCTCCTCCTTGGCCTTCGCGAGCTCGCCCTTAAGAGCCTTGACCTCAGTTGTGTCAACTGGTACATAAATCATATCGCACAATGAGCCCACATTTACACCTATCAAACATATAGTGTTTTGAAATTTCAATTTTTCAAAAATCCACATACCTTGTGTTTCATCAAAACGCTTGTTGACAAGGCCGACCTGCTCGTCAGCTAGTTTAAGCTTCCGACTGAGCTCAAGAACCTCTGTAGCCTAGACAGATGCCGCTACTAGCGAAGCCTGTTCAATCAAAGTACACAGTTCGACTCTGTTAGATGCTATAACACGGATCCTTCGTCTGATTCTGTTCAGAATCAAACAAAGCATCAGGGGCTACTGTCTGTATACCAGGTTTTTAACCTATATATATATATATATATATATATATATATATATATATATATATATATATATATATATATATATATATATATATATATATATATATATATATATATATATATATATCTGTGTGTGTGTGTGTGTGTGTGTGTGTGTGTGTGTGTATAAAATGAAGGAGTTCTTTTTAGAACATTATGCCGCATACCTCGAAGCCCGTTAGTAGGCTGTTGTAGGCTTTGTTCAGTCCGCCTTTGACGGACTGAATTTTCCCCATAACCGCACTCATCAGAGCGCGGTGTTCCACTATGATGGAAGCACCCCACAGTGCTTCCTCCAGAGTGTTCGGCGCCTCCGGGTTGACGGCGGGCGCAGTTGGAGCAGTTGCTCCTTCCCCCATCTTGGGGGGCTCACTTCCCGATTCTGGAGCCGCACTAGGCTCCGGAACGGTGTTCGGGGGAGGCCCAGATTGCTTGCCCCCCCCGTCATCGGTCCCCATGGGGATTGCTCCCCCTTGGGTGGCGGCGGCTGAGGGATTGGCCTCGGGTGCCTTCTCGTCCGCCCCGCTCCCATCTACTCATGTAGGGGAAGCCCGTAGATAGGACACCTCGGTGTCCCCTAAGACGGGCGACGAGCCCCACGGAGGCGTGTAACTCTCCACCATCTCCGGCGCTAGAGAATTACTCGATGACAGTGAAGCCTCGGGGAGTGTGTCGGTGTCAAAACCGGCAGATCTCGGGTAGGGGCCCGAACTATGTGTTTGAGGATTGATGGTAACAGGAGACAGGGGACACGATGTTTACCCAGGTTTAGGTCCTCTCGATCAAGGTAATACCCTACTTCCTACTTGATTGATCTTGATGAATATTATTACAAGAGTTGATCTACCTCGAGATTCATAATGGCTAAACCCTAAAAGTCTACCCTATGAGATTGCTATGATTCTGTCGTCTCTATGGACTAAACCCTCCGGTTTATATATGCACTAGAGGACCTAGGGTTGTACATGATCACCTTGTAGAGGAAGGAAAGTATTACACCCGGACTCTAAACTTTACACACGGGGAGTCCTATCCGAATACGGGAGATAGTCTTCATCGATAATCTTCACGGCCCACCAGTCCGGCCCATAATGAATGATCCGGTCACCTGAGGACCCCTTAATTTAGGACTCCCTCAGAGTGTGTGTGGAGGACTGTAAAAAACAGAATGAAATTACTTAATACACATAACACTATTCTGGACCGAACATAAGCACTGACCGACTGGGTACTTACGATTCGGCCAGGGGCTTGATCCTGGGCTGAACTCGGAAACTGTGTTCAGACGTTGAGTCCGAACTGTCCGGAATGTTCCATTTCTTCCAGGGCGCCGCATCAGCGGGGGCCGCTCTTTTCCTCCCCTTTGCCTCGACTGGGGAGTCCTCTTTTTTTCCTCTTCCTCCTCCTCCGCTTCTACGTCATGGGAGGAGTGGGCATCAGTTCCCCGGACACTGTGTCCGCGGGACCCTTAGGGAGGAGGTTGCTCTTGACCTCCTTGCCCTTCTTCTTGGCCTTCTTCTCCGGCGCCTTGTACGGCGCCATAACCAGCATCGCCGCCAGTTGAGGCATCTCTGGAACTTCAGGCAGGGGATCCGGACACTTGATTTGCTCCACCTTTTTCAACCAGGCCTGAATAGAACGTAAAACTTCTAACTCCCGTTATAATTGAAATATGGTCTGGGTATGTATTCGGCAGAAGTTCTGATTACCTCTAAAGTCGAGAACACGCAGCTGAAGCCCTTTTCCTTGGTCTCCCCCGGCCACCCCTTTTGAGCCTTGAAGAGTTGTTTCTGGATATCTTCATGCGTGGTGCCGAAGAGGTGCTCCAAGGGTCGGGGCTCTTCCGGATTGAATTCCCATGAGTGGGAGTCCTAGCGTTGGCAGGGGAGGATGCGGCGGAAGAGCATCGCCTTAATCATGTTAGTGAGGAGGGTGCCCTTCGTCATCATACGAGAGATGCGATTTTGGAGGGTTTGCACCTCCGTCTGAGACCACCGATCCGGACTCTTGGTTGTCCATGAGGTTAGCCTCTATGGGGGACCAAATCTGAATACGGGCGCCGCCGCCCACTTGGCATCGCGGGGTTCAGTGATGTAGAACCACTCCTGCTGCCAGATCTTGTTTGTTTCCACAAAAGCCCCTTTGGGCCAAGTGGCGTTGGGGAGCTTGCTCACCATGGCTCCTCCGCAATCCGCGTGTTGCCCGTCGACCACCTTCGGCTTAAAATTGAATATCTTGAGCCATAAGCCGAAGTGTGGGGGGGGGGCGTGGAGGAACGCCTCACATACAACTATGAAAGCTGATATGTGGAAGATAGAGTTCGGGGCTAGATCATGGAAATCCAGCCCGTAGAAGAATAAGAGGCCTCGGACAAAGGGGTGGAGAGGAAACCCCAGCTCCCCGGATAAGGTGAGAGAGGAAGACCACCCTCTCACCCGGCTTAGGGGCGGGGATCACCTGGTTCTTATCGGGAACCCGGTGCGCTATGTCATCAGCAAGGTAACCCGCACTCAGGTGATTCTCACGGTTTTCTCCGTGACCGTAGAGGCCTCCCACTTGCCCTTGGAACCGGATCCGGCCATTGCTCGGAAGGGAGGCGGTGGTGGAGGAGTTGAGAGTTGTGGGCACAGGAGCTGTGGGCGCTGGCGCTGAGGAGATTGGAAAGCTAGGGCTTGAGGAGAGCATGGGGTTAAAGGGGAAGTATTTGTATCCTTTTATAAATGGTGAATGCTAAACGTCCCCCACTCCAGCCGCAAACCTCGCCGGTTCCCAACGTAGTCGTGTGTAAGGCACGGTCGGGTTGCCCACGTCATATTGATAAGGATCCAGTGATAAGCGGGCACGATCTCTGCTTCGACAAGACGTGCCAATGGGGCTATGCCTCAAAACACGAAACTAGAGCCAAGAAAACGGTTCGATATATTAAAGGGTCAAATGTGACGTTTCATTGAAAAGTTGTAAGTAAAAACACAGTGTCCGTTTTTCGATACTTTGCCTTCGAGGATAAGGATTGTACTAGTCATGTAGAGCTAGACATAGTTACCTTGTGCAGGGAATAATACTTCAGTGTGTTCGGAAGGAGGAACCCGCCTTGCAATGCCGAAGACAATACGCGAGCTGAACTCATCGTCATTGAAGACTGGTTTAGGGGCTACTGAAGGAGTCCTCGATTAAGGGGTCCACAGGTGGCCAGATTGCTCTTTATGGGCCGAACTGGTGGGCCGAGAACATTATTGCTGAAGACTATCTCCTGTATCCGGATAGGACTACCATATGTGTAAAATAGCAAGTTTAGAGTCCAGGTGTAATATTTTCCTTCCTCTGCAAGATGGTCATGTACAACCCTAG
Organism: Secale cereale; assembly: GCA_902687465.1. Classification (NCBI taxonomy): domain Eukaryota; kingdom Viridiplantae; phylum Streptophyta; class Magnoliopsida; order Poales; family Poaceae; genus Secale; species Secale cereale. The sequence goes on from LR738710.1 coordinate 655,684,471, forward strand.
GTCCCTTCGGTGTATATATAAACCGGAGGGTTTAGTCATTAGAGACACAATCACAATTGCATAGGCTAGACTCCTAGGGTTTTAGCCATTACGATCTCGAGGTAGATCAACTCTCGTAACCCTATATTCATCAAGATCAATCAAGCAGGAAGTAGGGTATTACCTCGATCGAGAGGGCCTGAACCTGGGTAAACATCGTATCCCCAGTCTCCTGTTACCATCGATCCTCATACGCACAGTTCGGGACCCCCCTACCCGAGATCTGCCAGTTTTGTCACTAACACCCTTTAATGGCCCATTACTCCATTGGGCCGTTCCCAGCCCGTGTTATCTTTCGGCCTTTTAAATGCTCATTTATTCTTGGGATGATTTGCAGTATTTGGTTGCTTATGGTCCGTTACTGGCCTTTTCCGCCTGCGGGGAAAATTCAGCCCGTGGTTAAATTCGGCCCGTTTGTGGCCCGTTAATACGTTGGGCCGTTTGCATAAAGTCATCAAATACGGCCCATTAATGACTCGTTAGGCCTGTGGATAGAAGTAAGCTTGCTATACTCGTCAGCCTCTTAAAGACTAGTTGTGGTCGGCCCGTGAACGGACGGCTGCCACTCTAGCCCGTTTACGACCCATAATGCGGTCTGTTATTGGCCCATGTTTGGCCAATCGATCATACGACCCATAGAAGGCCCGTTGATTCTACGACCCGTACAAAGGCCTGTAGGAGGCCCATGGTCACTACAACAGATAATGGTGACAACGGTCCGTATGTTGCCCATTGTTATTGGGGCCTAGTTTTAAAAAGTAGGTTATTGCGGCCACTAGCAAACCGCATAAAAAGAACTGCACTGATTACTGATGACCCACAAGTATAGGGGATCAATTGTAGCTCTTTTCGATAAGTAAGAGTGTCGAACCCAATGAGGAGCGGAAGGAAATGACAAGTGTTTGTCAGTAAGGTAATGTCTGCAAGTACTGAAATTGTAAGTAGCAGACTGGTTTGATAGCAAGATAATTTTGTAGTGAGCAAGTAATGATAGTAGTAGAAAAATTGCTGCAAGACAGCCCAATCCTTCTGAGGCAAAGGATAGGCCAAGAGGGTCTCTTATAATAAGAAAAGAGTTCTTGAGGGTACACGGGAATTTCATCTAGTCACTTTCATCATGTTGGTTCAATTCGTGTTCGCTACTTTGATAATTTCATATGTGGGTGGATTGGTGCTTAGGTATTGTTCTTACTTGAACAAACCTCCTACTTATGATTAACCCTCCCGCAAGCATCCGCAACTACGAGAAAAGTATTAAGAATAAATTCTAACCATAGCATTAAACTTTTGGATCCAATCAGTCCCTTACGGAATAGCACATAAATTGGGGTTTAAGCTTTTGTCACTCTCGCAACCCACCATCTAATTACTACTACACAATGCATTCCCTTAGGGCCAAATATGGTGAAGTGTCATGTAGTCGACGTTCACATGACACCATTAAGGGAATCACAACATACATACTATCAAAATATCGAACACATATCAAATTCACATGATTTCTTGCAACATGATTTCTCCCGTGACCTCAAGAACAAAGGTAACTACTCACAAATGATGAACATGCTCAAGATCAGATGAATATTAAATAGCATAATGGATCTGAACATATAATCTTCCACCAAATAAACCATATAGTAATGAACTACAAGATGTAATCAACACTACTAGTCACCCACAAGCACCAACCTATAGTTGCGGTAACAAGATTGAGCACAAGAGATGAACTAGGGTTTGAGATGAGATGGTGCTATTGAAGATGATGAAGGTAGCCCTCCCCAAGATGGGAGAGTTGGTAGTGCTGATGATGACGATGATTTCACCCTCCGGGAGGGAACTTCCCCCGGCGGAATCGCTCCGCCGGAGGGAAAAATGCTCCTGCCCTAGTTCCGCCTCGAGAAGGCGGCGCTCCGTCCCGAAAGTCTTCTCTTTATTTTTTCTAGGTCAGGATGGCTTATATACTAGAAGATGGGCACCGGAGATGGGCTTGGGTGAGCAAAACCCACCAGGGTGCGCCTGGGGGGCCTGGCGCGCCTAGGTGGGTTGTGCCCACCTGGTGGGACCCCTATGGTGGTTATAAGCTCTAGTGTTTTTCATATATTCCATAAAAATCTCCGTGAAGTTTCATCTTGTTTGGAGTTGTGCAGAATAGGTGGCCTGACGTAGCTTTTTCAGGTCCATATTTCCAGCTACCGAAATTCTCCCCCTTGGTGCATTCCTTGCAAATTATGAGAGAAAAGGCATTTGAAAGCACATTTGCTCCCTGGGTGGTTTTGGTAATTAATGACAACATACTTTGTGGTTGGACTAATGCTTTTATCAAGTATGTTTCAGGAAATTCAATCACATTGGCATGGCTAATGGACTGAAGAAGTGGACCCCTCAAAATGCTAAGGCAAGCATTGGCAAAAGCTCAAGACTCCATTTTTGGTTTAGTGATCCAAGATCACATTGAGTCCATAGGAAAAGCCAATACTATTAAAAGGGGATGAGGTTGTGTTGATGATCTGGTTGCTCAAGTGCTCAGTGATATATCTCCTTCAACTATCAGCAACTTTCACTACAATACACACTCATAAGTAATCTCGGACAAACCGATTTTCCAAACTCAGTCCCACCGAGATGAACCACCTCAGCCATAAGCCAAACCCTAGAAAAATTGGTCATTCCGAGTTTGAGATCGGTCTCACCGAAATATGGGCTGCCAAGCTTCTGTAACCGTTTGTCATCAAGTCGGTCTCACCGAGTTGATAAAATCGGTCTTACCGAAATTGGCATGTTCCTGTCTTTTCTCAAATCGGTCTAACCGAGTTTTCTTTCTCGGTCCCACCGAAAACTCCAACGTTCATATTATTTACACCTTCGGTCTCACCGAGATGGTATTTTTGGTCCCACCGAAAACCCCAACGTTCACTATATTTGAACTTTCGGTCTGATCGAGTTTCCACTTCGGTCTCACCGAGATTGCTCAATTGTGTGTGTAACGGTTGGATTTTGTGTGGAGGCTATATATACCCCTCCACCCCCTCTTCATTCGTGGAGAGAGCAATCAGAAAGAACTACCACTCCTACCTTACACTTTCTGAGAAGAGAACTACCTACCCTTGTGTTGAGATCAAGTTGCTCCATTCCTACCATATGAAACTTGATTTCTAACCTTCCCAAGTTGCTTTCCACTCAATCCTTTCTTCCACCACAGCCATATCAGTGAGGAGAGTTGAGTGTTGGGGAGATTATCATTTGAAGCACAAGAGCAAGGAGTTCATCATCATCTACAACATCTATTACCTTTTGGAGGGTGGTGCCTCCTAGATTGGTTAGGTGTCGCTTGGGAGCCTCCGTCTTCGAGATGTGGAGTTGAACCAAGAAGTTTGTAAGGGCAAGGAGATCGCCTACTTCGTGAAGATCTACCCCGAGTAAGGCTAGCCCTCCGTGGGCGTAGGCCATGATGGAATAGACAAGGTTGCTTCTTCGTGGACCCTTCGTGGGTGGAGCCCTCCGTGGACTCGCGCAGCCGTTACCCTCCGTGGGTTGAAGTCTCCATCAATGTGGATGTACGATAGCACTACCTATCGGAACCACGGGAAAAATCATTGCGTCTCCAAATTGCGTTTGATCTTCTCCACCTCTCTTTACTACTCGTGCAATTTACTTTCCGCTGCTCATACTCTAGAATTGCATGTGTAGTGTGCTACTTGACTTGTGTGTTATGCAAAATCTGCCAAAATCTGTCCTTGATAAAAGACAGAATTTTTATCTTGTCGAGTAGTCTAATCACCCCCCTCTAGACACTCTCACCTTCTTCGATCCCTCAATTGGTATCAGAGCTTTGGTCTCCATTGCTTTGGTTTACACACCATTGGAGGAAGATGGACGTGTCTACGTTTGGGAGTGTTAGCCATAGAGTGCATGTTCTTAATGGAAGGTCCTATAACTCATGGAGGTTTGAAATGCTTAGTATCTTTAAGAAATACAATTTGTGCAAATATATTGAGAACCCCTATGTGCCTCCTTTTGACCCCTTGCACCCTACCATGGATGAAGAGCTTGATTTGCTTCGTAACCTTAGAACTGTAAATCTTATCATTAGAGGGTTACCCGATGATTTGCTTAAGCTTGTTACAAACTTTGAGTGTGCCTATGCTATATGGAAGTTCTTGGAAGAACTTTATCCGGACTACTCTATGAGAAGTCTTGATGAAATTCTATACAAGACTATTGAATTTGATAAGATGCACCCCAATGATCCCAACTTTGATAAATGCTTCTTTGAGCTTCGTGATCTTATGAAAAAGAAGGGTGATCCCGCTCTCATCAATATTTTAATTAGAAATGCTCTTGCATTGCATTCCGAAGATTATTGTCACATTGACCAAACTAATGCAAGTACTTATCAAATTGACCTAGGTGTTGATGATGAACAATCTATGGGTCAATATGATGATGAGCATGAGCAAGATGATGATTACTCCGATTCGGACACCGAGCTAGACAAGGTCATGAAGAGTCTCAATCTTATGGCAAATCTGAGAGACTACATGTCTGGCGGAAAAGAGTGGATTCTTGATAGTGGATGCACCGACCACATGACCGGAGACAAAGACATGTTTCGAGAGCTTGCAAAGAACGATGGTCCACGCAAGTATGTGACTTTTGGAGACAACTCCAAGGGTAAGGTACTTGTCCTTGGTAAGGTGGCCATATCTCATGATAGCTCTATTCAAAATGTCATGCTTGTAGAATCTCTTGGATACAATTTACTTTCCGTGTCTAGATTAGCTGACTTTGGATTCAATGTGCTATTCACCAAAGTAGATTGCCAAGTCTTTCGTCGTGACAATCAAAATATGGCTTTTACCGGTATCCGTAGAGGTGATCTATATATTGTTGATTTCACTAAGAAAGCCCAACCTAGAGCTTGTTTCATTGCTAAATCCTCTAAAGGTTGGTTATGGCATAGAAGGCTAGGACATGTTGGTATGCGTAATCTAGACAAGCTGATCAAAGGTGATCATATTCTTGGTGTTAAAGATGTTCTCTTTGACAAAGATAGACTTTGTAGTGCTTGTCAAGCAGGAAAACAAGTTGGTGGAAGTCATCCCGTGAAAAACATCATGACCACAAGGAGACCGCTTGAGCTTCTTCATATGGATCTCTTCGGTCCCAATGCTTACAAAAGCCTTGGTGGTAACTCCTTTGGTCTAGTCATAGTTGATGATTATTCCAGATTTACGTGGGTATTTTTCCTTGATGATAAATCGCAGGTTCAGAGAATCTTCAAGACCTTTGCCAAAAAGGCCCAAAATCAATTTGAGGTGAAGATCAAGAAAGTTCGGAGTGACAATGGAACGGAGTTCAAGAACGCCAATGTAGACTCTTTTCTCGATGAGGAAGGGATTCTACATGAGTTCTCGGCTACGTACACCCCTCAACAAAATGGAGTTGTTGAGAGGAAGAACCGAACGCTCATAGAGATGGCGAGAACGATGCTTGATGAATACAAGACACCGAAGCACTTTTGGGGAGAAGCGGTCGAGACAGCTTGTCATGCTATCAACAGGCTTTATCTTCATAAGCTTCTCGGCAAGACATCATACGAGCTCCTCACCGGTAACAAACCCCAAGTGGGATACTTTCGTGTCTTTGGTTCAAAATGCTATATCCTTGATAAGCATCGTCGGTCTAAATTTGCTCCTAAATCTCATGAAGGCTTTCTCCTTGGTTATGGATCAAACTCCCACACCTACCGTGTCTACAATAATTTCACCCGAAAGGTTGAAGAGACGGTAGATGTGAAGTTTGATGAATCTAATGGCTCGCAAGTAGAGCAAATGCCTATTGATGTAGGAGACAAGGACCCATCAGAAGCTATCCAAGATTTATCTATTGGAAAGATCCGTCCCATGGAAGTGAAGGAGAGTACCTCATCTACATATGTGGAGCCACCTACCTCACGGAGAGATGAACCTCAAGGCAACATGGAGGCCTCCACAAGTGGAACTCACCAAGATGAGGAAGTGCAACAAGAAGATCCACCACAACCTCCTTCTCCACCGCCTCAAGACAACACCAACAACAATGAAGAAGAAGAAGAGGAAGATGAAGATGATGAGGAAGCTCAGCCACAACATCAACAAAAGCTATCCCGAGTTCGAGCAAGAGTCAAGAAGAATCATCCCGTGGAACAAATGATGAACGACATCAACTCCGGGAGAATTACTCGCTCTAAAACTCGCTTAGCTAACTTTTGTGAGCATTACTCATTTATCTCTAGTATTGAACCTATGAAGGTAGAAGAAGCACTTGAAGACCCGGATTGGGTGAATGCTATGCACGAAGAACTACATAACTTTGAAAGGAACAAAGTATGGACTTTGGTAGAGAAGCCCAAGGATGATCAAAACATAATTGGAACCAAATGGGTGTTTCGAAACAAGCAAGATGAAGATGGACAAGTCATCCGCAACAAGGCTCGTCTCGTAGCTCAAGGTTACACACAAGTCGAAGGTATGGACTATGGTGAGACCTATGCCCCCGTTGCTAGACTTGAGTCCATTCGCATTCTTCTTGCTTATGCCAATCACCATGATATTACTCTCTATCAAATGGATATCAAAAGTGCTTTCCTAAATGGTGAAATTGAGGAGGAAGTATTTGTGAAACAACCTCCCGGTTTTGTGAATCCCAAAAAGCCTAATCATGTTTACAAGCTGCACAAAGCTCTTTATGGTCTTGAACAAGCTCCTAGAGCTTGGTACAAATGCTTGACTAGTTTTCTTCATGAAAAAGGTTTTGAGATTGGAAAGATAGACTCAACGCTGTTCACGAAAAGGGTTAATGGTGAACTATTTGTGTGCCAAATATATGTTGATGATATTATCTTTGGTTCAACTAACCCTCATTTTAGCAAGAAGTTTGGACAGCTCATGTCGGAGAAGTATGAGATGTCCATGATGAGTGAACTCAAGTTCTTCCTTGGGTTGCAAATCAAGCAATCTAAGGAGGGTACCTTTGTCTCACAAACAAAGTACACCAAAGATCTCTTCAAGAAGTTCAACATGCAAGAAAGCAAAGGTATGAGTACCCCCATGCCTACTAGTGGACATAATGACTTGACAAAAGATGGAGAACCCGTTGATCAAAGGGTTTACCGATCTATGATTGGTTCTCTACTATATCTTTGTGCTTCTCGTCCTGACATAATGTTGAGTGTTTGCATGTGTGCACGATATCAAGCAGCCCCTAAAGAATGTCATCTTAAAGCTGTTAAAAGGATAGTGAGATACTTGATACACACACCAAACTTTGGCATTTGGTATCCTAAAAGGGCCTCTTTCGACCTTGTTGGCTATTCCGACTCGGACTATGCCGGTGACAAGGTTGATAGAAAGTCAACTTCGGGTACGTGTCAATTTCTTGGTCGATCCCTTGTATCTTGGTCCTCCAAGAAACAAAATTCGGTATCATTATCCACTGCCGAAGCAGAATATATTGCTGCTGGTTCGTGTTGTGCTCAATTGCTATGGATGACACAAACGCTTAAGGATTATGGGATACATGTGAGACATGTTCCTTTGCTTTGTGACAATGAGAGTGCAATTAAAATTGGACACAATCCAGTGCAACACTCTCGAACAAAGCATATTGAAGTTCGTCACCATTTCATTCGTGATCATATTGCCAAGGGTGACATTAATCTTAAGCATGTTCGTACTGACAAACAACTTGCTGATATCTTTACAAAACCTCTTGATGAGAAGGTGTTTTGTCGCTTAAGGAGTGAGTTGAACATCATTGATGCTTCAAACTTGGAGTGATAACTCCATTGATGCACGCAAGGCATGAGCCTACTTGACTAATCCTTGATATTTCTCTTATGATGATGATCATATGTCTTGGACACATTTGCCTCCTTGTATTGCATCTAACTCCTTGCAGGTACTTGGATGATCTACGTTCCACAAGATTACCACACTCAAATCATGAGTAATCTTGTCATTGACCAAGTATCTAGCCCTTTGGGATGTTGAATTCAAGGAACAAAATTCCACATATCCTTTTTGACATCTTATACATCTTGTATTTCACTCTTGTCATCTTGGATATCCTTGAGTATTTCCTTGCTTGCCTAACCCATGTAGGAAGATGAACTACACAAGTAGAAATGGCGCTCCAACTTCACATTCAATGAGCACCTACATCAAGCTTACCTACATGAGCAAAGCAACAACAAGCCCAAGGTATGTTGTTCACATCTTTAAGGAGCTTTGCTCAAAGTCATGAGTACAAGCAGCTTCATAAGATGTGGACACATCAAATGCTTAATCGAAAAATGGCAACCCCATTTTAAGCTTAAATGATGAGTATGACCTATGATCAAATGTCCTCATTTGACTCCTAAGTCAATATACTCAAACATAGGTGACCTTGTCGCCGACCTTTATCTAGATGAAGTACATATGTTTTTGGAGTCTTTCTGTTTTTCTCTTATGTTCTTTCATTGAGTTTTCTTTACACAAAAAAAAACTTCATCTAGGAATCTTTTCATTTCTATTCTTCTGTCTTTGTGTTTATCCTTCTGGCTCTGATGAATTTCCTTGAAAATCTTTCACAAATTCATTGCAAATCCTTTGAAACTTTCCTCGCAAAGTGAGCTGAATTATTTCTGTATTTCCTTGGAATTAAACTTGGCGTCACCGATTTAAATTTTTCGGTCTAACCGAAAAGGATTCGGACCCACCGATCCATCTAATTCGGTGTCACCGATTTATCTTTCAAGACATCAACTTCTGCAGCTCCACTCAATGTTTCTCTATGCATGTTCTTATTTGCCCTGTTGTGATTCTTAAGGATCCCACTTCTTTCTTTCTTTCCACTTTTCCTGCCCTACCTAGTTGCTCCTTTTCGGCACTTGATGTCAAAGGGGGAGAAGACTTAGGGGGAGTAGGGGGAGAAGAGAAGACTTAAGGGAAGAAGAAAAGCAATCTTATCTTAAGGGGGAGAGAATCACATCAAAGCTTTGCCGTGTTTTACATTGGATTCATTCTCAATTGGCATCATTCTTTTGATTTTGCTCTTTCCATCAAACCCCTTGTTCTGAGAGAACTCAAAGGGAGAGGAATCTTCACAATTGATATCTTATGGAAAGCAAAATCTCTCAGAGTTCATTGAAAATCTTTCAGTTTCGGTGACATGTTTGCTGATTCAAGCCTGTGCTCAATATGAGACACTCTTTATACATGTCCTCCCTGGCTTGGTACTCTTGATGTTCTTGCAGTTGGTTGAAGGAATACTCTTATGTTATCTAACCTTGTTTTCCCAAGTTTATCCCTTCAGGTACAATGCCAAGGAACCTCAAGGTAAGTATATGCACCTTGCAGAATGTGCATGATGGTGACTTGCTTGTAAATACTTGTTTGCAAGAAATCACCATGCACATATCCATTATCACTCACTTCCCTTTCATCTGCTCTGATGCATACAGCCAAGCTGCATGTAGCACATCTTGCTTATCTCTCTTGTGTGCTTGTGGTAGTCCAAAACCATAATCTATGAAAATCTTGCACACTTGTAGGGGGAGCCTGTGTACTACATGCTTGTCAAAGCTTTCGTGATAATTCTGTCTTTCTTTCAATAAGCTTTGATGTCTTTTTTAGTGTGTTGCCATCAATTACCAAAAAGGGGGAGACTGAAAGCACATTTGCTCCCTGGGTGGTTTTGGTAATTAATGACAACATACTTTGTGGTTGGACTAATGCTTTTATCAAGTATGTTTCAGGAAATTCAATCACATTGGCATGGCTAAAGGACTGAAGAAGTGGACCCCTCAAAATGCTAAGGCAAGCATTGGCAAAAGCTCAAGACTCCATTTTTGGTTTAGTGATCCAAGATCACATTGAGTCCATAGGAAAAGCCAATACTATTAAAAGGGGATGAGGTTGTGTTGATGATCTGGTTGCTCAAGTGCTCAGTGATATATCTCCTTCAACTAACAGCAACTTTCACTACAATACACACTCATAAGTAATCTCGGACAAACCGATTTTCCAAACTCAGTCCCACCGAGATGAACCACCTCAGCCATAAGCCAAACCCTAGAAAAATCGGTCATTCCGAGTTTGAGATCGGTCTCACCGAAATATGGGCTGCCAAGCTTCTGTAACCGTTTGTCATCAAGTCGGTCTCACCGAGTTGATAAAATCGGTCTTACCGAAATTGGCATGTTCTTGTCTTTTCTCAAATCGGTCTAACCGAGTTTTCTTTCTCGGTCCCACCGAAAACTCCAACATTCATATTATTTACACCTTCGGTCTCACCGAGATGGTATTTTCGGTCCCACCGAAAACCCCAATGTTCACTATATTTGAACTTTCGGTCTGACCGAGTTTCCACTTCGGTCTCACCGAGATTGCTCAATTATGTGTGTAACGGTTGGATTTTGTGTGGAGGCTATATATACCCCTCCACCCCCTCTTCATTCGTGGAGAGAGCCATTAGAAAGAACTACCACTCCTACCTTACACTTTCTGAGAAGAGAACTACCTACCCTTGTGTTGAGATCAAGTTGCTCCATTCCTACCATATGAAACTTGATTTCTAACCTTCCCAAGTTGCTTTCCACTCAATCCTTTCTTCCACCACAGCCATATCAGTGAGGAGAGTTGAGTGTTGGGGAGATTATCATTTGAAGCACAAGAGCAAGGAGTTCATCATCATCTACAACATCTATTACCTTTTGGAGGGTGGTGCCTCCTAGATTGGTTAGGTGTCGCTTGGGAGCCTCCGTCTTCGAGATGTGGAGTTGAACCAAGAAGTTTGTAAGGGCAAGGAGATCGCCTACTTCGTGAAGATCTACCCCGAGTAAGGCTAGCCCTCCGTGGGCGTAGGCCATGATGGAATAGACAAGGTTGCTTCTTCGTGGACCCTTCGTGGGTGGAGCCCTCCGTGGACTCGCGCAGCCGTTACCCTCCGTGGGTTGAAGTCTCCATCAACGTGGATGTACGATAGCACTACCTATCGGAACCACGGGAAAAATCATTGCGTCTCCAAATTGCGTTTGATCTTCTCCACCTCTCTTTACTACTCGTGCAATTTACTTTCCGCTGCTCATACTCTAGAATTGCATGTGTAGTGTGCTACTTGACTTGTGTGTTATGCAAAATCTGCCAAAATTTGTCCTTGATAAAAGACAGAATTTTTATCTTGTCGAGTAGTCTAATCACCCCCCCTCTAGACACTCTCACCTTCTTCGATCCCTCAGCATTAGAATTACTCCCAAAAGCATTATTATGCATAATAACAACATAAATAACAACAAGAAAACATGATGCAAAATGGATGTATCAACTACCAACAAACAAATAAACAAGACAACAAGAAAATAAATAAGCAAGCAACATAAACTAGTCTATTACGGCTATTACACATATTACAACCACCGGGCACCAAAGTTTGCCACCAGTATAAATATGGGGAACAAAGCAGCATATTACATATACTGGTTATCGAAGTTGGCGACCAGTGCAAATAAACGCCGCAGCAAAACAAGTCCGGAACTGAAACCACTTCACAAGAGCTCAAGAAACAATATCTTGGGTATCCACCATGCTGGCAGGACGCTTAGCAAGCTTATTAGCTTTCTCTTGTTTGGCGCCTAAATCCTCCAGCACTTGTTGTTGCTCCAAAAAGTATGCATCTAAATTCTGCAGGGACTTCCTCCGTCCTCCAGCTTCATGTCGCAGCACATATGATCGATGTATTTCAACTTGAAGTTGAGACTCAAGAAGCCGAACTGATTCAGGCAGATGGCATTCAATATTGTGTATATGATGTAAATACTAAGCATTCCAAGACAACATATGCATGATGAGTAATATAACCCTGCCAAGTTTGAGCATACACCTCAGGGGGAAATAGGACTGGTCATCTGTCTCTGAATCCTCCTCCGATGAGCTATCTGTAACCAGCAAGATATCTGCTTCAGCAGGTAGCATTGTCTGCTCTGAGGACCTTGTTTTCATTCCAGATTTTTGCATCACCAATTCAAATGGCTGATGCACAGATAGAGTAGTTCAATATACAAACATTGTCGGCAAATGGAATACGTAATACAAAAAAAGGATGGCATGATATAATTCACATATATGAGCTTGGCTAAACAGCATGGCGTTGCATAATTCACATATATAATGCCTTGCAACAAGATAGCATTGCATAATTCACATATATGGTAACTAGACACTAAACATGTGGCATTAACACAAAGCATGTCTAAACTAAGAAAATAACATGGCAATGCAAGACACCATATGCACTATATGAGCAATATAACCCTGCCACGTTAGAGCATGCACCTCGGGGTGAATAGGACTGGTCATCTGTCTCTGAATCCTCCTCTGAGAAGCTGTCCGTAACCAGAAAGACATGCGCTTCGTCAGATAGCATTGTCTGCTCTGAAGACCTTGTTTTTACTCCAGATTTTTTCATGACCGTGTCGAATGGCTGATGCATAGGAAGAGTAATTGAATGTACTAAAATTGTTGACAAATTTAATATGTAATAAAAAAAGATGGCCTGATATAATTCACCTATAAGATGACTGGCTAACCAGGATGGCATTCCAAAATTCATGTATATGATGCCTAGCTAAACAAGATGGCATTGCATGATTCACATATATTATATAGAAACTAAACATATGGCATTCACACAATGCATGTCTAAACTAAGAAGATGACATATTTTATGTATAAAGTAAGCAATGCAAGGCACCATATGCATGATATTACCAACATCAGTATGCCAAGTTAAAGAAAAAGACCTCAGGGGGTAAATAGGAGTGGTCTACTCCCTCTGAATCCCCCCTTGAACAGTTATCTTCCTCTTGATTACAGTCTAGAATGGAGGGAGGGGGGTTGCTTTTGCGCCCACCATGGAGCGACGTCTTCTTGAAATTTTATTGCCACGCAAGGCTCGTCTATTTTTCTCTACATGTTCAGTACCATTGTGTACAATAACTGACATGCATATGAATAAAACATAGTGAGATTATGTAAGGAGTGCATGCACAAATCCAGAGTGATGGTAGAAAACAGTGGATAGACCCAAAACCAATGATAGCAGGTAGATAATAGCTTCGGTTAAAAAATACAGATAATGGCTTCTTTAATGTTTGTTTCCACCCAACATGAAACTCGTAGTAGACACCCGAGATTAACCAGATAGTAGACATATAGTATTGATTGCTGCCCCAATATGTAGCCCACAACCATTTAAAGCTCAAGTGTGAGCATTAGTTTCGACCTGATTCGGAGTCTAATCGATGAATATGACAATAAAGTAGCATGTCATCATGTTAAGCGATGCATAACGTAAGCAGACATGAAAGAGTGCGACATCTCTTACGGACCCATGTAGTCCTCAAGGTCATCTGCTCAGTTGATGATGGTAACGCAGTTGTCGTGGCTACCGGAGGCATGGAAGATGATCTGAGGCAACGAAAGACAGTTTGGAGGGCGGATCCCTGCTGTGGTGAACACTTCCGTCGTTGCAGTAGCTAAGCTGGGGTGGACCACAGTGTAGTTGGAGCAGGACAAACCACGCAAGGTTTTCCTTGACACATATAGGTAACAGAAGTAATTCTGTAAGGGCTTCTTTGAATTGGGGGATTCTAACAATGCAGGGATAGGAAATACATAGGAATAAGACAGGAATGCACGTGCAAAATAGAGAATTTAAAAACACGGGATTTCTGCCAATCTAGGTGTTTGGTTCACAAGAATTGGAAGATCACATGATGCAAAGAAGCATGGTGAGATTAAGTCAAAAGACAGGAAAATGTACGGTTATAATGCTATTATGCTACAGTCTCTTAGTCTTTTGCTTCATGAATAGTAATTTGAAAAGGAGGACAAGTGTATATTAATATTCCTACGGTTTTTCTTTCAAGGAGACACTAAAGGAACAAATCCTACAGTTTTACTTTGCTCCATTCCTTTAAACCGAATGCATGAATAGTAGTACCATAGGGAACTTCCCAATTCCTATGTTTTTCCTTCACTTTTCCTTTAAAGCACTGGCGATTCTAGTAGGCAAGCTTGAACAAGGAAAAGCCTACACTCAAAAATGTTCTTGTGCTACTTCTACTACTTTGGACCCAGGCCACTGCCCTACTAGCTCAACTCCCAAGCCCATCTACAAATGCACAACTCAAACGTGCAGAAATAAATAATGATGGTGTTCAAGCGAGTACATCACTGATAGCTAAGTTGCCTGGTACCTCACTGCTTTTCATATAGTCGGAGAAACTAATCGTATTTCACGTTACTACATGTGCTCAATGGACAATATATATAACATGTACAGTAAAAAAAAGCATTGCAACAAGTCTACAACCTCTTTGGCGAAGCCATGTCAATCTCATCATGATTGGGTTGGTCGGTGAGGATGCTCCGGCTGATGTGGCTGTCCGAGGAGGGGAAGAAGATCTTAGGCGTCTGGCGATGTAGCTGTCGGCGTCCTGGGAACCAGGGTACCCAGACTTGCCTATCTGCGGGCCGCGACGCGCTCCTACAAACGGCCTGGTACGGCCCAGCTGATCGACCAGTTGTCCAAGACCTTCGCGAGGGGGCCAAGCCTCGCGAGGAGAACGACGTCAAGACCTCCTCGGGAGCCGCCTCGACAAGGTGCTCCGGAGGGGCGGAGAATCCAAGGACAAGCCTGCCTCAGGAGGAGGCAGTGATGTCAGCAGTAATGCACCGCGCCAACGGGTGCCAGCGTCCGCCAGCGGCGCAGTTGCCATTTCGGTGCAAAGGGGACAGCGTAGCCACGGGTTCCCAAAGAGCGGGGCAAAGGTTTCCCCTTTGGTGCAACAAGACCAAAGACCGCAAGGACGACAAGGATGATGTCAGCGTCGAGCCCACCACCGTGTCACCGCCTGATCCTTTTGCAGGCGAAGACTGCTTTTGTGAGGATAAGAACGTCCTTGTGTTCCCGCTCAAAAATGGCCGTTGTGGGATCCCTTCCCGCCTAAACATTTCGGGGGAAGAGGACCGTGGCCGCCTATATAAGTAGCTAGGATTCCCGCTGTGAAGAGGGGGTCGATCCATACACTCTGCCACCACATAAGGAGCAAGAACACTTGCCCCCTGACCCTCCTGAGCTCAGGAACCGCTGTACCAGCTGATATTCCAGCCCGCCCGAGGTTAATCCACCAAAGCAGGAAGTAGGGTCTTACACCTCATGGTGGCCCGAACCTGGGTAAACTCTTGTGTGTTCTATCTGTTGTTTGCTTGAATCCCTCCATCGAGACGAGAGCGAGACGCTAGGTAGAAGTGAGTGGGAGAGATCTTCGTTCACACCCCTGTGTTCGAACTTCTTGGGTTTTGCGGAGCCCTAAATCCAACATTTGGCGCGCCCGGTAGGGGGCGTGTCGAAATCTCGCCTCTCCAACGACCTCGTCGCGTTCTCATCACTGACTCCGCTCCACAGCCATGGTGGACACACGCCGAGCTCGCGCCACCTGTCGCACCGCGAACGTCGCTCAGACAGCGCCCGCGGGCAACGGTGCACCGCTGCGCCCCAACTCGCCGATCGCCAACGCCGCCACCGACCCAGCCGTCCACGAGCAGCAAGACTCGTCGCTGCCACCGTCCGTGCGGCGGGATGGCCGCACGGCAACGCCTTCACCCTCGCCGGCCGTTGCGTTGTCCTCGCTGGTCCGCCGCGGGCCGGTCTACCAGCAGCCAGCGCTACTAATTGCGCGGGAGCTCTTACGCTACCGCCCGACAGATGACCTCTACGACGAGTGGCTCCACCGCATCACCGAGCTTGTCAACGCCGCTGGAGAAGCACCTGCACCAACGCACTCCTCACGTCCTCCGTCGCCCCGGCGGGGAATGAAGGCCACGGGGTTCCGGCCCCGCCTCCACTCCACCATGCCGACCAGGAGGTCCGGCGCATGGCCCCTCGACGTGAGCAACCCCGCAGGGCCCATGCACGCGACGAGGAGAGCAGCGAGGTGATCCCGCATCCCCATGCAGGGGCTCGCAGGCCCCCTGGCCCGCAGTGTCCAGACCGCGCACCATAGGAGGTGGTGGCGCCAGCACCTCAAGAACCAGCACCGTAGGCGCAGGGAGTGCCTGCGATCATGAGCGTGGCTAGTTGTCGCGCCCTAGCTCCTGAGCTATGGCGCCTCGTCTGGCCCGACAAGTTCAAGCAGGACCTGGCTCTGCGCTACGATGGCACCACCGACCCCACGGAGTTCCTCCAACTCTACGAGCCGAGCATCGAGGCGTCCAACGGCACCGAGCAGGTCATGGCGAACTGGTTCCCCATGGCTCTCAAAGACGGCGCACGCTCCTGGCTCCTGAACCTCCCCGTGGGATCCATCTCCTCCTGGGAAGAGCTTCGCGAGTGGTTCGTCGCCAACTTCCAAGGCACCCACGACCGAGCCCCGGCAGCTGCTGATCTGCGCCGCGTGAGGTAGCAGCCGGGAGAGACCCTGCAAAAGTACATCCAACGCTTCAACACCATGCGCCTCCAGATCCCTAGGGTCTCGGACGAGGCCATCATCTCCACGTTCTCCGACGGCGTCCGCGACGTCAGGATGAGGGAGGAGCTCGCCATTCGAGGACCTGTGCACAGCCCTCGAGATGTTCAAGCTCGCGGCAAAGTGCACCAGGGCGGAGGAAGGACGCCTCTCCCTCCAGGAGCTGCCTGAGGTAGAGGCAGACGACAAGAAGACCAAGGCCAAAGAATCAAAGCGCAAGGGACCCGCCGTGCTGGCTGCGGAGCCAGAAGTGAAGCGTGGCTGCGGCTACGATGACCTCCCCAGAGCCAACCGACCATACTGCGTCTTCAACGACGTCCACAGCCACAACACTAACGAGGAGCTCAGGGCGATGCGTGGCGGGTGCGTCGGGTAGCGCCCTAAGCGCGACAACCGCGGCTATGGCCATGGAGGAGGCCGAGGAGGAGGACGTTGGGATGGCAGGAACTTGTGCCAAGGGTGGCGTGAGCAGCCTCGTGAAGACCACTGGCAGGAGCAGCCTCGTGACGCTCCCTGGCGTGACCAGCCTCGTGAGGGTCGCCCTCGGGGAAATGGAGGCCTGCCCCCGCTGCCACCACCGCCAAGAAGGAACGACGACGATCGCCAGGGAGACGGGGCAGGGGGCTTCCAGGAGCCGCGTAGTTGCATGCATCTTGGGAGGAGCCCATGCCCCGGCTTCCCATTGCCTCTTCAAGCAGTTTGCCCGTGAGGTGAACGCGGCGCTTCCCAGGCCTGACGTCGCGCGCAACCTCTGGTGGACCAAGCAGGTCATCGCCTTCCACCCCAAGGACCAGCTCAAGTGCACTGCGGCCCCAGGCGTCCTCCCGATGCTCTGCACCCCGACCATCAGCAACGTCCTCGTTACCAAGACCCTCATCGACGGTGCAGCAGGACTCAACGTCCTCTCCATCCAGACCTTCAAGACGCTCCAGGTTCCCTACGATCAGCTCCACCCAACCAAGCCATTCTACAGAGTCACGGATGGCTCCACACTACTGATGAGGCAGGTCCACATCCCCGTCACCTTTGGTGATCGCGACAACTACCACACCGAGCTCATCGACTTCGACGTCGCCAACATCCACCTCCCATACAACGCCATCCTTGGATATCCTGCCCTCGCCAAGTTCATGGCGGTGACCCATCACGGCTACAACGTCCTCAAGATGCCTGGGAGCGGTGGAGTCATCACGATTGCCTCCGACGAGAAGGAAGTGGTGCGTTCCCTGGAGCGTGCCTACCAGACCGCAGCGGTCAAGTGCTCTGATGAGGATGGAGCCGTCCTCGCCCTGCAGGCCGCCCCGAAGAAGAAGAACCTACCCGTCACCGGACCTCAGGACGCAGGGGCTCCTGACGGCCCAGCCTCAGGTCTTGCGCCTGCTAATGAGGCGCCCTCCACCCTCGCATAGGGGGCGCGCCCGACGCCCCTCTCATCCTCGGCTCGGGGGCTCTCCTCTGGAGTGTCTCCGGACTGACCGGCGTCTCGAGGGAGGTGTTCGGGCACCACCTGCAAGCGTGTGTTGACACGCATTTTTGTGAGCCCAGCATGAACCGTTCAGCGCTGGGGGCTCAGGACTTCATCAACCAAGTTATCGAGGAACTTTAGTACGTAAGACTCATCCGCGGTGGGCGTAACCGCACAACCCCAAGTTCACCTTCTCGCGGCCCGAGCGATCGCTTCCGCGTCTGCGTCGACATCGTGGGTCTCAACCAAGCCGCCTCTCAGGAGCCCTTCTGGCCGACGGCGGTCGGCCGAAGGAGGGCCCTCCCGTGCAACTACGTTCGCACACTCTTCGGCTTCCGCAGTGCAGCTGTCACGTTCCATCATCTCGCGCAGCGGGCCTTGGGGGCTCGGGAGGCTCAGTGGCAGGCGGTCCAGACGGAGCGAGAACCGGACCCGCGCGACCACTGAGAGCCTTCAGAGCCCCTGGGTCTCAGGAGCCCGACGATCCTCAGGAGCGACATGCATGGCTCCCATCTTCAGCTGCCCCAACTCTTCTTCGACAAGTATCAGGTGACGCTTCAGGTATCCAATCTAGGGCGCCTCTCGGGCTGCATCATCCTCGGACTGCTGGGGGCTGTTCCCCTGCAGTTGTCTCCCTTTTTGCATAATCAAGGCTACATGTTTCTTTCCATTCGCATCATCTACATGCTTGACATCCTCACCGCCACTAAGGTCATGAGCCCTTGTGAGCCCACTCGTGACCGCCCCATGATTAAGGACCATCACGACGTCTGTGCTCGGGCCCATCCCAGCAGCATCGCTAAACCCAAGGGCTGAGCTCTGTCTCGCAAGCCATTCCCGTGACGTCACCTCCCATGGTCCTTGGTTCCTTTTTCTCGCATGGGATAATCATGGATGGGTAAGTAAGGGCCCGTGGCAGGTGCCTCGCTCACGCGGGAACCGCACGCCGGTTGTTTTTTGTCGGATTCAGGGCTCCGCAAAACCCGTTAAGTTCAAACACAGGGGCGTGAACGAAGATCTCACCCACTCTCGTCTACCTAGCGCCTCGCTCTCGTCTTGGTGGAAGGATTCAAGCAAGCAATGAACAAACACACAAGAGTTTACCCAGGTTCGGGCCACCGCGAGGTGTAAGACCCTACTTCCTGCTTTGGTGGATTGGCTCCGGGTGAGCTAGAGTATGAACTGGTACAAGGGTTCCTGAGCTCAGGAGGCGAGCTCAGGAGGGTCAGGAGGCTAGTGTTCTCGCTCCTTGTGCGATGGTCAAGTGTGTGTTTCTCCTCTCCTCTGCAGTGGAGGTTCTAGCTACTTATATAGGCGGCCACGATCCTCTTCCCCCGAAATGTTTAGGCGGGAAGGGATTCCACAACGGCCATTTTTGAGCGGGAACTATAATGCCCCAGATGTAACACTTTCCCAATATGGCAATATATATACTTTGGCTTCATCAATTTCCTTCCGGGCTCTTCTTCATTTCGGGTTTTCGTTGTTTTGTCGTGTGCGTGTGTGCATTTCATCCATGTCATGTTGTCAGGTGCATTGCATTGCATTTTTGTTGTCACTTGCATCCGGTCCCACTCGTCTCTTCCCGTTGTCCGTTTCGAGTTCCGGCGCTCACACACGTGCCCGTGGCATCCCCGAGTCCTTCTTTCGTGTGTGGCCATGTAACGTTTCCGGAATGACGTGAGACTTGTCGTGCGATGTTGTTTTGGTACGTGTAGGCCGCCTGTCAAGTTTCATCGCGTTTGGAGTTCGGTTGGTACTCCAATGGTTAACCTAGTGGGCTAAAAGAACCTCTTCTTTGAGGCCCAAGACCCCCCTCCACAACAACCCAGTAATCCAGCTCAACCCTTCCCATCATCTCGATCGTCGAATTGTGATCGTGTGGCCGAAAACCGCTCCCCATTTGGAGTCTCCTTGCTCCTTGTGCCTGTAAATTAGCCCCCATGTCCATTTTTTTCGTCCAACCCTAGTCTTCTTCCTCCTCCAGCCTCGCCTCAGAATCCGCGCCGGGCGGACGTGTCCGACTCGGGCCGGACAGACCGCGCCGCCCCCCTCGGCCAATCTGTGAGCGCCACGTCAGCCGGATCGCCGCCGCCGCTCCGGGCCCA
>LR738710.1:655704836-655742313 GCA_902687465.1 Secale cereale
CCCCCCCCGCGCCGCAACGCTCCGTCCCCGCCACCTCCGGTGGCCCGAGCCGCCGCCTCCTCCCGCCGGGCGAGCCTCGCCGGAGATCCCCGCCGCCTCGCCGCCGTTCCCCACCGCCGGAGCCCGAGGGCCCGTCGCGCCGCCTCCAGCAACCGTCGCCGGCCACCGCTCCTGCGCCGCCGGCCGGTGCCCGCGCCACCCCGCCGGACGAGCTCCCCGCCGCCACGCCCATTCGAGCTCGTCGCCGGAGGGCCGGGCTCCAGCCTCCGAGCCGCCGCCGCCACGAAGCTTCGATCGGGCGAGCGCCCGATCCAGATCCGCCGGAGGGAAACCCTAACGGGTCCGGTACCCGCTTCGCCCGTACCCGCTCCGCGCCCCGTTGACCCGATCCGCCCCGTGGACCTGATCCGCGAGGTAGTCCTGTTTTTTTTTCTCTAAGTCATATGAGTTTTGCTTATTTTGTTGCATCTTCTAGTGGCTGTAAATTTGTGCATACTTGTCCGTTTTGAGTGTATGCTATGTCAAAATGACCGTGGTGATATGCTCTACACTTTGTTCCATTGTGCCATGCTTGTTTGAGTCCATCTAGATGTCTTAATCTTCGTGACAAGAGTGCTACTTGATATAAACTGCTGCTACTTGTTATTTTCATGCCATGTTTGAGATGTGATAACTTGGTGCAAGTTTATCCAAATGAAGCAAATGAGATGTCAAAATGTTCATCATGAGATGCTCTACATGATGGTTGCTATAGCATGCATGTTAGGGTTCATATTGCCATGTTAATCTCTGTTGCAAAGGTGCGTGTGGCTGTTAAGTTTTGTAACATGTTATGAGATGCTGATTTGAAGAGCTCGTTGATATTGATGTGTTTGTCCCCTTGTCACATGCCGATATGTTTTGGAATCTCCATCATGTGGTCTTTGCTGTGGTGCAAACAATTTTTCCATGATATGACTTGAGGTGACTTAAACATGCTTGCAAACATGCCATGCCAACTTAACTGTTTCATACTTAGTGAAATTTCTACTAAGTCTGGAATCTGTCATATCATGATGCTATGTTTGCCTGATGCCCTAGGCAAATCCATGTTAGTTTTGGGGTGGGCATTGATCATTCCTTGTTGTAAATGTTGTTGTCTATCCATCCATGTCCTCACTTGCTCATTTAGCTTGCTGTAGCTTATTTAATTCTTGCTCTCAAGTTGCTATAAAATATTACTATCAGGTTTTTAACGTCATGATCAAAATGTTGTAGCTTGTTGCTATTGATCCATGCCTCCTATGGAGTTGTTTGCTGTAGGATATGTCTACTTCATGTCCATGCTTCTTGTCACCATGTTTGAGTGCTGTAGAGTATATATCTCTTGCTCCAAAGTTGCTATGTGGCTGTTAATTTCAGCTTTTCATTGAATCTTGTTTCGAGTGTATGTGTTGAACCGTTGCTCCGTTTTGAGCGTGTCCTACATGAAACTTGTGTCATTTTGCATGTAGAATCATAATATCATATTGTTTACATGTTTGGAGTATGTTTGCTTGATGATTGGGTGCATCTTGCACCGTTGCCATGCTTAACTTGTTTTGCTCATATCTTCTAGACCGTAACTTCGAAATAAACAAACTTTATATGAAACTTGACTAGAATTTCGTGTAGATCATCATGGTGCATTTTAACTTGCTGTTTAACAACTTTAACTTAAGGTTTTTTCATATCTGTACCAATTTCAACATATGCATATGAGGACTTACCGGATTAGCTATATGTTGATTCCGGCCTCATTTAACCTTGTCGTCTTTTGTAGTTCTTGTGTGCTTCATCCCTTGGCATGTAATGCATCATAAGTGCATCATACGTGCATCATGTTGATTGTGCATTGCACCTTGTTTGATTTTGTGCCTCGTTGTGTTCTTTTGGTTGAGTAGAGTCGGAAGCCGAGACCGAGATCGAGAACGAGGTTACTACCGAGGTTGAGTACGAGGAGCCGTCTTATGATCCAATCGACGACTCGATAGGCAAGATGACCTGACCCAGATATCATTACTATCTTTGTCTATTGCTAGATGTCTCGCTCTTTAGCTCTTTGCCTCGATGCCCATGTTTGTTTGTCAGCCTCCTATTGTAACCATGAATCTGTCTAACCACCCAACCTAGCAAACCTTTGTTTGGCTACGTAAGCTTCGCTCAGCCCCTCTTATAGCATTGCTAGTTGCAGGTGAAGATTTGAAGATTCTTGCTTCATGTTGAAGTTTTGTTGTGATATCACACTATATAAACTCTTTATCTAAATCATCTATATACTTGGCAATGGGTGGAAGGCTAAGCCTCTTGCTTGGTGATTTGTTCCACTCATGCCGCCCTAGGAACCGTATAAACCGGTGCTATGTTCCTTGATTATGTGTTCCTCACACGGTTGGGGTTATGGGACCCCCTCGATAAACCGCTTAGCGCTAAGGCTTTTCCAGCAAGTCCCAACATTGGTACTACATTTGCCTAAACAACTAAAAACTTGCATAGGGAGTTATAAACCCTCTTCTTAATCAACAACCCGGGCCAGTGCTCCACATGAGTGTTGGTCCAAAATGGGGGTCCTGCGGGGCCACCTTGGGTCCTTGGGGAAACCCGAGGGCTGGTAAAAACCCGTAGCATCACCCATCCGGTCGTGGCCTGAGACGAGATACGCGCGGCTACTATCAGGGTGTCGGCACGCCGGGAGGATTTTCTGGATTAGTCTTACCTTAGTCGGAGTATCTTGAGCACGGGATTCCGAGAATACTCGGGCCTTCCCACCTTGGAGTTGCGACTCCGCGGATCGTGAGCTTGTAATGGGCTAAGTTGGGACACCCCTGCCGGGTTTTGAACTTTCGAAAGCCGTGCCCGCGGTTATGTGGAAGATGGGAATTTGTTAATACTTGGTTGTAGAAAACTTGACACCATGTTCAGAACACACTACCAGCGTGAGTAACCGTGACGGTCATTTTCCGAAAGGGGTTCGGGAAGTGAACACGGTGGGGTTATGATTGGCGTTCTTAGATAGGATCACTTCGTGATCACTTTTACGCTCGTGGCACTTCTCTTCTCGCTCTAAACACGTAAGCTAGTGCTAGTGCAGCTGCAACCTTTTATCTTTCTTCAGCCTTGTTCCACACCCAAGGCTTAGATAGTTTTGCTACCCGGGAACGGGATTGCTGAGTCCTCCATGGATCACAGATTCTACACAACACCAGATGCAGGTACTATGGTGAACAACTCAGGAGATGGCACGCAGCTGTACTGGGAGTTCGATGAAGAACGTAGTCGATACTATGTGCACTATCCTGATGATCAGTAGTGGTTTCTACTAGGGGCGATTCGGACCTTCGGGCTTATGTATTTGGTATCTTTCATTTGGATCTTCGCCCGTAGTCGGGTTGTGATGTTATTTGGTTGATGATTTGCTTATGTAATGTATTGTGTGACGTGGCGAGTGTAAGCCAACTATCCTTTTGCAATTTCATCCCTATTTTTACATGAGTCGTGCAAAGATACCAAACTTAAGATCAGTCTAGAATGGGCTTATACCTTTAAGTCGTGCCTCGACACGTAGGAGGTATAATCCCATCCTGGGCATTACAAGTTGGTATCAGGGCCTTCTCCGACCTAGAAGCCCCCACTGATTGATCGAATCATTGACGGTTGAGTCTAGGCACACACTTAAAATGTTTTGAGTCCTATATATATATCGGAGAGTAGGATTTCTTTTGCTCCTCAACTCTTTTCACTCTGGTGAGGACTCCTGACGATTACTCTTGTCTCTTCTACTCTCAAAATTCACCAAAAAAAAATTTAGGATCACGCGGGTATCGTTTGGATTGTTCCGATGTATTTGCGATGAGAACATTGTTCTCGATGCCTCCTGTCATTTAGGGGTTGTGGCAGTGTCCTCGGGAGTTGAGATCCGAGGTGTTGTCGTCACAAACATATAGCAGCAGTTTTGGAATACTTAAGACGGCCGACATCGAAAACTCTCCTATGCGGTTAGTGGCAAGATAACCCCGACATCACCCAGTACTGGGGAGGTAGTTCAGGAGTATTGCCATAGCTTGTATAGTAGATGCGTTTCGAAGGTCCGAGGTAGACGGTTTTCGGAAATAACTGGTTATGTGTTGAAGGATGGATACAGCTGGATGTAGGATTAGAGTTGAGTGTGCGATGCTTCCCCTGTATCCCCAACACCTGATTGCATAACTGGAAACTTTCGGAAATTAATAGGTGGGTTCATCTAGTAGTTCGTACGCATTCTTCCAACGAATGCATGATATGGAGTTCGGGGTTTGATGTCTACACACGCTTCTATTCTTGTAGACTATGTTGGGCCTCCAAGCGCAGAGGTTTGTAGGACAGCAGCAATTTCCCTCAAGTGGATGACCTAAGGTTTATCGAACTCAGGGAAGTAGAGGTTGAAGATGGTCTCTCTCAAGCAACCCTGCAACTAAGATACAAGAAGTCTCTTGTGTCCCCAACACACCTAATACAACTAGGAGTTGTATAGGGGCACTAGTTCGGCGAAGAGATGGTAAAATATGGATGATAGGAGTGGCAAAGCAAAGTAATATAAATCTGTAATAAAAAGTGCAGCAAGCAAACAAGTGGTAAACGTGAGCACAAATGGTATTGCAATGGTGGAAACAAGGCCTAGGCTTCATACTTTCACTAGTGGCAACTCCCAACAACATTAACATAATCGAATCACATGATATTTCCCATAAAACATGAAATGGAGACACACCCGGAGGTCATTCCTTTGTGGTCAAGAGAGGACGAGAATTATGTAGGGCTACAAAAGCACACCTCAAAGTTCGTAGTTCTCAATCTATGGATTTCCCAATGTCACCGCGGCCATCCAAAGAGAATACCACAATCACCACAACATATCTCAAGGATAGTCAAAGACAAGCACCAAGAGACTCTCAATCTTCAATCAACACACAAAAGAGGAAATCACTCATGAAAATATTCTTCTAATCTATGTCCAATAGACCCCTGTCACCTTGGTCTCGGAGATTATACTAGATAAAGACAAGTGAGTACATCAATCCAATACATAGAGGAAGGGGAAATATCATGGGATCACCCTAGATTAACATAGCCTATGATCACAACGAAGATCACATCATGGGAGAGAGAATTGACCACATAGCTACTGGTAGAAACCTCAGCCCCGAGGAGGAACTACTCCCGCATCATGGAGGGAGGAAGAAACGTCGATGGAGATGAATCCGGGGGCACTTCCCCGTCCCGGCAGGATGCCGGCACAGGAATTATGGTCCCCCGAAACTTGGTGGCGATGGCGGCGGAGATCGGAATAGCTTCTGGAGAAAACGGTTCTGGAATCAGGGTTTCCGCGACGCGGTGTAAATATATGCCAAAGGGGGGCGCCAGAGGAGCTAAGGGGGGCCCAGGCGGCCTGGCGCAGCGGCCAGGAGGGGGGCCGCCACCTCAGGGCGCCTGGAGCCCCTGTGGCCCCCCTCTGGCCCTACTTCGGCCGCATGGAAGCTTCTGGAGCGCTGATTTTTTATATATTTTTCCCGGAATTTTTCTGGCAATTTAAGTAATGGGAAAACCTGAAATACAAAAACAGCAGAAAACAGAAACTGGCACTGGGGTGCACTGAGTTAATAGGTTAGTCCAAATATGATCAAAAGTGTATGGAAGTGCATAAATATCATAGCAATATCACACAAAAGAGGCATGGAGCAAGCAGAAATTATAGGTACGTTTTGGACTTATCAACATCCCCAAGCTTAATTCCTGCTCGTCCTCGAGTAGGTAAATGATAACAAGCATAATTTCTGTGGTGACATGCTATCAACCATATAAGAACTTTTCACAGTCACATGACAAATGCTTACGGAGATAATGAATCTTTAGTAATTACGTTGCCTCATTAGAATATCACAAAGAACTGAAAGTTTTACAATATGATACTGAAAATACCCACTAGATTTGCAGTGATCATGGTGTGCAAACATGACAAAGTAATACCTCGCTTGCCCCCTTTAGTGAAGCAAAACATAAATGTAGGAGCACCTCCAAAGTTTTAAGTGACGACTAGATACAATG
This sequence comes from Secale cereale, assembly GCA_902687465.1. Classification (NCBI taxonomy): domain Eukaryota; kingdom Viridiplantae; phylum Streptophyta; class Magnoliopsida; order Poales; family Poaceae; genus Secale; species Secale cereale. Next base: position 655,710,936 of record LR738710.1, read on the forward strand.
ATTTCAGAATAAAGGATATCATAATCATGCAGAAGACAATGGTACTTTGGGACAATGCACATTACACTCAGAATGACAATCATGCTCTCAATAGTTGGTGCTTTGAAGAAAGAAGGTGGAGACTCTCGAACCGTGGCTTTTGATGGCAAGGTTGAAAACCCGTGGTCGGAAACAAAGACTAAACATGTACCAGAGCTCTTGGTTTTAAAAACAGAAGTAAAAATTATTTTTGAGAGATGCATATTTCGTCAACGAATGCTAGTAGATAACTCAGTCACTTCTTGAGCTGGATAAGTTTCGAGGAACGGCTCCCGTATGGGGACGATCACATCCCCTTAGTCTCCTTTGTTTATCACTGCCAAAAGTTTTCTGATTTCTCATGAACAAAGCGTGAAGGAGGGTTTGTTTGTTGTATATTTTTTTATGAGCCGGGCGCACTCATTGCCAGTTCCTTCTCGTATTAGGGGTTTGCAGATTAGACATGCAATCCCGGGGTGAAACTTGTCCAACTTAAAAAGATCATGAATTAACTACTACTTCCTCATGAGCTAAAACAGAGGCACAAAAGAGAAATGCTTTTGAATAACTTCGAGATGGTACAAGATAGTCTTCGTTAGGAATGGCAAGTAATTACCATGTATAGGAAGGTATGGTGGACTCATATGGCATAACTGGCTTAAACAATTTTGGATGCACAAGCAGTCAATCCGCTTAGTACAGGCGAAGGCTAGCAAAAGACTGGGAGCGACCAACTAAGAGAGCAATGACGGCCATAATCATGCAGAGCGACAAAGCAACATTGAATCGGGCATGGAAGTTATATCGCTACTCAGAAATTAAAGATCATCAAGGCTTGATAGACTTTCTTTACAGTCTTAAATATGCGTGAGCATATGCCAAGTCAATCAAAATAAATTCTTGGAGGAAGATATCACTAAACCATACCAAATCATAGGCAAACAAGTCATGCTGGTACTCCAATAACACATTAAGGACCCCCAGCTATTTGAGACTAACCATAAGAAAACATGAACTACTAAGCACCATTATGCACATAACATTTTTATCATAGACATATCAACCAGTGCAACAGAAGCCAACTCTCTTAACAAGATAAGCATGATAACTCAAGAGAGTTCCAGAAGCAACCAACTAAACAAAAGCTCTTTAAAAAGAAAAGCATGAAAACTAAGAGCTAAACATGACAGTGGCTATTGAAAGACAAAGAACATACACAGCAAAGATAAACATGAAAATCATATGTTGTGTTCTAGGTTGAAGTGGAGCGTGTTTCTCTTCCACACAAAGAAATCTGGGTTCTGACTCGTTATGAACAGCAAGCAAAGCTAAAGAAAACTAAAAGCAAGACGCTCCAAGCATAGCACATAACACATGAAGTGATTAAAATATAGTGGAACGAAAGACGAACTGATAATTGTTGATGGAGAAGGGGATGCATGGGGGCATCCCCAGCTTAGACGCTTGAGTCTTCTTGAATATTTCTTGGGGGTGCACGGGGGCATCCCCAAGCTTGAGCGTTTGACACTCCTGAATCTTTTTATCATCTTCCCTCGCACACTTGAAAACTCCCTTCATACATAACTCATCATAATCTGATTAGCGAGGTTAGTACCCATAATAAAATAATTTTTCCTTGCTGGAAATAAGGATAATCTTGAAGATCTACTGTTTCTCATGATTGCCAAAGGGTTTTTTGCAAAGAAAAAGCAAGCTCAAGGTTTGCAAAACGAAGAAAAGGCAAAGCAGGACAGAATCTGTGAAAAACAGACCAGCAGGTAGTAAATAATTTTTTCGGGGCACTTCTGCAACTCAAATCAAAAAACTCAGAACATACGCCCGAAAGCCAATTGTATAGAGCACGCTGTCGAATAAATTCAGACCAAAAAGATGATCTGGTGATTTTATACGAATTTTTCTGTCCAATGACAGAATCTGTTTCCTGGACAGCACGTCACAACTTTTGAACTTTCTTGCAATCAGAGGCTAAACTTGGCACAAAGCTGAAAAATAAAGATACAATGATGTTGCTACAGTAGTAACAAACATCAAGACCACTAAAAACTGAAAGAACAAACTGAAAGCGAAGATAACAAGGGGTGTCTCCCTAGAGCTCTTTCTTTATAGCCATAAAGATAGGCTTAAGACTTTATTGATGCTCTCGTAGGAATAATAGTCGAAGAACAAAACAGAGCATCAAGAAGCAAATACCAAACACATTTAAGCCTAACATGCTTCCTATGCATAGGAGTATTGCAATAGAATAATTCATTGAAGCACAAAGCAATAAGCATAGGAAGACAAAACAAGTGCAGCTTCAAAACCTTCAACATAAAGAGAGGGAACTTGATATTATTGAAATATCTATAAGCAGATGTTCCCTTCTCATAATAATTTTCAGTGGGATCACGAATAAACTCAACAATATAAGCATCACATAAAGCATTGTTACCATGATCCAAATGCAAAAAGGTACTCTTACTCTCCACATAAGCATAATCTTTCTCATTGGTAATAGTGGGAGTAGGACTATCATAAACAACTTGAACACTATAGATTAATTGTGTATTAGGAAGATGGTGTTCAACAAGGGAGTAATTCCCTCCATGATTATGACAAGTTTCATAAGGATAATTTCTCCTTATGTCATAGGTACCTTTATAATCACTATAGATTGGAGTTATAACATCATCATGGTAGAGAAGAGCATTATCATTGCTAGCAACTATATTTGTAAGCATGTTGTCTTTATTCTTACTAGCAAAAGAATTATCAGTTATCACATCACTAGTGGGTAAAGGATTTCCAATCCTATCATCCCCAAGCTTAGAGCTTTCCATATCATCACTTTCAGAGTTGGTACCAAAAAGATTTTCAAGATCATAAGTAGCATTATCATCATTTTCCCAATCACAATAAGTAACATGTATATCATAATCAAAGTCATCTTCAATAGTACCTACGGACGTATCATCAAGATGATAATTAAGGCAATAAACTTCACCTTCTTCTTTAAACTTACAACCGTTAGGATAAAAGTTGATGGGAGGATTATGCTCAGGCCAGGTTGATACCCATTCTTCTTCCTTCTTGCTCCTCTTCCTCCTCCTCTTCTTTTTCTTCTTCTTAACCTTAGGAGGGAGTGGTTGGAGATGAAGCTTCTCCACATATCCTGGTTTATCATTAGAAACAATAGGGGAAACTTGGGAGAAACTCTCCTTTTTATTAGCAGAAATATAAGAGACATTTTTATACTTTGGTAAAGTTCCCTCCTTTCTAATCTTACTTATGTAATCATTTTCATGGCAATTAACAACACAATAGAGATGGCAATTTTGCAAAGTGTTTTTTATTCCTATGGCATTAACATCTAGCCAAGAAGTCTTTTCTGATAACTCTTCACACATCAAAAATAACATAAGCTCATCATAAAGATCAGAGGTGATCATGTTATCACACAACTGGTTAACAATTATGTTTTGAAAGTGCATGCGTTGAAAATTAAAGTGACCCTCTATACAGCAAAGTTCACAAGTAAAAGGATAAAGGTCACACAATTCTCTAGCAATTTCATTTAAATCTCTGACCCAAGTGATTGTTCTTTCATGCTTATGTTGCTTACAATACTTCTCTTCTTCAATCATAGGCCTTTCACAAGGTCTATCCACTCCACAAAAATTAACATGCTTATATAAAACTTCATTTTTAGGAATTGGATCATGCATGTTGCAATCATCATGAACAATTTCATTTTCTTTGCAATTCTCTTTAAAAGGTTCATGATGCTTGATCCAATCCTCCTTAGGCATATTAAGATGTGAAGCAAAAGATTTGAGGAAATCAACAAGGAGTTGAGAATCAAGCCCAAACTTAGCACTAAACTTATTAAAACTTGTAGTTTCAACAAAGGACTTAATGCAATCATACTCATAAATTATACCTGACTCTTTACCTTTGTCGATCTCCCAATCTTCAGTGTTGCGTTGAATTCTTTCAAGGAGTTCCCATCTAGCATCAATCTTTTCGTTTGTGAAAGAACCCATAGAGGAAGCATCGAGCAAATCTTTATCCTGTCGAGAGAGCCTCACATAGAAATTAGTAATAATCATATCTTTGGGGAGCCCATGGTTAGGAAATTTTAGCATTAACGTTTTCAGTCTCCCCCAAGCTTGAGCTATGCTCTCTCCGTCATGAGGATAGAAATTATAAACATAATTCCTATTCTCATGGACTTCATGAAGAGGATAAAACTTGGAGTAAAAGAGAGACTGGATCTCTTCCCAATCCAGCAAGTGAGAGTCATCTAGTAGCCTATACCATTCCAATGCCTTTCCTTTCAGTGACAAGGCAAATAATTTCCTCATGACTCCATCTCTTCTCAAACCTGAAATCTTAAGCAACTCACAAACTTCTGTAAGTATCAACAAATGAATACTAGGATTGACTGTCCCATCATAACAATCATTCCTAATCGTTTCAATTATCCCAAGTGGTATTTTGAACGGGATACATTCGGTAGGTGGAGGAGACTTCTCTACCACGGGTGTGGTAAAGCGGCCTTCCCCAAGCAGCGAACTAAGATTGCGGTTTTCCATAAACATAACTAGTGAAACTAAAAACAAGAAACAAAAATATTTAATTGCAAGATCTAAAGATATACCTTCAAACACTTACTTCCCCGGCAATGGCGCCAGAAATAGCTTGATGTCTACACACGCTTCTATTCTTGTAGACTATGTTGGGCCTCCAAGCGCAGAGGTTTGTAGGACAGCAGCAATTTCCCTCAAGTGGATGACCTAAGGTTTATCAAACTCAGGGAAGTAGAGGTTGAAGATGGTCTCTCTCAAGCAACCCTGCAACTAAGATACAAGAAGTCTCTTGTGTCCCCAACACACCTAATACAACTAGGAGTTTTATAGGTGCACTAGTTCGGCGAAGAGATGGTAAAATATGGATGATAGGAGTGGCAAAGCAAAGCAATATAAATCTGTAATAAAAAGTGCAGCAAGCAAACAAGTGGTAAACGTGAGCACAAATGGTATTGCAATGGTGGAAACAAGGCCTAGGCTTCATACTTTCACTAGTGGCAACTCCCAACAACATTAACATAATCGAATCACACGATATTTCCCATAAAACATGCAATGGAGACACACCCGGAGGTCATTCCTTTGTGGTCAAGAGAGGACGAGAATTATGTAGGGCTACAAAAGCACACCTCAAAGTTCGTAGTTCTCAATCTATGGAGTTTCCAATGTCACCGCGGCCATCCAAAGAGAATACCACAATCACCACAACATATCTCAAGGATAGTCAAAGACAAGCACCAAGAGACTCTCAATCTTCAATCAAGACACAAAAGAGGAAATCACTCATGAAAATATTCTTCTAATCCATGTCCAATAGACCGCTGTCACCTTGGTCTCGGAGATTATACTAGATAAAGACAAGTGAGTACATCAATCCAATACATAGAGGAAGGGGAAATATCATGGGATCACCCTAGATTAACATAGCCTATGATCACAACGAAGATCACATCATGGGAGAGAGAATTTACCACATAGCTACTGGTAGAAACCTCAACCCCGAGGAGGAACTACTCCCGCATCATGGAGGGAGGAAGCAACGTCGATGGAGATGAATCCAGGGGCACTTCCCCGTCCCGGCAGGATGCCGGCATAGGAATTCTGGTCCCTCGAAACTTGGTGGGGATGGCGGCGGAGAACGGAATAGCTTCTGGAGAAAAGGGTTCCGGAATCAGGGTTTCCGCGACGCGGTGTAAATATATGCCAAAGGGGGGCGCCAGTGGATCTAAGGGGGGCCCAGGCGGCCTGGCGCGGCGGCCAGGAGGGGGGTCGCCCCCTCAGGGCGCCTGGAGACCCTGTGGCCCCCCTATGGCCCTACTTCGGCCGCATGGAAGCTTCTGGAGCGCTGATTTTTTATATATTTTTCCTGGAAGTAATGGGAAAACCTGAAATACAAAAACAGCAGAAAACAGAAAGTGGCACTGGGGTGCACTGAGTTAATAGGTTAGTCCAAATATGATCAAAAGTGTATGGAAGTGCATAAAAATCATAGCAATATCACACAAAAGAGGCATGGAGCAAGCAGAAATTATAGATACGTTTTGGACGTATCAGGGTTCTACATTGAGTGAAGTAGTTTTATGGGCGTTGTTCCAATCGGGAGTTGCATCTTAAAGGGTCCTTGGCTATGCTGATCCGGGGATTGCAAAACCCTTTTGTAACACGTTCCATAAGCTTTCAGCACGAATATGTCGAACGAAGCTTCTATCTTGTATTTGTTCTATCTGCTCCTTGTTGTTTTTATTTACCTTTTGTTCTCCCAAGTGGCTTCTCATGAAGATTGTTGTTACTACTAAACTGTGGATTACATTCGTTCATCTTGTTCGAATGTTCTTGTGAAGACTTATGTTGGAATTTCTAGCCGTTGATTCAGCTTATATATTTCTCTCAATCAATGGCTAATAGTTGTCATCTCATTCAGGATGGCTCCTAAAAGGGTTCCCAATGCTAACCCAGAGGGTGAAGAGGTTCCTGATCGTCCTCCTTCCCCTCCTCCTCCGTCTGAGGCCAGGAGAGCAATTATGCAAGCGACGAACCAGAACACCCAGATGCTTATGCAAATGATGCAGAACATTCAAGCAAATCAAGGTGCTCATGGGAACCAAGGCCAAGGAAATTTGTTCAACCAACCTCACTTTGCTACACTCAACCAGTTCCTGGCAAACCAACCAAATGCATTCAGTTACTGTGTGGACCCTCTAGATGCTGAAGACTGGATAACAGATATCAAGAAGCATTTCGAGTGCAGTAACGTCAGGCCTGAGGACTATGTGAAGTTTGCGGCCTTCCAACTCAAGGACCAAGCCTCTGATTGGTGGCAGCAGTACAAAGACTCCAGAGAAGGTCGTGAAATCTCATGGGCTAACTTCTGCAAGGACTTTCGCTCTCACCACATTCCAACAAGTGTCATCGAGGGTATGCGTGAGCAATTCCGCAACCTGAAGCAAGGCTTAATGACTGTCTACCAATATAATGTCAAGTTCCAGAACCTTGCCCGCTATGCCAAGAAAGACATCCCAGATGCCAAGAGCAAGATCTATCAGTTCCGTGGTGGTCTGAAGGATGAACTCCAACTAGCTCTCACCTTGTTCGAGCCTGATGAGTTTGATCAATTCTATAACATGGCACTTAAGCAAGTGGCAGCCAAGCTCAAGATGGAAGCTTCCAAAAAGAGGATCAGAGACGCTGTTCACTCCTCCTCTTCTTCCCAAGTGGTCGCAAAGCAACAGAAGTTTTGGCTTCCACCTCCTCCAGTGATCCGACCTCCCAACAACAACAATTCTGGTGGCCGTGGTTTCACCCACCCACCGAACCCAAGCAATCAGTCGAAGAACCACTTTCAAGCTTCGAAGTCAAGTGCTCCTTATCACCGTCCTCTCTCAGAAGTGGTTTGCAACAAGTGCACTCAGAAGGGTCATTATGCCAACAAGTGCCCCAACCCAAGGCGCCTTCCGCCTCCTTCACCTGTCAGCACTGCTATTGTCAAGCACAATCCCAAGCATGCAAGAGTGAATCTGATGAATGTAGCTCAAGCAGAGAATTCTTCAGATGTGATACTTGGTAACCTTCCAGTTAACTCTATTCCTGCAAAAGTGTTGTTTGATTCGGGTGCATTATGTTCTTTCTTGTCTCAACCTTTTGCATCCAAGCATAATGTTGACACAAAAGTTTGCCAAGGGAGTTATCAGTTATTTCTCCGGGGAGACGAATGCATTCTAAAATATTTGCTCCGGGTGTATCTATTCGCATGGGTGATTACCGCTTTCTGGCTTCTTCGGTTGTTCTCGGCAACTCTGACATTGATCTTATTCTCGGGATGGATTGGCTTTCCCAGCATGATGCTCACATTGATTGTGCAAATAAGGAAGTCAAGATTACTCATTCCGACGAAGACGTGATTATCTTCGCCTCTCGAGATAACACTATCAGGCTATTATCTCTCAATGACAAGGGCGAGATTAATGCCATCTCTCAAATACCGGTGGTCAATGAATATGAAGATGTTTTCCCTGAAGAGCTTCCAGGCATGCCTCCGCATCGTCAAGTTGAATTCGTCATTGAACTCGAGCCCGGTACTGAGCCAGCATGTCAGCATCCGTACAAGCTTTCCCCTGATGAGTTGAAGGAGCTGAAGAAACAACTCGATGAGCAAGAGCGTATGGGTCTAATCAGGCCTAGCACTTCTCCTTGGGGTTGTGGTGTCTTATTTGTCAAGAAGAAGGATGGCACGAAGCGCCTTTGCGTTGATTACCGGCCATTGAACAAGAAGACAATAAAGAACAAGTATCCGCTCCACAACATCAATGAATTGTTCGAGCAGCTCAAACGAGCAAAAGTGTTCTCAAAGCTAGATCTTCGGATGGGTTATCACCAGATCCGTATCCGTGAAGAAGATATTCACAAGACTGCATTCAGAACAAGCTACGGCTCCTATGAATACACAGTCATGTCTTTTGGCCTCGCTAATGCTCCACCCACCTTCTCGAGGATGATGCACTACATATTCAACCCCTACACCAAAGAATTTGTGCTCGTCTATCTGGATGACATCTTGGTATTCTCCAAGAATGAAGAGGATCATGAAAAGCACCTCTGTTTGGTTCTCGACAGACTCTGTGAACATAAGTTCTATGCCAAGTTCTCTGAATGCGACTTCTGGCTCGATAAGGTCTTGTATCTAGGCCATATCATCTCTGCTGAGGGTATCTCTGTCAACCCCGAGAAAGTTGAAGCGATTGTCAACTGGGAACCCCCTCAGAACGTCAAGCAACTCCGAAGCTTCCTTGGTCTTGCTAGCTATTGCAGAAGATTCGTTGAGAACTTCTCCAAGATTGCCAAGCCTCTCTCCAACTTGCTGCAGAAGAATGTCAAGTACAACTTGTCTCCGGATTGTGATGTGGCATTCAAAACTCTTAAAGAAAAGCTCATCTCTGCTCTGGTTCTTACCCCTCCAGATGAGTCCAAGCCCTACGAAGTATTATGTGATGCTTCTCTTCAAGGACTTGGTGGTGTGCTAATGCAGGACAAGAAAATTGTGGCATACACTTCTCGTCAATTGAAGCCAAATGAGAAGAACTACCCCACACATGATCTCGAGCTAGCAGCAGACGTACACGCCTTGATCACGTGGAGACACCTTCTATTGGGTAGAAAAGTCGACATCTTCACCGATCACAAGAGCTTGAAGTACATCTTCACACAGCCGAACCTGAACCTTCGCCAGACTCACTGGGTTGAAATGATCCAAGAGTATGATCCAATCATCGAATATACACCTGGCAAGGCCAATGTCATTGCAGATGCCTTGAGCAGAAAGGCATATTGCAACAGTCTCCTTATCAAGCCGTTTCAGCCTAAGCTTTGTGAAGCATTCAGCAAGCTCAACCTCCAAGTTGTTCCGCAAGGCTTTCTTGCAAATATTCAAGTTGCTCCTACCTTGGAAGATCAGATTCGTGAGGCCCAGCTCAGTGATGCTATGGTGCAGAAAGTGAAACATGGTATTGCGCTGGGTACTCCCAAATACAAGTGCTATCGCATCGATGAGAAAGACACCTTGTTCTTTGAGGACGGACTTGTGGTTCCCAAGGGTGATCTCAGGAAGCTCATAATGAACGAAGCACATGACTCCCTCCTCTCGATTCATCCTGGAAGTTCCAAGATGTACCAAGACCTCAAGCAATCTTACGGTGGACTCGCATGAAAAGGGATATTGCCCAATTCGTGAAGGAATGTGATGTCTGCAGAAGAGTGAAGGCAGAGCATCAACGTCCAGCCGGTCTCCTCCAACCTCTTCCTATTCCCGACTGGAAATTCGACCACATTGAAATGGATTTTGTCACTGGGTTTCCCAAGTTCAATAAGGGGAATGATTCTATATTTGTGATGATTGACAAGCTTACCAAAGTAGCTCACTTCCTTCCAGTCAAAGAATCCATCAATGCAGCTCAGCTGGCAGAGTTGTACACTTCCAGAATTGTGTCGTTACATGGCATTCCTCAAGTTATCTCCTCAGTCCGTGGAAGTTTGTTCACATCCAAGTTCTGGGACTCCTTCCAATCAGCCATGGGCACTAAGATCCGTTTCAGCACTGCGTTTCACCCTCAGACTAGTGGTCAAGTCGAAAGAGTAAACCAGATCCTCGAAGACATGCTCAGAGCTTGTGTCATATGTTTCGGCATGAAGTGGGAAGATTGTCTCCCGTTTGCCGAGTTCTCTTACAACAACAGTTTCCAAGCAAGTGCCGGCAAAGCTCCGTTTGAAATCCTCTATGGCAGAAAGTGCCGTACTCCTCTCAACTAGTCCGAGACTGGTGAACAACTTCTTGGCAATGACTTGATCTCAGAAGCCGAAGAAATGTGCAAAGTCATATGTGAGAATCTCAAGGCCGCTCAGTCGCATCAAAAGAGCTACTATGATGGCAAGCATCGTGATTTGGCCTTCGACATTGGGGATCATGTCTATCTCCATGTTTCTCCTATGAAAGGCACCCAAAGATTTGGTATCAAAGGAAAGCTTGCTCCTAGATACGTGGGACCTTTCAAGATCCTTGGCAAAAGAGGCGATCTAGCCTATCAACTTGAGCTTCCATCCAACTTTGCAAATGTTCATGATGTGTTTCACATGTCTCAACTCCGCAAGTGCTTCAAGACACCTGAACGCACTATTCCGTTTGAGGAGATTGATCTTCAACAAGACTTGTCTTACCGTGAGCACCCCGTTGCTATTCTTGAAGAAACCGAACGCAAGACCGGCAACAAGTCAATCAAGTTCTTGAAAGTTAAGTGGTCACACCATACCGACCGAGAAGCTACGTGGGAACGAGAAGATCACCTTTGTTCCAAGTACCCTTCCTTCTTCCAGTCCTAGATCTCGGGACGAGATCTTATCGTAGTAGAGGAGAGTTTGTAATGCCCCAGATGTAACACTTTCCGAATATGGCAATATATAAACTTTGGCTTCATCAATTCCCTTCCGGGCTCTTCTTCATTTCGGGTTTTCATCGTTTTGTCGTGTGCGTGTGTGCATTTCATCCATGTCATGTTGTTAGGTGCATTGCATTGCATTTGTGTTGTCACTTGCATCCGGTCCCACTCGTCTCTTCCCGTTGTCTGTTTCGAGTTCCGGCGCTCACACGCGTGCCCGTGGCATCCCCGAGTCCTTATTTCGTGTGTGGCCATGTAACGTTTCCGGAATGACGTGAGACTTGTCGTGCAATGTTGTTTTGGTACGTGTAGGCCGCCTGTCAAATTTCGTCGCGTTTGGAGTTCGTTTGGTACTCCAACGGTTAACCTAGTGGGCTAAAAGAACCTCTTCTTTGAGGCCCAAGATCCCCTCCACAACAGCCCACTAACCCAGCTCAACCCTTCCCATCATCTCGGTCGTCGAATTGTGATCACGTGGCCGAGAACCGCTCCCCATTTGGAGTCTCCTAGCTCCTTGTGCCTATAAATTAGCCCCCATGTCCATTTTTTCGTCCAACCCTAGTCTTCTTCCTCCTCCAGCCCCGCCTCGGAATCCGCGCCGGGCAGACGTGTCCGACCCGGGCCGGACAGACCGCGCCGCCCCCCTCGGCCAATCTGTGAGCGCCACGTCATCGGATCGCCGCCGCCGCTCCGGGCCCAGATCTGGCCCGCCCCCGGGCCGATCCGGGCCTCGCCCCACCGCGCCGCAACGCTCCGTCCCCGCCGCCTCCGGTGGCCCGAGCCGCCGCCTCGTCCTCGTCGGGCGAGCCTCGCCGAAGATCCCCGATGCCTCGCCGCCGTTCCCCGCCGCCGGAGCCTGAGGGCCCGTCGCCGGCCACCGCTCCTGCGCCGCCGGCCGGTGCCCGCGCCACCCCGCTGGAGGAGCTCCCCGCCGCCGCGCCCGTTCGAGCTCCTCGCTGGAGGGCCGGGCTCCAGCCTCCGAGCCGCCGCCGCCACGAAGCTCCGATCGGGCGAGCGCCCGATCCAGATCCGCCGGAGGGAAACCCTAACGGGTCCGGTACCCGCTTCGCCCATACCCGCTCCGCGCCCCGTTGACCCGATCCGCCCCGTGGACCCGATCCGCGAGGTAGTCCTATTTTTTTTCTCTAAGTCATATGAGTTTTGCTTATTTTGTTGCATCTTCTAGTGGCTGTAACTTTGTGCATACTTGTCCGTTTTGAGTGTATGATATGTCAAAATGACCGTGGTGATATGCTCTACACTTTGTTCCATTGTGCCATGCTTGTTTGAGTCCATCCAGATGTCTTAATCTTCGTGACAAGAGTGCTACTTGATATAAACTGCTGCTACTTGTTATTTTCATGCCATGTCTGAGATGTGATAACTTGGTGCATGTTTATCCAAATGAAGCAAATGAGATGTCAAAATGTTCATCATGAGATGCTGTACATGATGGTTGTTGTAGCATGCATGATAGGGTTCATATTGCCATGTTAATCTCTGTTGCAAAGGTGCATGTGGCTGTTAAGTTTTGTAACATGTTATGAGATGCTGATTTGAAGAGCTCGTTGATATTGATGTGTTTGTCCCCTTGTCACATGCCAACATGTTTTGGAATCTCCATCATGTGGTCTTTGCTGTGGTGCAAACCATTTTCCATGATATTGTCAAGACCGGTCCTTCTGTAAAATAATTACCGGAAGACCGACCATTTTATTAAACCAGCGAGGAAGATTATTTCTTGCTGCCAGACAATTCCTTGATACAGAATTCCAGTACACTGAATATTATACAGGGTTGAGTTGGGGTTGCTCAACAATTTTATTACAAGCGCGCCAATATATTACATAAAGGCGGATATGACACAAAGGCAGGGTGGCTTACTACTAACTCGTAATAAAAGGTGGTGGTGGTTATGTCACAATGAAATGGGTGATGTGACTCCATTATATTACAGTTCATCGAGTGTCGGAGTGAGACCCGATGAATTTATTTGGTGGTAGGCGGAAGCGGTTATATCACAGTGATCAATTCTAGGATCGCAAGAGACTGACTGGGACTCCACTAGACGTCGGACTCGCTATCGAACTCTTCATCCATGAGATCGCCTTCGTCCACATCTGGCCAAATCAACAAGCCAGGTGAGTACTTTGAATGTACTCGCAAGACAGTTCGGACATAAGATATAACAAATGCCAACATGATGCATATGAGTATTCCAGCAAAAATGCGACCGGAATAAAATATTAATGTGATGTATGCAATGATAGAAATCGGGAGGTAATCCTCCCGAAATCCATAAGATAAATAGAAGGAGACCAAACGAGTGTCTAAGTGACGCCTCGTGTGAATATAATAAAAGGAAACATGCCTCAGTCGGGCGTCTGAGCGACGCCACATAAAGGGCTTATAGCAAAGTAAATAACAAGAATGCCTCAGTCGGACGTCTGAGCGACATCACATAAAGGGCTTATAAATAAAAGAATGCCACAATCGGACGTCTGAGCGACATCACATAAAGGGCTTATAAATAAAAATGATGCCACAGTCGGACGTCTGAGCGACATCACATAAAGGGCTTATAAAAAGAATGCCACAGTCGGACATCTGAGCGACATCACCTAAAGGGCTTATAAATAAAAGAATGCCACAGTCGGACGTCTGAGCGACATCACATAAAGGGCTTATAAAAAGAATGCCACAGTCGGACATCTGAGCGACATCACATAATGGGCTTATAAATAACAATAGTATCATGATGAAATACTTCTGGAAGTAAATCAATACAGAGATAGTCGGTGAGTTCATCTACCAAATGAACTTGACGAAAACACTACTCTGGTTACCAACAAGTATTTACTAGAGACGGTCACCGAGTTGACATGAAGATTTACCCTAGGCCATAAACATGGCTACTGGAGGAATTTAACTCTGCAGAGCTTGTACTATTAACTCATAGCCAACGGATTCTACTAGCCACGGGGACTAGTTCCGTCTACGGTGTTTTAGCAGAAACCCAACTAACCAGTACACACCCATTTCACATCCTGTTGTCCGAAATCACCCGCGACAACATTCACGAAAAACTTTAAGACGGGGAGGCTACAACCTCGAATAGCATGGGATCAAATTTATATATGTGCGCTCTAAAGGGTGCCCCCCTCTCGGTCCCAACCGGAAACACCCATGCCCCCTGACCGGATGACGGGCTTTAATCCAGGGCCATGGAACCCTCATCCCGGCCCCTCTACTTGGTGTGTACTCGGGAAGTGGTTTACAACTAACTAGACCACAATCTTAACAGACGCCCTATGATATTACCAAAAAGGAGATGAACGGAATCACGACATGATCTCCGTGATACTAAGTTAACCAACTACTGGCATGCTGCAACAATACCAGCATTCCACCCATCATGTCACCACATGATCGAGGTGGTTCAAACATTATCATTCGGGGCTCACCCGAAGCTTGCTTGCATGCAATATAACCATACACATATGCTTATATGACCATGCTTATGAGAAGAACTACTCGAGCAAACATGCAACACACTCATCATATCAAAGGTTCAAACATGCTTGCCTGGTTCTGAGAAGTCCGAGTCTAACTCGGTGAGGTTCGCGGCTCCGTCACGCCCTTCGGTATCTACGTATTCAAACAAATGGATACTAACATAAATACCGCGCGTGCAAATAAAGTTCCTCCAAAAAATTTCACATAAATATGACAAAAAACTAGACAGAAAACTAAAGAGGACAAAAAAGAATCAACTCAAAATCATCTTTAGTTAAAAAGATATTAGAGTTTCTGTCCAGGGACTCATCTGTAATGAAACAGAAAAGTTCCAGGGGCTAGAACAGAAAACAGCAAAGCGAACCGGTACGCAGTACGTCAACCGCAGAGGGAAAACGTACTTTGCCCGAAGGCGCTTACGGAAAATAGGTTCAGGGGAGAGGTGTGAGGCTGACACGGGGCCCCACTCGTCGGGTTTGAACTATGAGACAGAGTCGCGCCGGCGCCAGGTGCTGTGGTGGTCGCCGGCGCCGATCCACGGCGAGCTAGGGGAGGAGAAGGGTACGTACGGCTTCTCGGTGATCTTCCGCGTCGATTGGTGGTGGAGTTGAGCGTCGGCGAGCCCCACGTCGACGGCTACCCTGTCTCCGGCGGACGGCGGCTCGGGTGGTCGTGGGCCTCGTCGGAGAGGATCCCTGGGGTCAAAGTGAAGTGGGGGTTAGGTTTAGGTGGGTGCCAGGGTGCTACGCTCGAGTACACGGCGGCGGAGGAGCTCTCACTGGAGAGAATGCTGCTGGAGCCCGAGGCAGAGGGAGTTGGCCGGAGTTGGAGAAGAAGGGCCCTTCAAGGCTCTTCCAGAGGCTGGGCGCGGTCTAGGAAGATGGTGGAGGTGTGCGGGCTCGAGAACGATCTCGGGGGTGCTTTATATAGCCGGCCCGAGGCGGTTGCCGTGAACGGGATAAGTCCAGCGAGTGATTATGGCGAGGTAGTGGCTGGACGGCGGGTTTAGGGGCTTGAGCATCGACTAGGAGGTGTAGTGGTTCCATTCCCGTGCCTAACTCAGAGGGGAGAGATGATCACAGGCTGTCCTCGACGAAATGGCCGTGCGGCACGTCAGCGGCAGAAAATGCGCTCTGCGCGTGCCATTCCACGGCGACGGTGCGGCAGGCGTGCGCTGGCAGTGCAGATGGCCACGCGGAGCGCTGGGGTGATTTGGGCGGCGCCAAACAGCGTTGAGCCGCGGGGTGACTTCTGTCAGGCGCCTCGGGCGGCGCTGTTGCCATGGCAGTCGCCGACGTGGTCGGGCCAGGGCGCCACCGATGCCCAGAAGCAGCCAAGCAGGCGTGCGGCACTCTGGATAAGAAGAAGGTGCAGTGCAGCATCGAGCCAAGGTGGGTACTGGCGAGATTGTCGCTGTGTCTGACGAAACTGACGAACTGTCGAACTGTCTGTCGACAGATTCAGTTAACAGTTTCTGAACCTGACAGTACAGTGCATGCTAAGTGTTTGATGAAATTATTTTGGCATCTGGGAAATGTTTCTGGGGCTGATATTTGGTGGAGTGACCTCTTGATGCATCTAGAGGCTGCCTGATTCCTCAAAGAATTTTTGGAAGAAGATAAATATGAATTTCACCAAATTTTGCAAATCTGGTCCAAACTTGCAGCAGATGAAATTTGAAAATTTTGAACTGTGGACCAGTGAAACATGATGGATCTAGGTTGTGGGTACTAAGGACTATCTAGGAAAGTTGGTTTGGAATCAAATAACTAGATGGATATGGTGGTTCCTTTGTAAATCACCAAGGTCCACTATAAATGACAGAAATAGTTTTTGGAGTGAAATAAATAGAGGAAAAATCCCAATAAGGTCAAAACTTACTGGAATTGATGAGAAACTTGCCTTAAGGTGTGGAGAGGGTCTTGGAGGAAAATATTTCTATTGGGGTCATGGCAAGATGAAGGTTGGAGAGGAAGATAGGTCCAGGGTTAAACCTGAGAGGCAAAAATCAAGAAGGGGAGAATTCAAACAACCTCTTTTGAAACTCAACTTGTGCTTGAGCCAACACAAGAGAAAATCTTCAAGGCCAAAAACCAAGCTTGAGAAAACACACAAACTTTGGCAGAAGAGATTTTAGAAGGGTCTTAAGAAAAGATCAAACAACCCCCTTCTAAAAGGCCAAAAGTTTGGAAGAAAACTAAGCTAAAAAATTTGGGGTGTTACAACACCTACCCCCTTAGGAAAAATCTCGTCCCCGAGATTTCAGATGATCCTCAAATAGTTGTGGGTGTTCTGTCCGAAGGAAATCTTCCCTTTCCCATGTTGCCTCATCCTTTGTGTGATTACTCCACTGAACCTTGAGAAATTTAATAGTCTTCTGACGAGTTCTCCTTTCAGACTCCTCCAAAATCTTTACTGGGTGTTCCCGGTAGGTGAGATCTGGTTGCACGTCAAGGTTTTCATGTGACACATGCTTCTCTAGGTTGCTTACACACTTCCGTAGTTGCGAGACGTGGAACACGTCTTGGACGTCTGACAATTCCTTTGGCAGGTCCAGCTGGTATGCCACTGTGCCCCTCCGTGCAATTATACGAAAGGGTCCGATAAATCGGGGTGCTAGTTTCCCTTTGACTTCGAATCGTTGTAGTCCTCTCATAGGTGATACACGTAAGTATACGTCTTCACCGGGCTCAAAACTTATTTCCCGATGCTTTTGATCGTAATAGCTCTTTTGTCAGCTTTGGGCTGTTTTGAGTCGATCCCGTATTATTTTTACTCTCTCCTCAGCTTCCTTCAACATATCTGGGCCGAATATGCGACTGTCCCCTGTTTCTGACCAGTTTAATGGAGTACGGCATCTTCATCCGTACAAGGCTTCGAAAGGTGCCATCTGCAGGTTGGCTTGGTTACTATTGTTGTATGCAAACTCGGCATATGGTAAGCTTGCCTCCCAACTGGTCCCATATGTGAGGACACATGCCCTTAGCATGTCTTCAAGTATTTGATTTACTCGTTCCGTTTGTCCTCCAGTCTGGGGGTGATAAGCTGTACTGAACGTTAGTTGCGTTCCGAGGGCTTGTTGCACCTGGTCCCAAAATTTGGATACGAACTGAGTGCCTTTATCGGATATTATAGTCTTTGGAACCCCATGTAGGCATACTATACGGGCGAGGTAAAGCTTGGCAAGCTTTTGGGTGGTGTGGGTTGTCTTGACTGGTATGAAGTGTGCTACCTTGGTCAGTCTATCCGTGATGACCCATATGGCATCATTACCGTGTTGTGACCGTGGTAGTCCAACAATAAAATCCATTCCAATATCGTCCCATTTCCATTCTGGTATCTTGTTTGGCTGTAATAGCCCTGCGGGTTTTTGGTGCTCGGCTTTAATGCGTTGACATGAATCGCAGCATGCAATGAATGTGGCTATATCCCTTTTCATGCCGTGCCACCAAAATCTTTCCTGAAGGTCCTTGTACATTTTCGTCCCTCCAGGGTGGATTGAGTATGGAGCGGTGTAGCTTTCTGCTAGAATTTGCTGTTTAAGGTCGTTGTTATTTGGTACGCAAAGTCTGTCTCCGAACCATAATATTCCTTTAGTGTCTATGTCAAATTCTGAGGCCTTGCCCTGACTTACTTTTCTTTTTATCCCTTCGATGCTGGGGTGTCCATGCTGAGCCTTCTTTATTTGTTCTATTAGTGTAGGGTGTATTTCCAGCCTTGACACTTCGCCTTCAGTGACCATCATTAGGTTGAGTCTGGCGAATTCTTGCTGAAATTCGGGTCTCAGGTACTGCAGGCTGCCGCTGTTCGGGCTGGGGTTACGGCTGAGAGCATCTGCTACTACGTTTGCTTTTCCTGGGTGATAGTGTATACCGACGTCATAGTCTTTTACCAGTTCCAGCCAGCGTCGTTGTCGTAAGTTGAGTTCTGGCTGCGTGAAAATATATCTGAGGCTCTTATGGTCCGTATATATTTCACAGCGATTCCCAAGCAAAAAGTGCCTCCACTCCTTGAGTGCATGAATGACTGCTACCAACTCCAAATCGTGGGTAGGATAATTTTCTTCATGTTTTCGCAGTTGCCGGGAAGTGTAGGCGACTACTTTGCCTTCTTGCATTAGTACGCATCCGAGGCCCTTTCGGGATGCGTCGCAATATACTTCAAAACTCTTGTGTATGTCTGGTACAATCAATACTGGGTGTGTTGTTAACTTCTTTTTGAGTTCTTGAAAGCTTTTCTCACATGCTTCGGTCCATAAAAACTTCTTATCGTTCTTGAGTAACTGTGTCATTGGTTTGGGTATGGTGGAAAATCCTTCTATAAACCTTCTGTAATACCCGGCCATATCGAGAAAACTTCGTATATCCGTCACGCTGGCCGGTGACTTCCAGCCAAGTACGGCCTTAACTTTATCTGGGTCCACAGCAACTCCTTCTTGTGTTAATACGTGTCCTAGGAAACCCACTTGTCTTAACCAAAATTCACATTTGCTAAATTTGGCGTAAAGTTGGTGTTTCCTTAATTCTCCTAGTACCATGCGGAGGTGTTCAGCATGTTCTTCCGGTGTCTTTGAATATACCAAGATATCATCAATAAATGCCACCACAAATTTGTCCATGAATTTCGTAAATACTTTGTTCATGAGGTGGACGAAATATGCGGGGGCGTTGGTCAGTCCAAACGGCATTACCATAAATTCATAAAGTCCGTATCTAGAGGTGAATGCTGTTTTCGGGATATCTTCTGTTCGTACCTTCAGTTGATGATAACCTGACCTTAAGTCAACTTTTGAGAAAACCTTGGCTTGCGCGAGCTGGTCAAATAAATCATTTATTGATAGCATAGGATATTTGTGCTTGATTGTGACCATGTTGAGCGCTCGGTAGTCTATACACAATCTCATGGTCCCATCCTTCTTTTTGGCAAATAATACCTGCGAACCCCAAGGTGAGGAGCTGGCCCGTATAAATCCTTTGTCTAGCAGTTCCTTTATTTGCTTCTCTAGTTCAACCAACTCGGATGGTGCCATTCTGTACGGCTTCTTGTCTATGGGGGTGGTTCCAGGCGCTAGCTCGATAATAAATTCTATTTCTCTGTTTGGTGGCATGCCTGGTAGTTCTTCAGGAAATACGTCCGGAAATTCACATACAACTGGCACTTTGCTTAACTCAGAAGTGTCAACCTTGTTTAATTTTGGTTGCCGCGATACTGGCCTTTCTTGAGCTGCGACTCTTATTGTCTTTCCGTGATGATGAGTTAGAATCACTGTCCTGTTGAAGCAATCGATAAATCCTTTGTTGGTGGTTAGCCAATCCATACCCAGGATAACATCCAGTCCCTTGTTTTCCAACACGATGAGGTTTGCGTGAAATTTTAATCCTTCAATTTCAATGGTCAAACCTTGGCAGTAATTCTGAGTGATCTGCTTACTTCCAGGGGACTTGATGGTCATTGATTTTCCCAAGGGAAGCATTGAAAAACCATGTTGCAAAGCAAAACTCTTCGAAATGAACGAATGAGAAGCTCCAGAATCAAACAAAACCGTGGGAGGTATTGTGTTGACAGGGAACGTACCGAGTACGATATCCGGGGCATCCTGTGCTTGCTCCTTGGTCACATGGTTCAGGTGGCATTTCCTGTGATTGTTATTGGGGTTGAAGTTGTTACACTTGGGCGCGGAATGGTTTCCGTTGCTGTTTGGCTTCGGTGCTGAGTTTCTTGGCTTTGGGCACTGTTTAGCATAGTGTCCCTCTTCTCCACATGCGTAGCAGGTAACACCCGGGCGATAGGTGAAATCCTTGTCCCTTGCATGAAAATTCTTGTTTGGACGTGTGTCATTTGTCGTGGGTTTATTCGCTCCATTTCTCTGGAAATTTACCTTATTCTTGTTGTTGCGAGGGTGGTTGGTCTGATCCCTTTTTCTCTTGCGAATGTCTTCTAGACTACGACGTTCATTCTCCAACGTAATGGCTTTGTCCACCAGTGTCTTAAAATCCGGAAAAGTGTGTACGACTAACTGGCATTTTAGTGCTGGTGCCAGGCCGTCCAAGAACTTCTCCATCTTCTTGTTTTCAGTCATACGCTCTTCGTTGGCATAACGGGATAATTGCGTAAACTGACTGTTGTACTCCGGTTTGTCAGTGTACTAGAGTAGGGGTACCCGAGTATCCCAAACTTGTGCACGGGCAGTCGCAGCACCCCGCGGCAAGGCTTGCCGGGTGACCGCCAAGGTCCTCCGTGGTTCCTTTGGAGCCATTCAAGAACAAAGTACTCAAGCCAAGGAGACAAGGCCCCGGCAAGAGGAGCTTGCCGGGAAGGCCACTCAAGGCACAAGACCCCGGCGAGAGGAGCTTGTCGGGAAGGCCAACCAAGGCATCTCAAGGAACTTGCCGCGACGCGCCACGTGTCCCGGCAAGGCCCGGTGAGCGGCAAGCTCCCGGACGCGACAAGACAACGACCGCGGCAAGGCGCTTACTGCGGCAAGCTACCACTCTGTACCCGCGCTCCAGCGCATCCACCAACGTGTCGCTCTGGGACCCTTCCAGGCGTACGTGGCGGGAGGCTGTGCAGCCAGCGGTACGCAGTGGCAAGCGGCGCTGACAAGATCGCCATCGTGGCGAGCGGTGGCGTCCCTGACGGTCCCTTTTTGCACTATTTGGGCGACGCAGACGGGCATTCAATGCCCTTGTCCCCTGCCGTCAGGGTTAGGTATGATACATTGTACAGGTAGCTGTACCAACCGCAACACCTTTCCATTTTTACCCTTGGCTATGTTGCCACCTGTCGGTGACCCCTTGAGCATATAAAAGGAGGCCCATGCGCAACGTAGAGGGGGGTTCGGAGGAGGAGAACACTCACGCTCGGCCTCGTTAGCAGCTGGTGTGTACTGTAGCACTCCGCGCTCTTGAGCAAGAACTCAATACAAACCACAAAGAAGGAGTAGGGTTTTACGCATCCGTGCGGCCCGAACCTGGGTAAACTGCTCGTGTGCTTCGCCTCGATCTGCTCTTCGTGCGATCTCCGCCCCCCGCCGAACCGAAAGGGGTCGGTCCGCCGGTCCCATAGGTGTTCGTGGATCAGCTTCCCCGGCATCTTTGGCGTGCCAGGTAGGGGGCGTCGAGGTTGTGTGAACCTGATCCGGCGTCCACAGGAGCTAGATCTTCATCATCTTCAGCGACATGCCGCCGAAGAAGAAGGCGTCGGAGGTAGCTGCTCCGTCCGCGTCGAACCCACCACCGCCGGAGCAAACGGTTGGTGGGGTAGACGCCGGCGGAAGAATGGACGTCGAAGAGGTCGCTCACGATGCTGCCAGGTCCAAGGAGGAGGCTGCGCTGCCCATCGGCGGCGTAACCGGCTCCCATAACGACCGGGCGCACTCCAAGACCTCGGCGTCCATACATGCACCGCGCCCATCTCAGGAGGCGCGGGACCGGTAGCATCATGGTACTCACGGTACCATACGTTTGCTAGACCAAGATCGAGCTGGTGGATCTCGGAATGCTCAAGACGAGCATGCACGCCAACATGCTGGCACGAGCGAGGCACGGTCGCTTGGACGGGATACTGCTCCTTCTAACATAGTTAGAAGTCCGAGCATATCCCGCTCCTCACACCGTTCGCCACCGGTACACACCACTCCAGCAGAGGCTTTGGCGCGAGCTCAGCTGCTCCTGGACTACCCTCCAACAGTAGACAAGATCGACGACTGGAGGGCCGCCATTCAGAGTCTCATCAGCTTCGCCAACGGCGACACTCCACGGCAGCCGAGCACATCGCAGCCGTGACAAGTCGGCCAGGCACGAGCCGATGGCGACAAGACTGGTGGAGGTGCAACTACCATGCACTCTCCGCCCCGAAGACCACGATCGCCGACTCGCCGGATCCACCTCGACAGCGACTCCACCGCGTCATCGGATCCACGAGCTCGTCACGATCAGCGCCAAGTTCTTTACGAACGACGGCAAGAAGACGCTCGTACTCGCATCGAGCGCCGAAGAGAAGCGCGGCATCAATCGGACCAGCGCGCTGGGCCCGCTGTCGACATGCATGCGCCAGGGGAACCAGGCGACTTGCCGTACGCGGTAGGTTGTCCTGCGTTTACTCGCGAGCTGCGGCAAGTCCAGTGGCCCAACACGAAGAATTTCAAGCCAGACGTACCAGAGAAGTACGACGGCAAGTCGCATCCGTCGGAGTTCCTCAGCATCTACACCATTGCGGTGCAAGCTGCCGGGGGGCGGGACGACAAGATCCTTGCCAACTACTTCCCGCTGGTGCTCAAGCCCAACGTCAGATCCTGGCTCATGCACTTGCCGGACAACTCCATATCTTCTTGGGTAGACCTATGCCATCAGTTTGTCGGCGCCTTTACAGGCGGCCACAAACCTCATGGCCAAGAGAGTGACCTTCACCTGCTCGCCCAAAAGGAAGGAGAGCCCCTGCGCAAGTATATTCAGAGATTCAGCCGTGTACAGCACAACATCCCTGATGTCCACCCTGCCGCGGTCATCAGCGCGTTCCATCAGAACGTGCGTAACCGCAGGATGCGGGAGGAGATGGTGATGTGCAAGATCAGAGACGTCAGTGAGCTGTACGCCCTGGCCGACAAGTGTGCACGTGCTGAGGAAGGGAGAAAACTCCCCGGAGAGAATACAGGAGCAGAAGGATCTGACAGCGAGGATGCTGCCCCGGCAAAGAAAAACCGGCGGCGAAACAACAGGAAAAAGAAAGGCAAAGATGTGCTAGTTGTTGAGCAGTCCGGCAACAGAGGTGACGCCAAGAAAGCCAAAGCTGGTAGCTCCGGCAAGGAGATTGCCGCATGCACCAATTGCCAGGCTGTGGCGATCGCCGACAAGCAGGACGGCACCGACAAGCAGTACTGCAAGATCCACCGCACCAAGGGCCATGATCTCCAGAACGGCAAGAGAGTCGAGCAGCTTGTCGAGCGGCAAAAAGCTGAATACGAGCGACGCGACAAGGAGAAGGCCCAACGAGGTGCTGGAGGATCCGGCACGAAGCGCCCCAGCCGGGGAGGACGCCGTGGCAAGCCCAAGCAGCGGCAAGGAGACAGGCCTCCCCGCGGCCGCGACAAGGATGAAGATGACGACGACAACGAAGACATGGATGATGTCGAGACCAGTGAGCAGGAGTTCCAGAAAGCCACAGAGGTCTTGTGCGTTGACGGCGGTGCTTCTCTGCATACTTCACACCGCCAACTCAAGCAGTGGGTGCGGGAAGTTAATGCGGGAGAACCACCTGTCGAGTCACGCAAGCTTCTGAAATGGTCGAGAACGCCTATCATCTTTGATATTGAGGACCACCCTGATCGCACAACTGCGGTCGGGTGCTTGCCGATGTTGGTTTCACCAACTATCCGCAACCTCAAGGTCACTAAGATGCTAGTTGACGGCGGGGCCGGCTTGAACCTGATCTCCTCCGCTGTACTCCAGAAACTCCAGGTCCCTGACAGCGAGCTCGAAGAGACCGGCACATTCCAAGGAATCAACCCGGGAAGGAGCAAGCCAAAGGGGAAGATCACGTTGCCAGTGACATTTGGCAGCGAGTTGAACTTCAGAACTGAGAGGGTCACTTTTGACGTTGCCGATTTTCCATTGCCTTACAATGGGATACTCGGCCGTCCAGCACTCGCCAAGTTCATGGCAGCCTCTCACTACACATACAACATGTTGAAGATGCCAGGCCCGATAAGTGTCATCTCTGTCCCTGGCGACAAGAAGGATGCTCTTATCTGCGCCGACAAGATCTACCGAGAAGCGGCAGCCGCAACAGATCGCAAGCCACTTGCCGCTGAAGCTCCCGGGGGGAAGAAGAAGACCAAGTCCGGCAAGAGTTCTGATGCCCACTCCGGCAAGCGCACCTCTTCGGACTGCTGCGCTACCGTCGAGGACGCACCATCGAGCTCCACCAGCAAGTGTAAGAAGACAATGGCACCTCCGCTAGAGACCAAGAAGGTGTCCGCCAAGGAGGACGGCACTGGTGGTACCTTCACCATCAGTGCCAATCTTGACCCTAAATAGGAAAGCGCGCTCGTTGCTTTCCTGTGGGCGAACGTCGACGTGTTTGCGTGGCAACCGTCTGACATCCCCGGTGTTCCCAGGAAAGTAATTGAGCATCATCTTGCTGTCTGTCCTCATGCGCGGCCCGTCAAACAGAAATTCAGGAAGCAAGCAGTGGAGCGCCAAGAATTCATCGCAGAAGAGATCAAGAAGTTGGAAGCAGCAGACCTTGTTAGGGGAGTGCTCCATCCTACGTGGTTGGCCAATCCTGTAGTCGTGCGCAAGGCAAACGGGAAATGGAGGCTTTGTACCGACTTTACCGATGTCAATAAAGCTTGTCCCAAAGACCCATTTCCCTTGCCGCGCATTGACCAGATTGTTGACTCCACGGCCGGATGTGACTTGCTTTCATTTCTTGACGCATACTCAGGATACCATCAGATCTTCATGGCAGAAGAGGATGAGGAGAAGACCGCATTCATCACTCCATGTGGCACGTACTGTTTCATACGGATGCCTTTCGGTTTGAAGAATGCTGGTTCAACATTTGCAAGGCTAGTCCATGCCGCTTTTGAGCCACAAATACACAGAAATGTGGAAGCCTACATGGATGACATAGTGGTCAAGAGCAAGGACAAGGCAACCCTGATTCAAGATTTAGATGAAACCTTCGCAAATCTGTGCAAGATCGGCCTCAAGCTCAACCCCGAGAAGTGTGTGTTTGGAGCCCCTTCCGGCAAGCTTCTCGGGTTCTTCGTGTCTCAGCGGGGAATTGAAGCCAATCTCGACAAGATCAAGGCCATTGAGCAGATTGAAGCACCAAAGCGCGTCAAGGATGTACGAAGACTTGCCGGTTGCGTGGCTGCTCTCAGCAGGTTTATCTCCAAGTCTGCTGAGCGCGCCCTGCCCTTTTTCAAAATATTGAAAAAGGCAGGTCCAATGAAATGGACTCCGGAAGCGGAGGCTGTGCTGCAAGACTTGAAGAGATACCTGTCCTCCACTCCAATACTTGTCGCACCTAAACCACAAGAGAAGTTGCTGCTGTATATAGAGGCAACCAATCAAGTGGTTAGTGATGCGTTAGTAGCGGAGAGGGAGGCAGATGATGAGCCAGCAACCACGGCAGGGGCGTCCAGCGACAAGCAGGGGGCTTCCCCGACAAGCTCTGGTCCCGACAAAGATGGATCTGCGCAGGTGTGCGAGGAGATACGGAAGAGAATGGTGCAGCGCCCAGTTTACTTTGTTAGTTCCCTCCTGCAGGGGGCTAGGTCAAGGTATTCTGGTGTGCAGAAATTGCTTTTCGGCCTTCTCATGGCCTCGAGAAAGTTGCGCCATTACTTCCAAGCACATGAAATCACAGTTGTCACTCGCTTTCCGCTGAAGAGGATACTGCAGAATCCAGAAGCAACAGGCAGGATTGTTGAGTGGGCACTGGAACTGTCAAGCTTTGGCCTCAAGTTTGAGAGCACTTCAACTATCCAAAGCAGAGCATTGGCAGAATTCATAGCAGAGTGGACGCCAACACTAGATGAAGAAATTCCAGAAACGAGCATCCCCGTCAAAGGAAGCAAGCAAAGAGTGGCTGATGTACTTTGATGGTGCCTTCTCGCTGCAAGGCGACGGTGCTGGCGTGCTGCTTGTCGCACCCACCGGAGAGCACCTCAAGTACGTAGTCCAGATGCACTTTCCCAAGGAGCAAGCAACAAACAATACCATAGAGTATGAAGGTTTGCTTGCCGGTCTCAGGATCGCGGCAGACCTTGGGATCAAGAAGCTCATTGTCAGGGGTGACTCGCAGCTGGTCGTCCGCCAAGTGAAAAAGAGTTATCAGAGTCCGTTGATGGAAGCCTACGTTGATGAAGTGAGAAAGCTTGAAGAGCACTTTGACGGCCTACAGATGGAGCATGTTCCAAGAGCTCAGAATGACATTGTCGATGGCCTGTCGAAGTGCGCCGCACTTAAGTTACCAGTGGAACCAGGGATCTTTGTGCTCAAGCTGACTCAACCGTCCATAACACCATCAACTGGACAGAGCAAGAAGAGGAAGTTGATTGCTGGTGACTATTTTCCGGCAGAGCTTCCCGAAGCCGCCGCCAAGAAGGTCCCCAAGATCAACACCAAGATTGCTGAGGAGCAGTCTGCTCCGGCAAGCCCTAGGTTTTGTCCCGTTGAAGCAGACGCTCCTGACAAGTGTTGCTCCGGCAAGCTTGCCGGGGAACGTCAAGCTGTGGCTGAGCCGCAGGTTCTCGCCGTAGAAGTGGATGTACCCGCAGCTGCAGATGTGCCTGTAGTCCTTGTTGTCGAGCCACAAGCTCCAGCATGGGCACAGCAGATTGTCCGTTTCCTTCAGACAAGAGAACTTCCCGAAGAGCAAGAAGAAGCGGAAAGAGTAGCCCGGCAGTCAAGTATGTACCAGTTTGTTGACAACACACTGTACAGAAGAAGACTCAACGGTGTGAAATTGAAGTGTATTCACCGGGAAGATGGACAAAAGCTGTTCGCGGAGATACATGGAGGCATATGTGGTCACCACATTGGCGCAAGAGCACTTGCCGGCAAAGCATTCCGGCAAGGTTTCTTTTGGCCGACAGCCCTCGAGGATGCAACTGCACAAGTAACCAAGTGTGAAGCGTGCCAGTTCCATGCCAAGCAGATTCACCAGCCAGCTCAAGCTCTCCAAACGATCCCTTTGTCCTGGCCCTTCTCGGTCTGGGGGCTCGACATCCTCGGCCCCTTTCCCCGAGCAGTCGGGGGCTTTGAGTACTTGTACGTTGCAATCGACAAGTTCACAAAGTGGCTGGAAGTGGAAGCAGTGAGGAAGGTGACAGCACAGTCAGCAGTCAAGTTCTTCAAGTCGATTGTTTGCCGCTTCGGGATCCCTAACAGGATCATCACCGACAAGGGTACGCAATTCACGAGCCACACCTTCATGCAGTACGTCCAAGATCTTGGCGCCAAGGTCTGTTTCGTTTCTATTGCTCACCCGAGAAGCAACGGTCAAGCGGAGAGGGCAAATGCTGAAGTGCTGCGTGGGCTCAAGACCAGAACTTTCGACAGGCTGCACAAGTGCGGAAGAAACTGGATCGAGGAGCTGCCGGTGGTTCTTTGGTCGATCAGGATGATGCCAAATCGAGCCACTAGCCAGACACCTTTCGCTCTAGTCTATGGAGCAGAGGCAGTTCTCCCCACGGAACTCGTATACGGGTCACCTTGAGTTCTCGCTTATGATGAGCTCGAGCAAGAGCAGCTGCGACAAGATGAAGCGCTGCTCCTTGAGGAAGACCGTCTTCAGGCTGCTGTACGAGCTGCTCGCTACCAGCAAGCTTTGCACCGCTACCATAGCCGCAAAGTTAATGCCAGAAATAGCATTGCAATCGCCCTCAACCTGGGCCTGCGACAAGCTATCTATTAGAGCCCAAAATAGAGTTATATTACAAGGTAGCTTGTCGCAGCTCTAATAGATTGTTCTCATAACATGACCAGCAGCGACAAGAAAAGAAGAAAACGGGCGAGCCTAGTCTACGCGATCGCCCTCAACCCTCTTGATCCTGCTCACCTTGTCCACAATGGGTGCGACAAGGGCCTTGAGCGCTTCCAGATCAGCATCCGGCGGCAGGGACTTGAGGACGTTGGTGAGGTTGAGGCCTGGATTGCGGAAGGCCACCTTCACGAACACCTTTTGAAGAGCTCCCGCGTAGATCTTGTGCGACTCGTCGGCCAGCCGCTTTGGAGTCGTCTCCCGGAGTCGTTGCAGGGCCGTCGCCACGCCTTTGAAGAACAGAGTGAGCTTGGCGCTGGGTTGGAGGTTCTCATCGGAGGGATACCCGAGATCCTCCATCCCCAGCTGTGCCAGCTCCTTGTCAATATCTGTGGCAGCATTCACGAGACCCTCCGTCCAGTGCTCGACGGTCTCCCTGAAAGTGTTCTGGACGGCAGCAGCACTCGCCAGCAGCGCCTTCTCGGCCTTGATCTCCTCCTTCAAGGCCGCCTCCCGCTCCCTGGCGCCATCCAGCGTCTTGGTCAAAGTGGTCAGCTTCAACTCAAGATCTGTGTTGGAGTCCTTGGCGGTGCTGAGCTCCTTGCCCTTCTCGGCGAGACGAACCTGCAGCTCTGAGTTGCTGTGGGCGTCCTTCTCCCGCTCATGCTTGAGCGTGGCAAGCTCTTCACCTCTCGCCTTGAGATCGGCCTCCAGCTGCGCCACCTTCGTCTCCAAGTCCTTCTTCGCGGCCTCGGCAGCTGCGGCAGCGTCGTCTGCTTGCTTGAGAGCTCCGCCGAATGATTGCTCGCGCGCGGCAAGCTCCTCTTCCTGGCTGTCGAGGTTGATCTTCCGCTGCGCCAGCTCGCCCTCCTGCACAGACAGCTTCTCAGCGGCAAGCCGCTGTTGCTCTTCGACGTCAGCCTTCTCAAGGAAGAAGGCCTTCTACTCCTCGGCGAGCTGCTCCCGCTCCTCTGCCAAGGACCGGAGAGCTTCCTGGTGAAGACCCCGGAGCTCCTCCGCGCGCTTCTCGATGTCAGCTCCCGCCTTCGCGGCAAGCGCCTCGCGGGATTCCAGCTTGGCTTGCCGGGCGTGGTAGAGCAACAACAGCTTCCGCAGCAGCCGCTCCTCCTCAGGCTCGCCGCTGCTGCTGCTCGGCGCGTCAACTAGCGTCAGCCCAGCGGAGGCGAGCACCTCTCCATCAAAACTCTCTCCCTCGATCGGCGCCCTGGAGCTTGACGCCCAGGGGAGTTTGATGAAGACGCCATCGCCGGCCTTCAAGTAGCCGCCTGGCTGGGGCTCTTCGGAGCCTGGCGCAGCGGCAGCGGCGGAGGGATCGGCAGTCGGTGTAGCGCCTGGCGCTCCTGCGGCCTCAGGGCCGTCAGTGCGATCGCTAGACCCCTCGCCAGCTGCTGCGGCGGCAGCCTTGGCGGCCTCTGCGCCGGCGGGATCATAAGAGCCAGCTGCTTCTTCGGTGGCAGCGGCGTCGTCAGCAACAACCTCAGTCTCCATCGGCTCAGCAGCAGATGGATCTGACAGCCGGAAAAGGAAAATAAGTCAAGCAAATTTCCAAAAAGAAGAAGAACCCAAGGGAAGTTTCAAAGCAAGAGGATTACTTGTGCCGGGTTCTGCAGTCGTGGTCTCCGCCTCCGGGGGGGCGCTGGTGCTGTCCCTTGCCGGAGACTTCTCCCTCACCGGAGACTTCTCCCTTGCCGGAGAGTTCTCCCTTGTCGGAGAACTCCCCCTTGCCGGAGAACTCCCCCTTGCCGGAGAACTCTCCCTTGGCGGCGTAGTTGAAGCAGATGGCACGTCGGGGGCGGTCTCCGGGCGCTCCTGCTGGGGCTGCTCTGCTCCTACACAAACCAACAATCAAGATATCAGCAAAGATAGAGCATCCACGCGCGCCTAACAGCGGAAAGCAAACCATATACTTACGCTGGGGGCTGCTCTGAAGATTAGTTGTCGGGTCCGGTAAGGTGGACTCAGTGGGTTCGTCCTCGACGATGATCACCTCCTCTCTCCTCACCGGGACCTTGTGTCGGGGAAACTGGGCACCCACGAACACCTATGGGACCGGAGCCCCTTCTACGTTGCGGTAAGGGGGCGGAGGGAGCACGGAGAGCAGATCGAGGGGCACACGCGGGCAGTTTACCCAGGTTCGGGCCGCGCGAACGCGTAAAACCCTACTCCTGCCTTTGGTTGTATTGAGTTTTCGAGCTCGGGAGCTTGAAGATCTACAGTACTAGCTGCACCGAGCGAGGGAGTGGTCTTGTTTCTGGAATCGAACCCCCTCTACGTTGTGCATGTGCCTCCTTTTATAGCTCAAAGGGGTCACCGACAGGTGCCAACATAGAGGAGGGTAAAAATGTAAAATTGGTGGTGGTTGTAACAGTGCATGAATAGTGTATGAACAGTGGTCTTCACCTAACTCTGACGGTGGGGGACAAGGGCATTGAATGCCCATCGCCGTCGCCCCAAAAGCGTCTGTCCATGCGTCTCCATTCGCCACGGCGATGGCCTCGTCACCGCGGCTTGCCACCGCGCACCCCAGGCCGCACAGCCATCTGCCACGTGCCCCTGGAAGGGCCCCAGGGCGACGCGTGGCCAGATGACCTGGAGCGCAGGCACACAGTGTATGCTTCCTCCGGCAAGCACCTTTCCGGGGTCGCAACCTTGCCGGGCCCGGAAGCTTGTCGCTCTCCGGGCCCTGCCGGGGCGCACGACGCGCCACATGACATCTTCTGAGGTGTAGTTTTCTGGGCTTCCTGGCAAGCTCCTCTCGCCAGGGTCTTGTGAGAATAGAGCCTTGTGCTTGGAACAGCCTTCCCGGCAAGCTCCTCTTGCCGGGCCTTGATCTTCTGACTTGTATACTTTGTTCTTGAATGGCTTAAAGGGGTCTAGAGTGGGCTTTGGCGGGCGTGTGGTGAGCCAGACCATGGGACGCTGCTACTGCCCGTGCACAAGTCGGGATACTAAGGTAGCCCTACTTTAGTACACCGACAGGAGCCCCCGGGCCTGGGCCACACACGGTGCCGAGCGTTGTTGGGCCAGGCCCAGAACAGTACACGGGCACACGCGGCCCACGGCGCGCCGTTTCCCACTCCAGATTCGCCGCATCCCTCCCTAACGGCACACGTCGATTGCGGCGTCGTGGGAGAGATCGTGGCCTGCATCTTTAATGGAGAAATGTGGAACGTCCCCCACTTCCCTCTTAAAAGCAGAGGAAGCAGGGGCAGTTTCCCCCATTACTTTCATTGTGCCTTGAATCTCCAGAAACCCCCGCCGCTCTCTGCCTCCCCTCAGGTCGACAGAGAGCCGAGCCCCACCCTTCCCCCGCCGTCCCCA
>LR738710.1:655742408-655809959 GCA_902687465.1 Secale cereale
CCTCCCGCTGCCCCCGCCATGGCTCCGAAAAGCAGCAAGGCGAAGAGCGACAAGGCGAAGAAGGAGAAATCTGAGCAGGCGGCAAAGCTGGCAGCCATGCGGAGAAGGATGGTGGTCTTCCCGCCGAGGCTCGGCCCGAGGGAGCTGCGGGACAAGTACTACTTGTTCTGGGCGAGGGAGACGAAGGATCACCCGCGCACCAGAGTCCTCCCCGTCGTGGCCGTCGACATGTTCCCGGGAGGTTACTACTACTTCGCTGCATTCTTCCATTGCGGTATCTGTCCTCCGTATTCGGAGTTCTTCTGTGATGTGATGAACACGTATGGCCTCCACCTCTTAGATTTCACCCCAAATACCGTTCTCACCTTGGCCGTTTTCGCACATCTGAGCGAAAACTATGTCGGGGTCCACCCAAATGTAGCTCTTTTCCGCCACTTCTTTACGCCTAGAGTAGAGTCCGGATCCCCACTCTCCGGCGGCATCTCCTGGATCTTTAGGTTGAACAAGAAGGAGGCGTACTTGAAAGGAGAGCTTCGCGGCAAGTGGGAGGAGTGGAGAGCCGATTGGTGCTGGATTCTGGAAAATGCTCCCGAGCAGTTTACCTCGTCGCGCCAAACTGCAATAGTGCGCGGCAAGGATTGGAGCGACTTGGCCCCGGAGGACGACAAGCTGCAGATCGCCCTTACTAGGATCCTTCGCCTCCGGGCCGCCAACCTGACTGTAGGAGAAGTTGGGGCTGATTTCCTCCGCCGCCGCATCGCCCCTCTGCAGGAAAGGAAAAGGCCTGCCTGGGAGTTCGGCAATGCGACAGACCGCATGAGGCTGCGTCCCGGGCTGAACTACAACTTCACCGTCTTGGAGCTGAAGGGGATGGTCCGGGAGCTGTTCAAGCATGACCCCAACCACCCGGAATGGTTCAGGCTGTCGGTCGGAGTAGTTCCTCTGTGTAACAATACAGCCCTTAGCGCCATCCGTGCGGTGATGCCCGAATGCGACTCCCACGGGGTCGTCCCCACTTGGCTGGTGCCTTCGGCGGAGACCGTGCAGGCTTTCTTTGATAATCTTTTGGAGCGGCCACGCAACGCCGAGGAGAGAAAAGGCCTCACCCGGACGACCACCGACCGGGATGTGGCCTACATAGCCAACAGGATGGAGGAGGCCGCCGCAGCTGCAGCTGCGGGTGAGTTCGGGTACATCGTGGACGAGGCGGAAGCAGCGGACGCGGTGAGCCAGGCTGAGGAGGAGGAAATCCTCAAGCTGTTGAAGCTCACGCCCGAGGAGTTTGCCGGGGAGCCTACCGGGGAGCCTGCCGGGATGGGCGAGGCTCCCGGGCAGGGTACCGAGTCCAGCGGGCCCGCCGAGGAGGAGGGGGACGCCGAGTCCAGTGATTCTGACGAAGACTCTGGCGGGTCTCTGAATCTTGACGACGACGCCTCCTCATCCTCGGAGAATTCTCTGCCGCCACCAAGCCCTCCGCAATAACAGAAGAAGTGCCTCCGCAAGGCCACCGAGACGACGAGGCCACAGGCGTCCCGACAACAGCCGAAGCATCGTGCGACGCGTGCCACCACGACGAGCAAGGTCGTCAAGGAGGCGCCCCGAGCCCGAGCGACAAGCGGAGGAGGATCTTCCCGGAGTGGCTCTGGTGCTCCTTCTGCCCCTCGGTCCTCAGCGACGACCGGTGCTGGGTCTTCACAGCCCACAGCCTCGGAGCCCGCCAAGCGCCCGAGGGAGCCTTCTCCTCCGGCTCCTCGCGCTGGAGCACGCGAGGCGGGGTTTGACTTCTCCGCCCTCAGCTCCGACGAAGAGGAGGAAGAGTAAGCACTTGCAATTTCTGTTTCCTCGATTTTTGTTGCTTCCGTCTTGATTTCTTTTTTGTCTAACTCCGATCTTGTTTGGTTTCCAGGACCTTGACTCAGCGGATGGCGAAGAGGGCCAAGATCCCTATGGTCAACATCGAGGACGACGAGCCTGCCGCAGCGACGGGGGACGCGCCAACGACAGGCTTGCCGGGCCAACCTGCTGCTCCGAGGAGCAGCCCCCAGCGCAGCCCCCAGCGTAAGCCTTGTGTTCTCTTTTCCGCTTGATGGGTGCGCTTGAGCTTGTTGCCCTTACTGATGTCTTGTTGTCTTGTGCAGAAGTGGAGCCGCAGCCACAGGAGCACCAGGAGGTCGCCCCCGACGAGCCGCTTGCTCCACCCTCCCCGCCAAGGATGAGCTCCCCGGCAAGGGACAGCGCTCCGCCAAGGACGGGTACTCTGCCGAGGGCGAGTACCCCGCCAAGGGCGAGCAGCCCGAGAAGGGTGAGCACCCCGCCAAGGGAGGGCGCAAGCGGCCCTCCGCCCGCAGGGGCCACTACTACGCCGCCAAGGGAGAACTCCCCGGCGAGGGACCCCGTCATCGAAGAGGCCCGCGCAGGTAAACCCTTGTACTTTCTTCTTCTTGGATTCTTCTTTTTGGAAGTTTGCTTGACGATCTTTCTTTTCTTTTTCTTCTGCTAGATCCTCCCGCCCCGGAGCTGATGGAAACGGAGACCACCGCCGAGGAGGGCATGCACGGCGACGGCGGCAACGCTACCACCGCCGAGGAAATGGCTGGAGCCGACGAGCCAGCCGTCGAAGAGACCGCCCCGACCGCTGACGCCGCCGCTGGGGAAGGGACCGGCGACCATACTGCTGGCCCGGAGGCCGCAGGAGCGCCGGACGCTGCACCGGCCGCCGACCCCTCCGCCCCCGCGGACCGGTCGGGTGTCTATCTGGAGGCCGCCAACGGGGTCTTTATTCAAGTCCCGTGGGCGTCCTCGTCTAGGGCACCCGCGGAGGGAGAGACCTTCGACGGAGAGGTTCTCGCCTCCGCCGGGTTGAAGGTTGTTGATGCGCCCGGCAGCAGCGACGAGCCCGAAGAGGAAAGACTCCTTCGTCGACTCCTGGCCTTGTACCGGGCCAGGCAGGCTAAGTTGGAGTCTCGGGAGGCTCTGGCCGCCAAGGCTGGTGCTGACCTGGAGAAGCGCGCCGCGGAGCTCCGTGCCGCCAACCAGGCGGCCCTCCGGAACTTGGCGGAGGAGCGCGAAGAGCTTGTCGGGGCGCATTAAGCATTCATCCTCGAAAAGGCCGAGGTCGAGGAGCAGCAGTGTCTGGCCGCCGAGGACCTATATCGACGGGAGGGAGAACTCAACCAGTGGAAGGTCGACCTCGAAAACCACGAGGACGACCTCACCGCCCGGGAGCAAGCCATCGGTGGGGCTCTGCAGGAGGCGAGGGACGCCGCTGCTGCCGCAGAGACTGCCAAGAGGGATCTGGAGGCCAGGGTGGCGCAGATGGAGCTGAACTTGAAGGCGAGTGAAGACAGGGTCACCGCGCTCAACGTGGCGCGGGAGAAGGACGCTCACACCAACTCGGAGCTGCAAATCCGCCTCTCCGAGAAGGGCAAAGAGCTCACTGATGCCAGGGACTCCATTGCCGATTTAGAGCTGAAGGTTTCCACCCTTACTGACTCGCTTGACGCTGCCCGGGATCGCGAGACAAAGCTGAAGGATGAACTCCGCACTGAGAGGCTCTTGCTGGAGAGCGCCGCCGTCTCGCAAAACAACTTCCAGCGGACGGTGGAGCAGTGGACTGATGAACTCGTCGCCTCCGCCGCCAACATTGACATGGAGATGATGGCGGAGCACCTCGTGTACTCCCCCGACGAGAGCCTCCCCCACAGCGCCAAACTGAGTCTGTTCTTCAGGGGAGTGGCGCCGGCGCTTGCGCGGCTGCGGGAGAAGATCCCCGTGCAGCTGGCCGACGAGGCGCGCCGGCTCTGCATGGGCACTATGGAGCGGGTGTTGTCGAAGATTGTCTACCGCAACCCCGGGATCAACCTCGTCAACGTTCTCCGGACTCTGCCGCCTGAAGCTGACCAAGAGGCGCTGAAGGCGCAAGTCGCCCACATCGTAGCCAAGGTGGGCAAGGTCCAGAGGGTCGATGGAGACCGCAGGGACTAGGCTTCCTTCTTTCTGCTTCCTTTGCCGCTGTAGATTAAGTTATAGGTAGTAGTTGGTTAGAACAGCGGCAAGTTATCTTGTAATATAACTCTTATTTTGGACAATCAACGCAGTGTTATCTCCCTTGTTTAGCCCTTTCACTCTGTATGCTTTCCACCCTGCGCTTTTAGGGAACTTGCCGGCAAAGGGACCTTTGCCGCGAGCGCTGAGTGCGGGACTCCTAGCAGCCTGCTAGCAAAGCCCTTACCGGCAAGAAACCTTGCCGCAGCTAGTCGCAGCACACTTAGGCTGTTGAGCGAACTCGAAAACGAAGTAAGGGCGCGACACTTGTCACAGCTCACTTAAGCCGTTGAGCGTGCTCGAAACAAAGTAAGGGTGCGGCTAGTCACGGGTAGGTTCCTCCGCGCACAGGTTTTCCATACAAAGTGTGGCTGTTCAAGGAAGACAACTAAAATTTCAAAAAATTTAAATTGCTCAAAATCTGGCAACTTAGCTTTCATGGATCGCTTGCTTCCCGGCGAGGCTTTCCTTTCTTGAACAGCACTTGGTCCACACCTCTATCTCCTTCCCCCCGGCAAACTTGTGCGCGAGGAACACTTCTTCTGTTTAAGAGAGAAAGGGAAAGAGGAGGAAACACAAGT
The DNA here is from genome assembly GCA_902687465.1 of Secale cereale. Taxonomy (NCBI): domain Eukaryota; kingdom Viridiplantae; phylum Streptophyta; class Magnoliopsida; order Poales; family Poaceae; genus Secale; species Secale cereale. The sequence goes on from LR738710.1 coordinate 655,747,034, forward strand.
AGGGAGCCTTGCGGGTTGTTGCTTCTTACCGGGGATGTGTGCTGCACAAAATGTCAGATGATGCATGCAAGTAGAAATAAAAGCATGAAATGACAAATAGTGCGAGGCACAAAAGTTTTACTGATGCACGGGATCTGCGCCCGGCTTTGTACAAAGGTTTACATGCAACAGCGGCAATACTTGTACAAAAGGTGGTTACCGGAGCGGATCACGGCAACCGCGCCTTATGGGTGAAACTTGCGAAGATGCTCGATGTTCCAGGAATTGCTCACCGGCAAGCCTTCTTCGGTCTCAAGGCGGACGGCGCCGGGCCATGTGACTTGTCTCACCCGATAAGTGCCTTCCCACTTCGGCGTCAACTTGTTGGAATTCTTGGCGGACTGAACGTGCCGAAGAACAAGGTCGCCTTCCTCGAGACTCCTGGCCTTGACCTTGCGGCTATGGTAGCGACGCAAGGCTTGCTGGTATCGAGCAGCTCATACAGCAGCCTGGAGACGTTCCTCCTCAAGGAGCAATGCATCATCTTGTCGCAGTTGCTCTTGCTCGAGCCCATCGTAAGCGAGCACTCGAGGAGACCCGTATACGATTTCTGTGGGGAGAACTGCCTCTACTCCATAGACAAGAGCAAAGGGTGTCTGTCCGGTGGCTCGATTTGGTGTCGTCCTGATTGACCAAAGAGCCGCCGGCAACTCCTCTATCCAGTTTCTTCCGCACTTGTGCAGCCTGTCGAAGGTTCTTGTCTTGAGCCCGCGCAGCACTTCAGCATTTGCCCTCTTTGCTTGACCATTGCTCCTCGGGTGAGCAACAGAAGCAAAGCAGTGAAGGAAATATGCCCTAGAGGCAATAATAAAGTTGTTATTTATATTTCCTTATATCATGATAAATGTTTATTATTCATGCTAGAATTGTATTAACCGGAAACTTAGTACATGTGTGAATACATAGACAAAACAGTATGTCCCTAGTATGCCTCTACTAGACTAGCTCATTGATCAAAGATGGTTATGTTTCCTAGCCATATACATGAGTTGTCATTTCATCAACGCGATCACATCATTAGGAGAATGATGTGATGGACAAGACCCATCCGTTAGCATAGCACTATGATCGTTTAGTTTTACTGCTATTGCTTTCTTCATGACTTATACATGTTCCTATGACTATGAGATTATGCAACTCCCGAATACCGTAGGAACACCTTGTGTGCTATCAAACGTCACAACGTAACTGGGTGATCATAAAGATGCTCTACAGGTATCTCCGAAAGTATTCGTGGTGTTGGCATAGATCAAGATTAGGATTTGACACTCCGAGTGTCGGAGAGGTATCTCTGGGCCCTCTCGGTAACACACATCACAATAAGCCTTGCAAGCAAAAGACTAATGAGTTAGTCACGAGATGATGTGTTACGGAACGAGTAAAGAGACTTGCCAGTAACGAGATTGAACTAGGTATAGAGATACCGATGATCGAATCTCGGGCAAGTAACATACCGATGACAAAAGGAACACCGTATGTTGTTATGCGGTTTTGACCGATAAAAGATCTTCGTAGAATATGTAGGAGCCAATATGAACATCCAGGTTCCGCTATTGGTTATTGACCGGAGATGAGTCTCGGTCATGTCTACATAGTTCTCGAACCCGTAGGGTCCGCACGCTTAACGTTTGATGACGATCGGTATTATGAGTTTATGAGTTTTGATGTACCGAAGGTAGTTCGGAGTCCCGGATGAGATCACGGACATGACGAGGAGTCTCGGAATGTCCGAGACATAAAGATTGATATATCGGACGACTATATTCGGACACCGGAAGTATTCCGGAAAAGTTTCGGATTTAACGGGATTGCCGGAGGGGGTTACCGGAACCCCCTACGAAAGGGGATGGTCAATAGTGGGCCTTAAGGGAAAGAGAGAGGCAGCCCATAGGGCTGGCCGGCGCCCCACCTAGGGTTCCTAGTTGGACTAGGATTGGGGGGCGCCACCTCTCCCTCTTTTCCTTTCCCTCTCTTCCTTCTTTGGTTATTCCTACTAGGAATAGGATTGTAATCCTATTCCTAGTAGGATTGCACCCCTAGCCGCACCAGAGAACGGCCGGCCGGCCTCCACCCTTGCTCCTTTATATACGGGGGCAGGGGGGCACCCAAAGACACACAAGTTGAATTGTTCCAGCCGTGTGCGGTGCCCCCCTCCACAGAAACACACCTCGGTCATACCGTCGCGGTGCTTAGGCGAAGCCCTGCGCCGGTGAATACATCATATCCGTCACCACGCCGTCGTGCTGACGAAACTCTCTCGTGAAGCTCAACTGGATCAAGAGCTCGTGGGACGTCATTAAGCTGAACGTGTGCTGAACGCGGAGGTGACGTACGTTCGGTCCTTGATCGGTTGAATCGCGAAGAATTCGACTACATCAACCGCGTCACTTGACGCTTCCGCCTCCGGTCTACGAGGGTACGTAGACACACTCTTCCCTCTCGTTGCTATGCATCTAGTAGATAGATCTTGCGTGATCGTAGGAAAATTTTAAAATACTACGTTCCCCAACAGTGGCATCATGAGCCAGGTCTATGCGTAGATGATATGCACGAGTAGAACACAATGAGTTGTGGGCGATACTAGTCATACTGCTTACCAGCATGTCATACTTTGCTTCGGCGGTATTGTGAGATGAAGCGGCCCGGACCGACATTAAGCGTACGCTTACGCGAGACTGGTTTCACCGTTATGAGCACTCGTTGCTTAAAGGTGACTAGCGGGTGTCTGTCTCTCTCACTTTAGCTGAATCAAGTGCGGCTACGCCCGGTCCTTGTGAAGGTTAAAACAGCACATACTTGACGAAACATCATTGTGGTTTTGTATGCGTAGGTAAGAACGGTTCTTACTAAGCCCGTAGCAGCCACGTAAAACTTGCAACAACAAAGTAGAGGACGTCTAACTTGTTTTTGCAGGGCATGTTGTGATGTGATATGGTCAAGACATGATGAGTTATACCGTTTTTGTATGAGATGATCATGTTTTGTAAAGTTATCAACAACTGGCAGGAGCCATATGGTTGTCGCTTTATTGTATGAAATGCAATCGCCATGTAATTGCTTTACTTTATCACTAAGCGGTAGCGATAGTCGTAGAAGCAATAGTTGGCGAGACGACAACGATACTACGATGGAGATGAAGGTGTCACGCCGGTGATGAAGGTGATCATGAAGGTGCTTTGGTGATGGAGATCAAAAGCAAAAGATGATGATGGCCATATCATGTCACATATTTTGATTGCATGTGATGTTTATCTTATTATGCTTCTTATTTTGCTTAGTTCGACGGTAGCATTATAAGATGATCCCTTACTAAATTTCAAGGTATAAGTGTTCTCCCTGAGTATGCAACATTGCGAAAGTTCGTCGTGCCGAGACACCACGTGATGATCGGGTGTGATAAGCTCTACGTTCAAATACAACGGGTGTAAGCCAGTTTTGCACACGCAGAATACTCGGGTTAAACTTGACGAGCCTAGCATATGCAGATATGGCCTCGGAACACTGGAGACCGAAAGGACGAGCGTGAATCATATAGTAGATATGATCAACATAAGATGTTCACCATTGAAACTACTCCATCTCACGTGATGATCGGACATGGTTTAGTTGATTTGGATCACGTGATCATTTAGATGACCGGAGGGATGTCTATCTAAGTGGGAGTTCTTAAGTAATATGATTAAATTGAACTTTAATTTATCATGAAGTTAGTCCTGGTAGTATTAGCATATCTATGTTGTAGATCAATAGCTCGCGAAGTTGCTCCCCGTTTATTTTTCATATGTTCCTAGAGAAAACCAAGTTGAAAGATGTTAGTAGCAATGATGCGGAATTGTTCCGTGATCTGAGGATTATCCTCATTGCTGCACAGAAGAATTATGTCCTTGATGCACCGCTAGGTGACAGGCCTATTGCAGGAGCAGATGTAGACGTTATGAACGTTTTGACAAAAGCTCGATATGATGACTACTTGATAGTTTAGTGCACCATGCTTTACGGCTTATAACCGGGATTTCAAAAACGTTTTGAAACACCACGGAGCATATGAGATGTTCCAAGAGTTGAAATTAGTATTTCATACTCATGCCCGTGTCGAGAGGTATAAGACCTCTGACAGTACTTTGCCTACCAGATGGAGGAGAATAGCTCAACCAGTGAGCATGTGCTCAGATTGTCTGGGTAGTACAATTGCTTGAATCAAGTGGGAGTTAATCTTCCAGATAAGATAGTAATTGACAAAGTTCTCTAGACACTATCACCAAGTTAGTAGAACTTCGTGATGAACCATAATATGCAAGGGATAACGAAAGTAATTCCCGAGCTCTTCGCGATGCTGAAATCGGCGAAGGTAGAAATCAAGGAAGAGCATCAAGTGTTGATGGTTAACCAGACCACTTGTTTCAAGTAAAGGGCAAAGGGATAGAAGGGGAACTTCAAGAAGAATGACAAGCAAGTTGTCACTCCAGTGAAGAAACCCAAAGCTAAACTCAAGCCTGAAACAAGTGCTTCTACTGCAAAGGAAATGGTCACTAGAAGTGGAACTGCCCTAGATATTTGGCGGATAAGAAGGATGGCAAAGTGAACAAAGGTATATTTGATATACAGATTATTGATGTGTATTTTACTAGTGTTCATAGCAACCCCTCGGCATTTGATATTGGTTCAGTTGCTAAAGAGTAGTAACTCGAAATGGGAGTTGCATAATGAACAGAAACTAGTTAAAGGATGAAGTGACGATGTGTATTGGAAGTAGTTCCAAGATTGATATGATCATCATCGCACACTCCCTATACTTTCGGGATTAGTGTTGAACCTAAATAAGTGTTATTTGGTGTTGAGCATGAATATGATTTGATCATGTTTATTGCAATACGGTTATTCATGTAAGTTAGAGAATAATTGTTGTTCTGTTTACATGAATAAAACCTTCTATGGTCATACACCCAATGAAAATGGTTTGTTGGATCTCGATCGTGGTGATACACATATTCATAATATTGAAGCCAAAAGATGCAAGGTTAATAATGATAGTGCAACTTATTTGTGGCACTGCCGTTTAGGTCATATTGGTGTAAAGCGCATGAAGAAACTCCATAGTGATGGACTTTTGGAATCACTTGATTATGAATCACTTGGTGCTTGCGAACCATGCCTCATGGGCAAGATGACTAAAACTCCGTTCTCCGGAACTGTGGAGCGAGCAACAGATTTGTTGGAGATCATACATACAGATGTATGTGGACCAATGAGTGTTGAAGCTCGCGGCGGGTATCGTTATTTTCTGACCTTCACTGATGATTTGAGCAGATATGGGTATATCTACTTAATGAAGCACAAGTCTGAAACATTTGAAAAGTTCAAAAGAATTTCAGAGTGAAGTGGAGAATCATCGTAACAAGAAAATAAGAGTTTCTACGATATGATCGTAGAGGTAAAATATTTGAGTTAGCGAGTTTGGCCTTCAATAAAAACAATGTGAAATAGTTTCACTACTCACGCCATCTGGAACACCATAGTGTAATGGTGTGTCCGAACATCATAACCGTACTTTATTATATATGGTGCGATCGATGATGTCTCTTACCGATCTACTACTATCGCTTTTGGGGTTATGCATTAGAGACAGCTACATTCACGTTAAATAGGGCACCATCTAAATCCGTGGAGATGACACCGTATGAACTATGGTTTGACGAGAAACCTAAGCTGTCATTTCTTTAAGTTTCGCACTGCGATGCTTATGTAAAAAAGTTTCAACATGATAAGCTCGAACCCAAATCGGAGAAGTAAATCTTCATAGTATACCCAAAAAGAAACTGTTGGGTACACCTTCTATCACAAATCCTAAGGCAAGGTCTTTGTTGCTAAGAGTGGATCCTTTCTAGAGAAGGAGTTTCTCTCGAAAGAAGTGAGTGGGAGGGAAGTAGAACTTGATGAGGTAATTGTACCTTCTCCCGGATTGGAAAGTAGTACATCACAGAAAATTGTTCCAGTGATACCTACACCAATCAGTGAGGAAGTTAATGATGATGATCATGAAACTTCGGATCAAGTTTCTGCTGAACGTCGTAGATCAACCAGAGTACGTTCCGCACCAGAGTGGTACGGCAACCCAGTTCTGGAAATCATGTTACTAGACCATGATGAACCTACGAACTATGAGGAAGCGATGATGAGCCCAAATTCCGCAAAATGGCTTGAGGCCATGAAATCTGAGATGGGATCCATGTATGAGAACAAAGTGTGGACTTTGGTTGACTTGCCCGATGATCGGCAGGCCATCGAAAATAAATGGATCTTCAAGAGGAAGACCGACGCAAACGGTAATGTTACTGTTTACAAAGCTCGACTTGTTGCAAAAGGGTTTCGACAAGTTCAAGGAGTTGACTATGATGAGACTTTCTCACCCGTAGCGATGCTTAAGTCTGTCCGAATCATGTTAGTAATTGCCGCATTTTATGAAATCTGGCAAATGGATTACAAAACTGCATTCTTTAATGGATTTATTAAAGAAGACTTGTATATGATGCAACCAGAAGGTTTTGTCAATCCTAAAGGTGCTAACAAAATATGCAAGCTCCAGCGATCCATCTATGGACTGGTGCAAGCATCTCGGAGTTGGAATATACGCTTTGATAAGTTGATCAAAGCATATAGATTTATACAGACTTGCGGTGAAGCCTGTATTTACAAGAAGTGAGTGGGAGCACTACAACCTTTCTGATAAGTATATGTGAATGACATATTGTCGATCGGAAATGATGTAGGATTTTCTGGAAAGCATAAAGGAGTGTTTGAAAGGAGTTTTTTCAAAGAAAGACCTTGGTGAAGCTGCTTACATATTGGGCATCAAGATCTATAGAGATAGATCAAGACGCTTGATAAGACTTTCGATGAGTACATACCTTGATAAGATTTTGAAGTAGTTCAAAATGGATCAGTTAAAGAAGGAGTTCTTGCCTGACTTGTAAGGTGTGAAGTTGAGTAAGACTCAAAGCCAGACCACGGCAGAAAAATATAGAGAGAATGAAAGTCATTCCCTATGCCTCAACCATAGGTTCTATAAAGTATGCCATGCTGTGTACAAAACACGTTGTGTACCTTGCCATGAGTTTGACAGGGAGGTACAATAGTGATCCAGGAGTAGATCACTGTACAGCGGTCAAAATTATCCTTAGTAATTAGATGACTAAGGAAATGTTTCTCGATTATGGAGGTGATAAAGAGTTCGTCGTAAAGGGTTACGCCGATGCAAGCTTTGACACTAAATCCAGACGACTCTAAAGTATCAATCTGGATGCGTATTGAAAGTGGGAGCAATTAGCTAGAGTAGCTCCTCTCTAGCATTGTAGACATAGAAATTTGCGAAATACATACGGATCTGAATGTGACAGACCCGTTGACTAAACTTCTCTCACAAGCAAAACATGATCACACCTTATTACTCTTGGGTATTAATCACATAACGATGTGAACTAGATTATTGACAATAGTAAACCCTTTGGGTGTTGGTCACATGGTGATGTGAACTATGGGTGTTGTTCACATAACGATGTGAACTATCGGTATTAAGTCACATGGCGATGTGAGCTAGATTATTGACTCTAGTGCAAGTGGGAGACTGAAGGAAATATGCCCTAGAGGCAATAATAAAGTTGTTATTTATATTTCCTTATATCATGATAAATGTTTATTATTCATGCTAGAATTGTATTAACCGGAAACTTAGTACATGTGTGAATACATAGACAAAACAGTATGTCCCTAGTATGCCTCTACTAGACTAGCTCATTGATCAAAGATGGTTATGTTTCCTAGCCATAGACATGAGTTGTCATTTGATCAACGGGATCACATCATTAGGAGAATGATATGATGGACAAGACCCATCCGTTAGCATAGCACTATGATCGTTTAGTTTTACTGCTATTGCTTTCTTCATGACTTATACATGTTCCTATGACTATGAGATTATGCAACTCCCGAATACCGTAGGAACACCTTGTGTGCTATCAAACGTCACAACGTAACTGGGTGATCATAAAGATGCTCTACAGGTATCTCCAAAAGTATTCGTGGTGTTGGCATATTTCAAGATTAGGATTTGTCACTCCGAGTGTCGGAGAGGTATCTCTGGGCCCTCTTGGTAACACACATCACAATAAGCCTTGCAAGCAAAAGACTAATGAGTTAGTCACGAGATGATGTGTTACAGAACGAGTAAAGAGACTTGCCAGTAACGAGATTGAACTAGGTATAGAGATACCGACGATCGAATCTCGGGCAAGTAACATACCGATGACAAAAGGAACAACGTATGTTGTTATGCGGTTTTGACCGATAAAAGATCTTCGTAGAATATGTAGGAGCCAATATGAACATCCAGGTTCCGCTATTGGTTATTGACCGGAGATGAGTCTCGGTCATGTCTACATAGTTCTCGAACCCGTAGGGTCCGCACGCTTAACGTTTGATGACGATCGGTATTATGAGTTTATGAGTTTTGATGTACCGAAGGTAGTTCGGAGTCCCGGATGAGATCACGGACATGGCGAGGTGTCTCGGAATGTCCGAGACATAAAGATTGATATATTGGACGACTATATTCGGACACCGGAAGTATTCCGGAAAAGTTTCGGATTTAACGGGATTGCCGGAGGGGGTTACCGGAACCCCCTACGAAAGGGGATGGTCAAGAGTGGGCCTTAAGGGAAAGAGAGAGGCAGCCCATAGGGCTGGCCGGCGCCCCACCTAGGGTTCCTAGTTGGACTAGGATTGGGGGGCGCCACCTCTCCCTCTTTTCCTTTCCCTCTCTTCCTTCTTTGGTGATTCCTACTAGGAATAGGATTGCAATCCTATTCCTAGTAGGATTGCACCCCTAGCCGCACCAGAGAAGGGCCGGCCGGCCTCCACCCTTGCTCCTTTATATACGGGGGCAGGGGAGCACCCAAAGACACACAAGTTGAATTGTTCCAGCCGTGTGCGGTGCCCCCCTCCACAGAAACACACCTCGGTCATACCGTCGCGGTGCTTAGGCGAAGCCCTGCGCCGGTGAATACATCATATCCGTCACCACGCCGTCGTGCTGACGAAACTCTCCCGTGAAGCTCAACTGGATCAAGAGCTCGTGGGACGTCATCAAGCTGAACGTGTGCTGAACGCGGAGGTGCCGTACGTTCGGTCCTTGATCGGTTGAATCGCGAAGAAGTTCGACTACATCAACCGCGTCACTTGACGCTTCCGCCTCCGGTCTACGAGGGTACGTAGACACACTCTTCCCGCTCGTTGCTATGCATCTAGTAGATAGATCTTGCGTGATCGTAGGAAAATTTTAAGATACTACGTTCCCCAACAAGCAGACCTTGGCGCCAAGGTCTTGGACGTACTGCATGAAGGTGCGACTTGTGAACTGTGTGCCGTTGTCGGTGATGATCCTGTTAGGGATTCCGAAACGGCAAACAATTGACCTAAAGAACATGACTGCTGACTGTGCGGTCACCTTTCTCACTGGTTCCACTTCTGGCCACTTTGTGAACTTGTCGATTGCTACGTACAAGTACTCAAAGCCCCCGACTGCGCGGGGAAAGTGGCCGAGGATATCGAGCCCCCAGACCGAGAAGGGCCAGGACAAAGGGATCATCTGGAGAGCTTGAGCTGGCTGGTGAATCTTCTTGGCATGGAACTGGCACGCTTCACACTTGGTTACTTGCGCAGTTGCATCTTGGTGGCCACATATGCCTCCGTGTATCTCTGTCAACAGCTTCTGTCCATCTTCCCGGGGAATGCACTTCAATCTGACACCGTTGAGTCTTCTTCTGTATAGTTCGTTGTCAACGAACTGGTACATACTTGACTGCATGGTTATCCTCTCTATCTCTTCTGGCTCATCGGGAAGTTCTCCAGTTTGAAGAAAACGAACGATTTGCTGTGCCCATGCTGGAGCCTGAGGCTCAGCAACAAGGACCAAAGGCATCAGCGCTGCTGTGGGGACCTCAGCTTCTACGGCAAGAACCTGCGGCTCTGCCGGAGTTGAGGGTTCCCCGGCAAGCCTGCCGGGGCAAGGCTTGTCGGGAACGCCTGCTTCAACTGTACAGACCCTTGGGTCCGCGGGAGCAGACTGTTCCTCAGCATCTGGGTTGTTGATCTTGGGGACTTTGGCGACGGCTTCAGGAAGATCCGCCGGCAAGTAGTCATCGGAGACCAACTTCCTCTTATTGCTTTGCCCAACTGATGGTGTGACGGATGGCTGAGTCAGCTTGAGCACGAAGGTCCCTGGTTCCACAGGTAACTTCATGGCAGCACACTTTGAGAGGCCATCTGCGACATCGTTCTGAGCTCATGGAACGTGCTCCATCTGCAAGCCTTCAAAGTGTTCTTCAAGCTTCCTCACTTCATCGACATAAGCTTCCATCAAGGGACTCTGGTAACTCTTGTTCACTTGTCGGACCACCAATTGTGAATCTCCCCGCACAATCAGCTTCTTGATCCCAAGTTCGGCTGCAATTCTGAGGCCGGCAAGCAAACCTTCATACTCAGCAGTATTGTTTGTCGCTTGCTCCTTGGGAAAGTGCATTTGGACAACATACTTGAGGTGCTCTCCGGTGGGTGCTATGAGTAACACGCCAGCACCGGCGCCTTGCAGCGAGAAAGCACCATCAAAGTACATTATCCACTCTTTGCTTGCTTCTTGGACGGGGATGTGTAGGATCGAAGAAGTAGGTCTAGAGGGGGGGTGATTAGACTACTTGACAAGATAAAATTTCTGTCTTTTATCAAGGACAGATTTTGGCAGTTTTGCAACTAAGATTATGTCAAGCAACACACTACACATGCAATTCTAGAGTATGAGCAGCGGAAAGTAAATTGCATATATAGTAAATGGAAGTGGAGAAGATCAAACGCAGTTTGGTGACACGGAGATTTTTGTCGTGGTTCCGATAGGTGGTGCTATCGTACATCCACGTTGATGGAGACTTCAACCCACGGAGGGTAACGGCTGCGCGAGTCCACGGAGGGCTCCACCCACGAAGGGTCCACGAAGAAGCAACCTTGTCTATTCCATCACGGCCTACGCCCACGGAGGACTAGCCTTACTCGGGGTAGATCTTCACGAAGTAGGCGATCTCCTTGCCCTTACAAACTTCTTGGTTCAACTCCACATCACGACGGAGGCTCCCAAGCGACACCTAACCAATCTAGGAGGCACCACCCCCCAAAAGGTAATAGACGGTGTTGATGGTGATGAACTCCTTGCTCTTGTGCTTCAAGTGATAAACTCCCCAACACTCAACTCTCCTCACTGATATGGCTGTGGTGGAAGAAAGATTTGAGTGGAAAGCAACTTGGGAAGGCTAGAGATCAAGTTTCATATGGTAGGAATGGAATGGTTTGATCTCAACACAAGGGTAGGTGGTTCACTTCTCAGAAAGTGTGTGGTAGAAGTGGTGGTACTTTCTGATGGCTCTCTTCACGAATGAGGAGGGGGTGGAGGGGTATATATAGCCTCCACACAAAATCCAACCGTTACACACACATTTGACCAATCTCGGTCAGACCGAAGTGAAAACTCGGTTAGACCGAAAGTTCAAATATAGTGAACGTTGGGATTTTCGGTGGGACCGAAAATACCATCTCGGTGAGACCGAAGTGAGTCAAAGGTTAGGGTTTGCCATCTCGGTGAGACCGAAAATATAAACTCGGATATTCCGAATTGATGTCAACTGATCACAGAAGGTTGGCAGCCCTTTTTCGGTGAGACCGAAACTCAGAATCGGTGTGACCGAGAATTTAGGGTTTGGAGAAACAACTGAAGTGGTTCATCTCGGTGGGACTGAGTTGGAGAAATCGGTGTGACCGAGATTACTTATGGGTGTGTGTTAAGTAGTGAATAGTGCTGATAGTTGAGGGAGTTAGATCACCAAGCACTTGAGCAACAAGATCATTAACACAACCTCATCCCCTTTTGATAGTATTGGCTTTCCTATGGACTCAATGTGATCTTTGATCACTAAACCAAAAATGGAGTCTTGAGCTTTTGCCAATGCTTGTCTTAGCATTTTGAGGGGTCCACTTCTTCAGACATTTCCATACCCACATCATCGAACTTTTCTGAAATGATTCTCAAGAGAATATTAGTTCAATGATATATATGTTGTTATTAATTACCAAAACCACCCGGGGATTAGTTGCACTTTCAGATGCTTATCAAGGATATAGCATTTTGAACCAAAGACACGAAAGTATCCCACTTGGGGTTTGTTACCGGTGAGAAGCTCGTATGATGTCTTGCCAAGGAGCTTATGAAGATAAAGCCTGTTGATGGCATGACAAGCTGTCTCGACGGCTTCTCCCCAAAAGTGCTTCGGTGTCTTGTATTCATCAAGCATCGTTCTTGCCATCTCTATGAGCGTTCGGTTCTTCCTCTCAACAACTCCATTTTGTTGAGGAGTGTACGTAGCCGAGAACTCATGTAGAATTCCTTCCTCATCGAGAAAAGAGTCTACATTGGCGTTCTTGAACTCCGTTCCATTGTCACTCCGAACTTTCTTGATCTTCACCTCAAATTGATTTTGGGCCTTTTTGGCAAAGGTCTTGAAGATCCTCTGAACCTGCGATTTATCATCAAGGAAAAATACCCACGTAAATCTGGAATAATCATCAACTATAACTAGACCAAAGGAGTTACCACCAAGGCTTTTGTAAGCATTGGGACCGAAGAGATCCATATGAAGAAGCTCAAGCGGTCTCCTTGTGGTCATGATGTTTTTCACGGGATGACTTCCACCAACTTGTTTTCCTGCTTGACAAGCACTACAAAGTCTATCTTTGTCAAAGAAAACATCTTTAACACCAAGAATATGATCACCTTTGATCAACTTGTCTAAATTACGCATACCAACATGTCCTAGCCTTCTATGCCATAACCAACCTTTAGAGGATTTAGCAATGAAACAAGCTCTAGGTTGGGCTTTCTTAGTGAAATCAACAATATATAGATCACCTCTACGAATACCAGTAAAAGCCATGTTTTGATTATCACGACGAAAGACTTGGCAATCTACTTTGGTGAATAGCACATTGAATCCAAAGTCAGCTAATCTAGACACGGAAAGTAAATTGTATCCAAGAGATTCTACAAGCATGACATTTTGAATAGAGCTATCATGAGATATGGCCACCTTACCAAGGCCAAGTACCTTACCCTTGGAGTTGTCTCCAAAAGTCACATACTTGCGTGGACCATCGTTCTTTGCAAGCTCTCGAAACATGTCTTCGTCTCCGGTCATGTGATCGGTGCATCCACTATCAAGAATCCACTCTTTTCCGCCGGACATGTAGTCTCTCATATTTGCCATAAGATTGAGACTCTTCATGACCTTGTCTAGCTCGGTGTCCGAATCGGAGTAATCATCATCTTGCTCATGCTCATCATCATATTGACCCATAGATTGTTCATCATCAACACCTAGGTCAATTTGATAAGTACTTGCATTAGTTTGATCAATGGAATAATAATCTTCGGAATGCAATGCAAGAGCATTTCTAACTCTAATATTGATAAGACCGGGATCACCCTTCTTTTTCATAAGATCACGAAGCTCAAAGAAGCATTTATCAAAGTTAGGATCATTGGGGTGCAACCTATCAAATTCAATAGTCTTGTGTAGAATTTCATCAAGACCTCTCATAGAGTAGTCCGGATAAAGTTCTTCCAAGAATTTCCATATAGCATAGGCACACTCAAAATTTGTAACAAGATTAAGCAAGTCATCAGGTAACCCTCTAATGATAAGATTCACAGTTCTAAGGTTACGAAGCAAATCAAGCTCTTCATCCATGGTAGGGTGCAAGGGATCAAATGGAGGCACATAGGGGGTCTCAACATATTTGCACAAATTGTACATTTTAAAGATACTAAGCATTTCAGACCTCCAAGAGTTATAAAACCTTCCATCAAGAACAGGCACTCTATGGCTAACACTCCCATCCGTAGACACGTCCATCTTCCTCCAATGGTGTGTAAACCAAAGCAATGGAGACCAAAGCTCTGATACCAATTGTAGGATCGAAGAAGTAGGTCTAGAGGGGGGGTGATTAGACTACTTGACAAGATAAAATTTCTGTCTTTTATCAAGGACAGATTTTGGCAGTTTTGCAATTAAGATCAGGTCAAGTAACATACTACACATGCAATTCTAGAGTATGGGCAGCGGAAAGTAAATTGCATATATAGTAAATGGAAGTGGAGAAGATCAAACGCAGTTTGGTGACACGGAGATTTTTGTCGTGGTTCCGATAGGTGGTGCTATCGTACATCCACGTTGATGGAGACTTCAACCCACGGAGGGTAACGGCTGCGCGAGTCCACGGAGGGCTCCACCCACGAAGGGTCCACGAAGAAGCAACCTTGTCTATTCCATCACGGCCTACGCCCACGGAGGACTAGCCTTACTCGGGGTAGATCTTCACGAAGTAGGCAATCTCCTTGCCCTTACAAACTTCTTGGTTCAACTCCACATCACGACGGAGGCTCCCAAGCGACACCTAACCAATCTAGGAGGCACCACCCCCCAAAAGGTAATAGACGGTGTTGATGGTGATGAACTCCTTGCTCTTGTGCTTCAAGTGATAAACTCCCCAACACTCAACTCTCCTCACTGATATGGCTGTGGTGGAAGAAAGATTTGAGTGGAAAGCAACTTGGGAAGGCTAGAGATCAAGTTTCATATGGTAGGAATGGAATGGCTTGATCTCAACACAAGGGTAGGTGGTTCACTTCTCAGAAAGTGTGTGATAGAAGTGGTGGTACTTTCTGATGGCTCTCCTCACGAATGAGGAGGGGGTGGAGGGGTATATATAGCCTCCACACAAAATCCAACCGTTACACACACATTTGATCAATCTCGGTCAGACCGAAGTGAAAACTCGGTTAGACCGAAAGTTCAAATCTAGTGAACGTTGGGATTTTCGGTGAGACCGAAAATACCATCTCGGTGAGACCGAAGTGTATCTGATATGAACGTTGGAGATTTCGGTGAGACCGAGAAAGAAAACTCGGTTGGACCGATTTGAGAAAGAGTAGGAACATGCCAGAATCGGTTTGACCGAAAATGAATTATCGGTGCGACCGATTTGAGTCAAGGCAGAACCTTGCCCAATTCGGTGAGACCGATAATGCAAACTCGGAAATTCCGAAATGATGTGAAGTGGTTACAGAAGGTTGGCAGTTCAGTTTCGGTGTGACCGATCTCAAACTCGGTGGGACCGATTTTTCTAGGGTTTGGAATATGGCAGAAGTGGTTCATCTCGGTGGGACTGAGTTGGAAGAATCGGTTTGTCCGAGATTACTTATGGGTGTGTGTTAAGTAGTGAATAGTGCTGATAGTTGAGGGAGTTAGATCACCAAGCACTTGAGCAACCAGATCATCAACACAACCTCATCCCCTTTTAATAGTATGGGCTTTTCCTATGGACTCAATGTGATCTTTGATCACTACACCAAAAATGGAGTCTTGAGCTTTTGCCAATGCTTGCCTTAGCATTTTGAGGGGTCCACTTCTTCAATCATCTTGCCATACCAAAGTGATTGGGTTTCCTGAAACATACTTGATAAAGGCATTAGTCCAACCACAAAGTATGTTGTCATTAATTACCAAAACCACCCGGAGAGCAAATGTGCTTTCAATCTCCCCCTTTTTGGTAATTGATGGCAACACACTGAAATTATATTGAACGAAACATCAAAGCTTATTAAAAGGAAGACAGGATTATCATGAAAGCTTTGACAAGCATGTAGTACACAGGCTCCCCCTACAAGTGTGCAAGATTTTCATAGATTATGGTTTTGGACTACCACAAGCACACAAGAGAGATAAGCAAGATGTGCTACATGCAGCTTGGCTATATGCATCAGAGCAGAAGAGAAGTGAAAGTGAGTGATAATGCATATGTGCATGGTGATTTCTTGCAAACAAGTATTTACAGGCAAGTCACCATCATGCACATTCTGCAAGATGCATATACTTACCTTGAGGTTCCTTGGCACTTGTACCTGAAGGGATAATCTTGAGAAAACAAGGTTAGATAACACAAGAGTATTCCTTCAACCCACTGCAAGAACATCAAGAGTACCAAGCCAGGGAGGACATGTATAAAGAGTGTCTCATATTGAGCACAGGCTTGAATCAGCAAACATGTCTCCGAAGCTAAAAGATTTTCAATGAACTCTGAGAGATTTTGCTTTTCATAGGATATCAATTGTGAAGATTCCTCTAAGTCTTCTCCCCTTAAGCTAAAAGATTCCATGAGATACTAATTGTGAGAAAGATACCAATTGTAAGAACAAGGGGTGTGAAGGAAAAAGCAAAATCAAAAGAAAGATGCCAATTGTAATGTCCAATGTAAAATACGACAAAGCTTTGATGTGATTCTCTCCCCCTTAAGATAAGATTGCTTTTCTTCTTCCCTTAAGTCTTCTCTTCTCCCCTACTCCCCCTAGTCCTCTCCCCCTAAGTTCTCTCCCCCTTTGACATCAAGTGCCGAAAAGGACAGGAAACTAGGTAGGACAGGAAAGATGGAAAGAAAGAAAGAAAGAAAGAAAGAAAGTGGGATCCTTAAGAATCACAACTGGACAAACAAGAACATGCACAGAGAAACAATTTGAGTCCAAATTTGAGTCCTCTCCTCTTTTAAAATTTAAGAAATCGAGTCTGAATTTGAGGCCTCTCCCCCTTAAAAGTAGAGAAAGAATTCAGATCACTTTGCGAGGAGTATTTCAAAAGATTTGCAAGGAATTTGTAAAAGATTTTCAAGGAATTGATCAGAGCCATAAAAAGATTTCCAGAAGGATATTCACAAAGAAACATAAGAAAAGAAATAAAAGAAATTCTAGATGAAGTTTTTTTTTTTTTTTTTTTAAAGAAAACTCAATGAGAGAACATAAGAGAAAACAGAAAAACTCCAAAAGCATATGTACTTCATCTAGATAAAGGTCGGCGACAAAGTCACCTATGTTTGAGTATATTGACTTAGGAGTCAAATGAGGACATTTGATCATAGGTCATACTCATCGTTTAAGCTCAAAATGGGGTTGCCATTTTTCGATTAAGCATTTGATGTGATCACATCTTATGAAGCTGCTTGTACTCATGACTTTGAGTAAAGCTTCTTAAAGATGTGAAGAACATACCTTGGGCTTGTTGTTGCTTTACTCATGTAGGTAAGCTTGATGTAGGTGCTCATTGAATGTGAAGTTGGAGCGCCATTTCTACTTGTGTAGTTCATCTTCCTACATGGGTTAGGCAAGCAAGGAAATACTCAAGAATATCCCAGATGACAAGAGTGAAATACTAGATGTATAGGATGTAAAAAAAAGGATATGTAGAATTTTGTTCCTTGAACTCAACATCCCAAAGGGGTAGATACTTGGTCAATGACAAGATTACTCAAGATTTGAGTGTGTGGTAATCTTGTGGAATGTAGATCATCCAAGTACCTGCAAGGAGTTAGATGCAATACAAGGAGGCAAATGTGTCCAAGACATATGATCATCATCATAAGAGAAATATCAAGGATTAGTCAGGTAAGCTCATGCCTTGCATGCAACAATGGAGTTATTACTCCAAGTTTGAAGCATCAATGATGTTCAACTCACTCCTCAAACGACAAAACACTTTCTCATCAAGGGGTTTTGTAAAGATATCTGCAAGTTGTTTGTCAGTACGAACGTGCTTAAGATTAATATCACCCTTGGCAATATGATCACGAATAAAATGGTGACGAACTTCAATATGCTTTGTTCGAGAGTGTTGCACAGGATTGTGTCCAATCTTGATTGCACTCTCATTGTCACAAAGCAATGGAACACGTCTCACATGTATCCCATAATCTTTAAGCGTTTGTGTCATCCATAGCAATTGAGCACAACACGAACCAGCAGCAATATATTCTGCTTCGGCAGTGGATAAAGATACCGAATTTTGTTTCTTGGAAGACCAAGATACAAGAGATCGACCAAGGAATTGACACGTACCCGAAGTTGACTTTCTATCAACCTTGTCACCGGCATAGTCCGAGTCGGAATAGCCAACAAGATCGAAAGAAGCTCTCTTAGGATACCAAATGCCAAAGTTTGGTGTGTGTATCAAGTATCTCACTATCCTTTTAACAGCTTTAAGATGACATTCTTTCGGGGCTGCTTGATATCGCGCACACATGCATACACTCAACATTATGTCAGGACGAGAAGCACAAAGATATAGTAGAGAACCAATCATAGAACGGTAAACCCTTTGATCAACGGGTTCTCCATCTTTTGTCAAGTCATTATGTCCACTAGTAGGCATGGGGGTACTCATACCTTTGCTTTCTTGCATGTTGAACTTCTTGAAGAGATCCTTGGTGTACTTTGTTTGTGAGACAAAGGTACCCTCCTTAGATTGCTTGATTTGCAACCCAAGGAAAAATTTGAGTTCACACATCATGGACATTTCATACTTCTCCGACATGAGCTGTCCAAACTTCTTGCTAAAATGGGGGTTAGTTGAACCAAAGATAATATCATCAACATATATTTGGCACACAAATAGTTCACCATTAACCCTTTTTGTGAACAGCGTTGAGTCTATCTTTCCAATCTCAAAGCCTTTTTCAAGAAGAAAGCTAGTTAAGCATTTGTACCAAGCTCTAGGTGCTTGTTTAAGACCATAAAGAGCTTTGTGCAGCTTGTAAACATGATTAGGCTTTTTGGGATTCACAAATCCGGGAGGTTGTTTCACAAATACTTCCTCCTCAATTTCACCATTTAGGAAAGCACTTTTGATGTCCATTTGATAGAGAGTAATATCATGATGATTGGCATAAGCAAGAAGAATGCGAATGGACTCAAGTCTAGCAACGGGGGCATAGGTCTCACCATAGTCCATACCTTCGACTTGTGTGTAACCTTGAGCTACGAGACGAGCCTTGTTGCGGATGACTTGTCCATCTTCATCTTGCTTGTTGCGAAACACCCATTTGGTTCCAATGATGTTTTGATCATCGTTGGGCTTCTCTACCAAAGTCCACACCTTGTTCCTCTCGAAGTTGTGTAGTTCTTCGTGCATAGCGTTCACCCAATCCGGGTCATCAAGTGCTTCTTCTACCTTCATAGGTTCAATACTAGAGATAAATGAGTAATGTTCACAAAAGTTAGCTAAGCGAGTTTTAGAGCGAGTAATTCTCCCGGAGTTGATGTCGTTCATCATTTGTTCCACGGGATGATTTTTCTTGACTCTTGCTCGAACTCGGGATAGCTTTTGTTGATGTTGTGGCTCAGCTTCCTCGTCATCTTCATCTTCCTCTTCTTCTTCTTCTTCTTCTTCATTGTTGTTGGTGTTGTCTTGAGGTGGTGGAGAAGGAGGTTGTGGTGGATCTTCTTGTTGCATTTCCTCATCTTGGTGAGTTCCATTTGTGGAGGCCTCCATGTTGCCTTGAGGTTCATCTCTCTGTGAGGTAGGTGGCTCCACATATGTAGATGAGGTACTCTCCTTCACTTCCATGGGACGAATCTTTCCAATAGATAAATCTTGGATTGCTTCCGATGGGTCCTTGTCTCCTACATCAATAGGCATTTGCTCTACTTGCGAGCCATTAGATTCATCAAACTTCACGTCTACCGTCTCTTCAACCTTTCGGGTGAAATTATTGTAGACACGGTAGGTGTGGGAGTTTGATCCATAACCAAGAAGAAAGCCTTCATGAGATTTAGGAGCAAATTTAGACCGACGATGCTTATCAAGGATATAGCATTTTGAACCAAAGACACGAAAGTATCCCACTTGGGGTTTGTTACCGGTGAGAAGCTCGTATGATGTCTTGCCAAGGAGCTTATGAAGATAAAGCCTGTTGATGGCATGACAAGCTGTCTCGATGGCTTCTCCCCAAAAGTGCTTCGGTGTCTTGTATTCATCAAGCATCGTTCTTGCCATCTCTATGAGCGTTCGGTTCTTCCTCTCAACAACTCCATTTTGTTGAGGCGTGTACGTAGCCGAGAACTCATGTAGAATTCCTTCCTCATCGAGAAAAGACTCTACATTGGCGTTCTTGAACTCCGTTCCGTTGTCACTCCGAACTTTCTTGATCTTCACCTCAAATTGATTTTGGGCCTTTTTGGCAAAGGTCTTGAAGATCCTCTGAACCTGCGATTTATCATCAAGGAAAAATACCCACGTAAATCTGGAATAATCATCAACTATAACTAGACCAAAGGAGTTACCACCAAGGCTTTTGTAAGCATTGGGACCGAAGAGATCCATATGAAGAAGCTCAAGCGGTCTCCTTGTGGTCATGATGTTTTTCACGGGATGACTTCCACCAACTTGTTTTCCTGCTTGACAAGCACTACAGAGTCTGTCTTTGTCAAAGAAAACATCTTTAACACCAAGAATATGATCACCTTTGATCAGCTTGTCTAGATTACGCATACCAACATGTCCTAGCCTTCTATGCCATAACCAACCTTTAGAGGATTTAGTAATGAAACAAGCTCTAGGTTGGGCTTTCTTAGTGAAATCAACAATATATAGATCACCTCTACGAATACCAGTAAAAGCCATGTTTTGATTATCACGACGAAAGACTTGGCAATCTACTTTGGTGAATAGCACATTGAATCCAAAGTCAGCTAATCTAGACACGGAAAGTAAATTGTATCCAAGAGATTCTACAAGCATGACATTTTGAATAGAGCTATCATGAGATATGGCCACCTTACCAAGGCCAAGTACCTTACCCTTGGAGTTGTCTCCAAAAGTTACATACTTGCGTGGGCCATCATTTTTTGCAAGCTCTCGAAACATGTCTTTGTCTCCGGTCATGTGATCGGTGCATCCACTGTCAAGAATCCACTCTTTTCCACCGGACAAGTAGTCTCTCATATTTGCCATAAGATTGAGACTCTTCATGACTTTGTCTAGCCCGGTGTCCGAATCGGAATAATCATCATCATGCTCATGCTCATCATCATATTGACCCATAGATTGTTCATCATCAACACCTAGGTCAATTTGATAAGTATTTGCATTAGTTTGGTCAATGGAATAATAATCTTCGGAATGCAATGCAAGAGCATTTCTAACTCTAATATTGATAAGACCGGGATCACCCTTCTTTTTCATAAGATCACGAAGCTCAAAGAAGCATTTATCAAAGTTAGGATCACTAGGGTGCAACCTATCAAATTCAATAGTCTTGTGTAGAATTTCATCTAGACCTCTCATAGAGTAGTCCGGATAAAGTTCTTCCAAGAATTTCCACATAGCATAGGCACACTCAAAATTTGTAACAAGATTAAGCAAGTCATCAGGTAACCCTCTAATGATAAGATTCACAGTTCTAAGGTTACGAAGCAAATCAAGCTCTTCATCCATGGTAGGGTGCAAGGGATCAAATGGAGGCACATATGGGGTCTCAATATATTTGCACAAATTGTACATTTTAAAGATACTAAGCATTTCAGACCTCCAAGAGTTATAAAACCTTCCATCAAGAACAGGCACTCTGTGGCTAACACTCCCATCCGTAGACACGTCCATCTTCCTCCAATGGTGTGTAAACCAAAGCAATGGAGACCAAAGCTCTGATACCAATTGTAGGATCGAAGAAGTAGGTCTAGAGGGGGGGTGATTAGACTACTTGACAAGATAAAATTTCTGTCTTTTATCAAGGACAGATTTTGGCAGTTTTGCAACTAAGATTATGTCAAGCAACACACTACACATGCAATTCTAGAGTATGAGCAGCGGAAAGTAAATTGCATATATAGTAAATGGAAGTGGAGAAGATCAAACGCAGTTTGGTGACACGGAGATTTTTGTCGTGGTTCCGATAGGTGGTGCTATCGTACATCCACGTTGATGGAGACTTCAACCCACGGAGGGTAACGGCTGCGCGAGTCCACGGAGGGCTCCACCCACGAAGGGTCCACGAAGAAGCAACCTTGTCTATTCCATCACGGCCTACGCCCACGGAGGACTAGCCTTACTCGGGGTAGATCTTCACGAAGTAGGCGATCTCCTTGCCCTTACAAACTTCTTGGTTCAACTCCACATCACGACGGAGGCTCCCAAGCGACACCTAACCAATCTAGGAGGCACCACCCCCCAAAAGGTAATAGACGGTGTTGATGGTGATGAACTCCTTGCTCTTGTGCTTCAAGTGATAAACTCCCCAACACTCAACTCTCCTCACTGATATGGTTGTGGTGGAAGAAAGATTTGAGTGGAAAGCAACTTGGGAAGGCTAGAGATCAAGTTTCATATGGTAGGAATGGAATGGCTTGACCTCAACACAAGGGTAGGTGGTTCACTTCTCAGAAAGTGTGTGGTAGAAGTGGTGGTACTTTCTGATGGCTCTCCTCACGAATGAGGAGGGGGTGGAGGGGTATATATAGCCTCCACACAAAATCCAACCGTTACACACACATTTGACCAATCTCGGTCAGACCGAAGTGAAAACTCGGTTAGACCGAAAGTTCAAATCTAGTGAACGTTGGGATTTTCGGTGGGACCGAAAATACCATCTCGGTGGGACCGAAAGTGTATCTGATATGAACGTTGGAGATTTCGGTGAGACCGAGAAAGAAAACTCGGTTGGACCGATTTGAGAAAGAGTAGGAACATGCCAGAATCGGTTTGACCGAAAATGAATTATCGGTGCGACCGATTTGAGTCAAGGCAGAACCTTGCCCAATTCGGTGAGACCGATAATGCAAACTCGGAAATTCCGAAATGATGTGAAGTGGTTACAGAAGGTTGGCAGTTCAGTTTCGGTGTGACCGATCTCAAACTCGGTAAGACCGATTTTTCTAGGGTTTTGGAATATGGCTGAAGTGGTTCATCTCGGTGGGACTGATTTGAAAGAATCGGTGTGACCGAGATGTTAGGGTTTGTAGAAATAACTTCATCTCGGTGAGACATAGTTGGTTTGACCGAGATTACTTATGGGTGTGTGATAAGTAGTGAATAGTGCTGATAGTTGAGGGAGTTAGATCACCAAGCACTTGAGTAACCAGATCATCAACACAACCTCATCCCCTTTTAATAGTATTGGCTTTTCCTATGGACTCAATGTGATCTTTGATCACTAAACCAAAAATGGAGTCTTGAGCTTTTGCCAATGCTTGCCTTAGCATTTTGAGGGGTCCACTTCTTCAATCATCTTGCCATACCAAAGTGATTGGGTTTCCTGAAACATACTTGATAAAAGCATTAGTCCAACCACAAAGTATGTTGTCATTAATTACCAAAACCACCCGGAGAGCAAATGTGCTTTCAATCTCCCCCTTTTTGGTAATTGATGGCAACACACTGAAATTATATTGAACGAGACATCAAAGCTTATTGAAAGAAAGACAGGATTATCATGAAAGCTTTGACAAGCATGTAGTACACAGGCTCCCCCTACAAGTGTGCAAGATTTTCATAGATTATGGTTTTGGACTACCACAAGCACACAAGAGAGATAAGCAAGATGTGCTACATGCAGCTTGGCTATATGCATCAGAGCAGAAGAAAAGGAATTGAGTGATAATGCATATGTGCATGGTGATTTCTTGCAAACAAGTATTTACAAGCAAGTCACCATCATGCACATTCTGCAAGATGCATATACTTACCTTGAGGTTCCTTGACATTGTACCTGAAGGGATAAACTTGAGAAAACAAGGTTAGATAACACAAGAGTATTCCTTCAACCAACTGCAAGAACATCAAGAGTACCAAGCCAGGGAGGACATGTATAAAGAGTGTCTCATATTTGAGCACAGGCTTGAATCAGCAAACATGTCTCCGAAGCTAAAAGATTTTCAATGAACTCTGAGAGATTTTGCTTTTCATAGGATATCAATTGTGAAGATTCCTCTAAGTCTTCTCCCCTTAAGCTAAAAGATTCCATGAGATACTGTAGGATCGAAAGTAGGTCTAGAGGGGGGGTGATTAGACTACTTGACAATATAAAAAATCTGCCTTTATATCATGCAAAGTTTTTGGCAGTTTCACAAACAAGATCAGTTCAAGTAACACCCTACACATGCAATTCTAGAGTTTATGCAGCGGAAAGTAAATTGCACATGTAAAAGAGAGGTGGAGAAGATCAAACGCAGTTTGGTGACACGGAGATTTTTGTCGTGGTTCCGATAGGTGGTGCTATCGTACATCCACGTTGATGGAGACTTCAACCCACGGAGGGTAACGGCTGCGCGAGTCCACGGAGGGCTCCACCCACGAAGGGTCCACGAAGAAGCAACCTTGTCTATTCCATCACGGCCTACGCCCACGGAGGACTAGCCTTACTCGGGGTAGATCTTCACGAAGTAGGCGATCTCCTTGCCCTTACAAACTTCTTGGTTCAACTCCACATCACGATGGAGGCTCCCAAGCGACACCTAACCAATCTAGGAGGCACCACCCCCCAAAAGGTAATAGACGGTGTTGATGGTGATGAACTCCTTGCTCTTGTGCTTCAAGTGATAAACTCCCCAACACTCAACTCTCCTCACTGATATGGCTGTGGTGGAAGAAAGATTTGAGTGGAAAGCAACTTGGGAAGGCTAGAGATCAAGTTTCATATGGTAGGAATGGAATGGCTTGATCTCAACACAAGGGTAGGTGGTTCACTTCTCAGAAAGTGTATGATAGAAGTGGTGGTACTTTCTGATGGCTCTCCTCACGAATGAGGAGGGGGTGGAGGGGTATATATAGCCTCCACACAAAATCCAACCGTTACACACACATTTGATCAATCTCGGTCAGACCGAAGTGAAAACTCGGTTAGACCGAAAGTTCAAATCTAGTGAACGTTGGGATTTTCGGTGGGACCGAAAATACCATCTCGGTGAGACCGAAGTGTATCTGATATGAACGTTGGAGATTTCGGTGAGACCGAGAAAGAAAACTCGGTTGGACCGATTTGAGAAAGAGTAGGAACATGCCAGAATCGGTTTGACCGAAAATGAATTATCGGTGCGACCGATTTGAGTCAAGGCAGAACCTTGCCCAATTCGGTGAGACCGATAATGCAAACTCGGAAATTCCGAAATGATGTGAAGTGGTTACAGAAGGTTGGCAGTTCAGTTTCGGTGTGACCGATCTCAAACTCGGTGGGACCGATTTTTCTAGGGTTTGGAATATGGCAGAAGTGGTTCATCTCGGTGGGACTGAGTTAGAAGAATCGGTTTGTCCGAGATTACTTATGGGTGTGTGTTAAGTAGTGAATAGTGCTGATAGTTGAGGGAGTTAGATCACCAAGCACTTGAGCAACCAGATCATCAACACAACCTCATCCCCTTTTAATAGTATTGGCTTTTCCTATGGACTCAATGTGATCTTTGATCACTACACCAAAAATGGAGTCTTGAGCTTTTGCCAATGCTTGCCTTAGCATTTTGAGGGGTCCACTTCTTCAATCATCTTGCCATACCAATGTGATTGGGTTTCCTGAAACATACTTGATAAAAGCATTAGTCCAACCACAAAGTATGTTGTCATTAATTACCAAAACCACCCGGAGAGCAAATGTGCTTTCAGGATGCTTGTCTCTGGAACTTCCTCATCTGGTGTTGGGGTCCATTCTGCTATGAACTCTGCCAAAGCTCTGCTCTGTATAGTTGAAGTACTCTCAAACTTGAGACCAAAGCTTGACAGCTCCAGTGCCCACTCGACGATCCTGCCTGTTGCTTCTGGATTTTGCAATATCCTCTTCAACGGAAAGCGAGTGACCACCGTTATCTCGTGTGCTTGGAAGTAATGGCGCAGCTTCTTCCTTGTTCCTGCGCAGACTTGTCCTTGTCGGGGCCAGAGCTTGTCGGGGAAGCCCCCTGCTTGTCGCTGGAAGTGCTTGCTGGGGCTGTGGGCTCCTCATCTGCCTCCCTCTCCGCTACCAACGCAGCACTAACCACTTGATTGGTTGCTTCTAGGTACAGCAGCAACTTCTCTTGTGGCTTAGGTGCGACAATTATTGGAGTGGAGGACAGGTATCCTTTCAAGTCTTGCAGCGCCGCTTCCGCTTCCGGAGTCCATTTCATAGGACCTGCCTTTTTCAAGATTTTGAAGAAAGGCAGGGCGCGTTCTGCAGACTTTGAAATGAACCTGCTGAGGGCAGCCACACAACCAGCAAGTTTCCTTACATCCTTGACGCGCTTCGGGGCTTCAATCTGCTTGATGGCTTTTATTTTGTTGGGATTAGCTTCAATCCCCCTCTGAGACACAAAGAACCCGAGAAGCTTGCTGGAGGGAACTCCGAAGACGCACTTCTCGGGGTTCAACTTGAGCTGTATCTTGCGCAGATTCTCAAAGGTTTCTTCTAGGTCTTGAATCAGGGTATCCTTGCTCTTGCTCTTGACCACTATATCATCCATGTAGGCCTCTACATTTCTGTGTATCTGTGGCTCAAAAGCAGTGTGTACCACCCTTGCAAATGTTGAGCCCGCATTCTTCAATCCAAAGGGCATGCGTATGAAGCAATATGTGCCACATGGAGTGATGAATGCAGTCTTCTCTTCATCTTCCTCTACCATGAATATCTGGTGGTAACCTGAGTATGCATCGAGGAATGAAAGCAACTCGCATCCAGCCGTGGAGTCAACAATCTGGTCGATGCGCGGCAAGGGAAACGGATCCTTGGGACAAGCTTTATTCACATCAGTGAAGTCTATACAAAGTCTCCACTTCCCATTGGCCTTGCGCACAACAACTGGATTGGCCAGCCACGTAGGATGGAGTATGCCTCTAACCAGACCTGCTGCTTCCAACTTCTTGATCTCTTTAGTTATGAACTCCTGGCGCTCCACAGCTTGCTTCCTGACCTTCTGCTTGACGGGCCGCGCGTGAGGACAAACAGCAAGCTTGTGCTCAATTACCTTCCTGGGAATGCCGGGGATGTCAGACGGTTGACATGCGAACACGTCGACATTCGCCCGCAGGAAGGCAACGAGCGCGCTTTCCTATTTGGGGTCGAGTGTAGCACTGATGGTGAAGGTACCACCAGTGCCGTCCTCCTTGGCGGACACCTTCTTGGTTGCCGGTGGAGCTGCCATTCCTTTCTTGCACTTGCCGGTGGAGCTCGATGGTGCGTCCTCGACGGTAGCGCAGCACTCCGAAGAGGCGCGTTTGCCGGAGTGGGCTCCAGAGCTCTTGCCGGACTTGGTCTTGGTCTTCCCCCCGGGAGCTTCAGCGGCAAGTGTGTTGCTGTCTGCCGCGGCTGCTGCATCCCGGTAGATCTTGTCGGCGCATATAAGCGCATACTTCTTGTCGCCGGGGACAGAGATGACGCTTATCGGCCCCGGCATCTTGAGTATGTTGTACGCATAGTGGGAAGCTGCCATGAACTTGGCAAGCGCAGGACGGCCAAGTATCCCATTGTATGGCAATGGGATATCGACAACGTCAAACGTGATCCTCTCCGTCCTGAAGTTGAGCTCTCCACCAAAGGTCACCGCAGCGTGATCTTCCCCTTCGGCTTGCTCCTCCCCGGGTTGATCCCTTGGAACGACCCGATCTCCTCGAGCTCGCTGTCGGGAATCTGTAGTTTCTTGATCACAGCAGAGGAGATCAAGTTGAGGCCGGCCCTGCCGTCAACCAACATCTTGGTGACCTTGAGGTTGCGGATAGTTGGTGAGACCAACATCGGCAAACACCCGACCGCGGTTGTGCGGTCAGGGTGGTCCTCAAGGTCGAAGATGATGGGCGTGCCGGACCATTTCAGCAGCCTGTGTGACTCGACGGGCGGCTCAGCTGCATTCACTTCCCGCACCCATTGCTTGAGTTGGCGGTGGGAAGTGTGCAGAGAGGCACCTCCATCGACGCACAGAACTTCTGTGGCCTTCTGGAACTCCTGCTCGCTGTTGTCTCCTTCATCCATGTCTTCATCATCGTCTTCGTCTTCATCCTTGTCGCGGCCCCGGGGAGGTCTGTCACCTTGCCGCTGCTTGGCCTTGCCGCGGCGTCCTCCCCGGCCATTGAACGGCCGCTTCTTGCTGGGCTCTCCTCCGCCTCCTTGGGCCTTCTCCTTGTCGCGACGCTCATATTCAGCCTTCTGCTGCTCTACGAGGTACTCTACCCTCTTGCAGTTCTGGAGATCGTGGCCCTTGGTGCGATGGATCTTGCAGTACTGCTTGTCGGAGCCGTCCTGCTTGTCGGCTGCCGCCACAGGGGCGGCCTCCTTGCCGGAGCCACCAGCCTGTGTCTTCTTGGCGGGAGCCTCCTTGCCGGACTACTCGACAACCAGTACCTCCTTGTTCTTCTTCTTCCTGTTATTCCGCCGCCGGCCTTTCCTTGCCGGGGTGGCATCCTCGCTGTCGCTTCCTCCTGCACCGGCATCCTCTCCGGGGAGTCTCCTCCCCTCTTCAGCACGTGCACATTTGTCAGCCAGAGCGTAAAGCTCGCTGACGTCCCGGATCTTGGTCATTGCCATCTCCTCCCTCATCTGGCGGTTACGCACGTTCTGGTGGAACGCGCTGATAACCGCGGCAGGGTGGACATCGGGGATATTGTGCTGAACGCGGCTGAACCTTTGGATGTATTTGCGCAGGGACTCTCCCTCCTTCTGGGCGAGGATATGGAGATCGCTCTCCTGGCCGTGGGGTTTGTGGCCGCCCGTGAAGGCGCCAACAAACTGGTGGCACAAATCCGCCCATGAAGAGATGGAGTTCTCTGGCAAGTGCATAAGCCAAGACCTGACGTTTGGCTTAAGCACGAGCGGAAAGTAGTTGGCCAGAATCTTCTCATCGCGTCCCCCGGCAGCCTGCACCGCATTGGTGTAGATGCTGAGGAACTCCGAGGGGTGCGTCTTGCCGTCGTACTTCTCGGGTACGTCGGGCTTGAAGTTCTTCATGCTGGGCCACTGGACTTGCCGCAGCTCTCGGGTGAACGCAGGGCAACCCGTCGCGTATGGCAAGTCGCCTGGTTCACCGGGCGCGTGCATGTCAACAGCAGTCCCAGCGTGCTGGTCTGACTGTCTTCTGGCTTCTCTTCGACGCTCGATATGAGTTCGAGCATCTTCTTGTCGCCTGTCGTCAAGGACTTGGCGCTGATCGCGGCGAGCCCGCGGGTCCGACGACGCTGTGGAGTCGTCGTAGACGTTGATCCAGCGGGGTGGCGATTTCTGCTTCCGCGGCGGGGAGTGCACGGTAGTTGCACCCCCGACGGTCTTGTCTCCATCGGCCTTCGTTTGGTCGACTTGCCGCGGCCACGATGTCGCCGGCTGCTGCGGCGTGTCGTTGTTGGCGAAGGCGATGAGGCTTTGGATCGTTGCCCTCCAGTCTTCGGCCTTGTCCGCCGCTGGAGGGAAGTCGAGGAGCAGCTGAGCCCTGGCCAGGGCTTCTGCTAGAGAGGAGGGAAACGGTGGCGAACGGTGCGAGGAGCGAGACACGCTCGGACTTCTAACCGCGTTAGAAGGAGCATGTTCTCGCCCCGGCGACCGCGCCTTTCTCATGCCAGGACGTTGGCCTTGAGCGTCCCATGACCCGCCGGCCTGGCCACGTCCCAGCAAGCGTATGGTACCTCCGGTACCACGTCGCTGCTGGTCTGGCACCTCCTGAGAGGGACGTGGCGCATGCACGGACACCGAGGCTTTGGAGTTCGCCCGGTCGTCCGTCTTGTCTTTGGACTTGGTGGCGCCGTGAGTCCCCCCACCGACGTCTATCCTTCCGCCGGCGTCTCCTCCACCAACCGTTGGTTCAGGTGGTGGCGGGATCGACGCAGACGGGCCTCCAACCTCCGAAGCCTTCTTCTTCGGTGGCATGTTGTCGTAGTCAATGAGGTTGATGAAGCTGGAGAGATTGATGAAGACTGCGCCCGCGTGAGCGCCGGATCAGGTTCGCACAACCTCGACGCCCCCTACCTGGCGCGCCAAAGATGTCGGGGAAACTGGGCACCCACGAACACCTATGGGACCGGAGCCCCTTATACATTGCGGTAAGGGAGCGGAGGGAGAACGGAGAGCAGATCGAGGGGCACACGCGGGCAGTTTACCCAGGTTCGGGCTGCGCGGACGCGTAAAACCCTACTCCTGCCTTTGGTTGTATTGAGTTTTCGAGCTCGGGAGCTTGAAGATCTACAGTACTAGCTGCACCGAGCGAGGGAGTGGTCTTGTTTCTGGAATCGAACCCCCTCTACGTTGTGCATGGGCCTCCTTTTATAGCTCAAAGGGGTCACCGACAGGTGCCAACGTAGAGGAGGGTAAAAATGTAAAATTGGTGGTGGTTGTAACAGTGCATGAACAGTGTAAGAATAGTGGTCTTCACCTAACTCTGACGGTGGGGGACAAGGGCATTGAATGCCCGTCGCCGTCGCCCCAGAAGCGTCTATCCATCCGTCTCCGTTCGCCACGGCGATGGCCTCGTCACCGCGGCTTGCCACCGCGCACCCCAGGCCGCACAGCCATCTGCCATGTGCCCCTGGAAGGCCCCCAGGGCGACGCGTGGCCAGACGAGCTGGAGCGCAGGCACACAATGTATGCTTCCCCCGGCAAGCACCTTGCCGGGGTCGCAACCTTGCCGGGCCCGGAAGCTTGTCGCTCTCTGGGCCCTGCCGGGGCGCACGACGCGCCACATGACATCTTCTGAGGTGTAGTTTTCTGGGCTTCCTGGCAAGCTCCTCTCGCCAGGGTCTTGTGAGAATAGAGTCTTGTGCTTGGAACAGCCTTCCCGGCAAGCTCCTCTTGCTGGGGCCTTGATCTTCTGACTTGTATACTTTGTTCTTGAATGGCTTAAAGGGGTCTAGAGTGGGCTTTGGCGGGCGCGTGGTGAGCCAGACCATGGGACGCTGCTACTGCCCGTGCACAAGTCGGGATACTAAGGTACCCCTACTTTAGTACACCGACACCTTGGCTCTCTTCGCCGCTCTCTGGGCTAGAGTCCTGAAAAGGAATAAGTCCGGAGTAAGGCAAATGAGATACACGACAAACCAGCAAGAATCGAAGAAATACAAGTACAGCAAGAATCTTACTCTTCTTCTTCCTCGTCGGAGCTGAGCGCGGAGAAGTCGAAGTCGGGCTCACGTCCGGCGCGAGGAGGCGGAGGAGTAGGCTCCCTTGGCCGCTTGGCAGAAGCAGTGGCGGTGGTCTCAGACGACCCCGCTCCGGCTGCCGCCGGGGCGTGAGAAGCGGCAGGAGCGGAAGCGGTGGCCCGGGAAGACCCCGCTCCAGTTGCTGCAGCAGCGCGGGGTGCTCCCGCGGCAACAGAGCTTGTCGCGGTGGAGCGCGTCGCGCGGCGCAGCGGCTGTCGACTCGCCTGCCACTCCGCTACGTGCCCGGCCTTGCGGAGACGCCTTCTTGGTGGAGCTGGGGGCTCTGCTTGCGGCGAGCTGCCCGAAGATGAGGAGGAAGAGGAGTCGATCTCCAGCGAGCCGCTCGTATCCTCGGCGGGCTCGCTCGACTCGACGTCATGCCCGGCAGGCTCCTCCTCGCCGGCAAACTCCTCTCGCTCGGCAAGGCTTGCCGCCTCTGCTGCCTCTGCCTCCTCCACGGTGAATCCAAACTCACCCGCGGCTGCGGCTGCCGCCGCCTCTTCCAGCCTAGTGGCGATGCGCTTCATCCCCGCATCGGTGGTGTCACGAGTAAGGCCCTTCTTTTGGTCGGAGCGGATCGACACTTCTTCCAAACCGTCAAAGAATGCCTGCATGGCGTCATCTGCAGGCTCTTGCCAAGTTGGGTCAATCCCATGCGAGTCGCACAGCGGCATCATTGCGTGAATGCGGCTGAGCGCGGAGTTGTTGCACAGCGGAACGACACCATTCGGCAACCTGAACACTTCGGGATGTTGAGGGTCGTACTTGAACAGCTCCCGGAGCATTGCGTCAAGTTCCATAACAATGAAGTTGAAGTTGAGGCCCGGGCGCAGCCTCATGATGTCCGCCGCATTCTCGAACTCCCAGGCGGGTCTCTTCCTCTCCTGCAGGGGGGCGATGCGGCGGCGAAGGAAATCTGCGCCAACTGCGCCTACAGTGAGCCCGGCAAGCCTGAGGCGTTGGATCCGGGCGACGGCAATCTTCAGCCTGTTGTCTTCCGGGGCCACATTACTCCAATCACTGCCGCGCACTACTGGGGCTTGGCGCCGGGCGGTAAACGGCTGCAGGTTCTCCTCGACAATCCAGCACCAGTCTGCTCTCCATTCCTCCCACTTGCTGCGGAGCTCTCCCTCCAGATAAGCTTCCTTCTTATGGGCTCTCGAGATCCAGGCGATTCCGCCGGATAAAGGCTCTCCTCTCTCAACTCGGGGCATAAAGAAGTGGCGAAAGAGGGCTACATTGGGATAGACTCGGACAAAGTTTTCGCAGAGATGTGCAAAAACTGCCATGGTCAGAACAGCATTGGGGGTGAAGTCAAGGAGGCGGAACCCGTAGGTGTTCATAATATCACAGAAGAACTCAGAGAAAGGCGGGCAGAGCCCGCAGTAGAAGAACAAGGCAAAAAACGGATATCCAGTTGGAGCTAGTTTCCAAGCGACAACTGGAAGTACCTTGGTGCGCGGATGCGCCCGCGTCTCCCCCAACCAGAAGAGGTAGTAATACTCCCTCAGCTCCTTCGCGGTGAGCTTGGGTGGGAAGATTGCCAGCCCCTTTCGCAGCACCGCAAGCCGCTGCGCCTCGGCCGACTTCACGGCCTTCCCCTTCTCGGCTTTCGGAGCCATGGCGGAGGTGGTGAGGGAGGTTGACGGCGTTGGTGGTGCTGGTGGTGATGGGGGGGCGGAGCGCTGCTCTCTTTCAGCTTTGCGAAAGAGGGGAGTGGCGGAGGTTTTCGAGGTTGGAGTAGCAACTGGCGGATGGGCGAACAGCCCCTGTTTCCCCTGCTTATAAGGAGGGAGGGGGCGGACGGTCCGCCTTTCCGATAAAAGAAACCACCCATGATCTCTCCCACGACGCCGCATTCAACGCGTGCCGTTAGGGGAGGGCGCGGTGGATACGGAGAAAGATACGGCATGACCCAGGCCACGCGTGCCCATGCCCTGTTTTGGGCCTGGCCCAACAGCGCTCGGCACCGTGTATGGCCCAGGCCCGGGGGCTCCTGTCGGTGTACTAGAGTAGGGATACCCTAGTATCCCGAACTTGTGCACGGGCAATCGCAGCACCCCGCGGCAAGGCTTGCCGGGTGACCGCCAAGGTCCTCCGTGGTTCCTTTGGAGCCATTCAAGAACAAAATACTCAAGCAAAGGAGACAAGGCCCCGGCAAGAGGAGCTTGCCGGGAAGGCCACTCAAGGCACAAGACCCCGGCGAGAGGAGCTTGCTGGGAAGGCCAGCCAAGGCATCTCAAGGAACTTGCCGCGACGCGCCACGCGTCCCGGCAAGGCCCGGTGAGCGGCAACCTCCCGGACGCGACAAGACAACGACCGCGGCAAGGCGCTTGCCGTGGCAAGCTACCACTCTGTACCCGCGCTCCAGCGCATCCACCAACGTGTCGCTCTGGGACCCTTCCAGGCGTACATGGCGGGAGGCTGTGCAGCCAGCGGTACGCGGTGGCAAGCGGCGCTGACAAGATCGCCATCGTGGCGAGCGGTGGCGTCCCTGACGGTCCCTTTTTGCACTGTTTGGGCGACGCAGACGGGCATTCAATGCCCTTGTCCCCTGCCGTCAGGGTTAGGTATGATACATTGTACAGGTAGCTGTACCAACCGCAACACCTTTCCATTTTTACCCTTGGCTATGTTGCCACCTGTCGGTGACCCCTTGAGCATATAAAAGGAGGCCCATGCGCAACGTAGAGGGGGGTTCGGAGGAGGAGAACACTCACGCCCGGCCTCGTTAGCAGCTGGTGTGTACTGTAGCACTCCGCGCTCCCGAGCAAGAACTCAATACAAACCACAAAGCAGGAGTAGGGTTTTACGCATCCGTGCGGCCCGAACCTGGGTAAACTGCTCGTGTGCTTCGCCTCGATGTGCTCTTCGTGCGATCTCCGCCTCCCGCCGAACCGAAAGGGGTCGGTCTGCCGGTCCCATAGGTGTTCGTGGATCAGTTTCCCCGGCACGGTACTTTCATGCCTCTTTGCTTGAGGTCATCAAATTCTCTTTTCTTGATCTTCATAATGCTCTTAGGGATGTGTGCCCCACGGAAGCCTTCCTTGAAATCTTCACAGGTGATATTATTTATGTCGGGATGAATGAGCAGAAAATTTTCCCACCATGACGCGGCTGCTCCAGTAAGGTAATGTGGTGCGTACAGCACCTTTTCACGTTCTGAGAATTGTGCCACAATTAATTTCCTTTCAATATCTCGAAGCCAATCATCGGCCTCAAGAGGTTTGTCTGTGTGCGAAAACATCGTTGGACGTGTCTTCTGAAATTCAGAGAACTTTGAGTGCTGCTGGTATGGCTCACGGTGATTTCCCATGTTAATGACATGGTTCATCATTTCTTGGTGTTGTTGCTGACTTTGCTCGTAAAGACGGCACACTTGAGAAAATGTTGTTTCACTGCCCTGCTGACTTGACTGCCCCTGTGTGAAATTGTTGTCTGTCTGTGTGCCATAATTTTCTTCCGGCGGACTTGGCATGGAACGCGTCCAGGGATGAGTCATTTCTTACTCTGGGGGTAATAAAGCAGGAATCCTGAGAAGAACTGGGCAGCAAAAATAAACCAAGATTTTGCAAAAGCGACAAAACACGAGCTCCAAAAAGATTTTTGAAATAAACGGCTGGATTGCGCACGGAGAAGGACCGCTAGTACATATTTTACACGCGGGTACTAATTTACATACGTCACTCGGGGTGTGCGTACACATCCCTGACATGTTATTAAAGCTAGTGCACTCCTCCAAGATCCTACATGATGCGCAAACAAACTACTCCCATCAACCTATTTTACATATCACACACATATTACAAGCGAGCACAGTGCGTCGCGGAATCACGCACTAGTCGGAGATGTTGAATAATTCCCTCGGCCTGCCGAGGGTAAGGCCCAGTGGTGCTAGAGACTCAACTTCCTCCTCACTAATAGGCTCCAGGCGCGGAGTATGGGTACGAGGTGTTGAAGCAGGTGCAGCAGGCGGTGCAGCTCTGACTGGGGTAGGAGCAATGACCTGGTCAAACTCCTCAGTGGTAGGCAGACGGTGAGTGGTGGCTAAGATGGAAGGTGCGTAGGATGTGGTGGACGAGACAAATGTCATTGGTGGTGCAGTATGGAGTAGCTCCATCCTGTTGGCGGAGCCACTCTGGACCAATTCCATACGGGTAGCCACCAAGTCGTCCACAAGATTATCAAAGGCTGCCTCAAGTGCCTTGACGTACTCAACCATTGATTCAATGGCTTCATCACGTTCCCCATTTGCGCAAGCAAATGCATAGTGGCACGTGTAGGGCACGTGGCATGGGAGGTAACGGTAGCGACGAGTCTGCATTGAAGGAAGGATGTCCCGGAGACGAGCTATCGCCTCACGGGCAGCCATTTGCATGGCATGCCTCTCCGTAGGCATGGCCCTACCCACAAATCGGAGGCGGCGAGCTTCAGAACGCCCTCCCTTCAAGTGCACCATGGCCTGGTGCATTGACACACTGTCGTTGAGCTTGTGACGGTAGAGTGTAAACTCTGGATGAGTCGATGGCCCAATCGCGACTTTGGTGATGGCGAAGAGTAGCTTGACAAACCCCTCAGGAATGTTGGCGAACACCTGTGCATCACAGTCGTTGCTGGCCATCTACAAAAGTAGACAAAAATTCCGAATAGTCAAGTCATAAATTTATGCTGACCAACAGAAAATTGCTACAGATGAAAAAAATGTTGAATGGCAATTATTCGCTAATAACCGATTAGCGAGCGCACCTAGTGGCTTCCTATGGTCATCCTGGCTCTTATACCAAGGTTGTCAAGACCGGTCCTTCAGTAAAATAATTACCGGAAGACCGACCTTTTTATTAAACCAGCGAGGAAGATTATTTCCTGCTGGCAGACAATTCCTTGATACATAATTCCAGTACACTGAATATTATACAGGGTTGAGCTGGGGTTGCTCAACAATTTTATTACAAGCGCGCCAATATATTACATAAAGGCGGATATGACACAAAGGCAGGGTGGCATACTACTAACTCGTAATAAAAGGTGGTGGTGGTTATGTCACAATGAAATGGGTGATGTGACACCATTATATTACAGTTCATCGAGTGTCGGAGTGAGACCCGATGAATTTATTTTGTGGTAGGCGGAAGCGGTTATATCACAGTGATCAATTCCAGGATCACAAGAGACTGTTGGGACTCCACTAGACGTCGGACTCGCTATCGAGCTCTTCATCCATGAGATCGCTTTCGTCCACATCTGGCCAAATCAACAAGCCAGGTGAGTACTTTGAATGTACTCGCAAGACAGTTCGGACATAAGATATAACAAATGCCAACATGATGCATATGAGTATTCCAGCAAAAATGCGTCCGGAATAAAATATTAATGTGCTGTATGCAATGATAGAAGTCGGGCAGTAATCCTCCCGAAATCCATAAGATAAATAGAAGGAGACCAAACGAGTGTCTAAGTGACGCCTCGTGTGAATATAATAAAAGGAAACAGGCCTCAGTCGGGCGTCTGAGCGACGCCACATAAAGGGCTTATAGAAAAGTAAATAATAGGAATGCCTCAGTCGGACGTCTGAGCGACATCGCATAAAGGGCTTATAAATAAAAGAATGCCACAGTCGGACGTCTGAGCAACATCACGTAAAGGACTTATAAATAAAAATGACGCCACAGTCGGACGTCTGAGCAACATCACATAAAGGGCTTATAAAAAGAATGCCACAGTCTGACGTCTGAGCGACATCACCTAAAGGGCTTATAAATAAAAGAATGCCACAGTCGGACGTCTGAGCGACATCACATAAAGGGCTTATAAAAAGAATGCCACAGTCGGACGTCTGAGCGACATCACATAAAGGGCTTATAAATAACAATAGTATCATGATGAAATAGTTCTGGAAGTAAATCAATACAGAGATAGTCGGTGAGTTCATCTACCAAATGAACTTGACGAAAACACTACTCTAGTTACCAACAAGTATTTACTAGAGACGATCACCGGGTTGACATGAAGATTTACCCTAGGCCATAAACATGGCTACTGGAGGAATTTAGCTCTACAGAGCTTGTACTATTAACTCATAGCCAACGGATTCTTCTAGC
The DNA here is from genome assembly GCA_902687465.1 of Secale cereale. NCBI lineage: Eukaryota > Viridiplantae > Streptophyta > Magnoliopsida > Poales > Poaceae > Secale > Secale cereale. The sequence goes on from LR738710.1 coordinate 655,784,211, forward strand.
CACGGGGACTAGTTCCGTCTACGGTGTTTTAGCAGAAACCCAACTAACCAGTACACACCCATTTCACATCCTGTTGGATGGAATCACCCGCGACAACATTCACAAAAAACTTTAAGATGGGGAGGCTACAACCTTGAATAGCATGGGATCAAATTTATATATGCACGCTCTAAGGGGTTCCCCCCTCTCGGTCCCAACCGGAAACACCCATGCCCCCTGACCGGATGACGGTCTTTAATCCAGGGCCATGGAATCCTCATCCCAGCCCCTCTACTTGGTGTGTACTCGGGAAGTGGTTTACAACTGACTAGACCGCAATCTTAATAGACGGCCTATGATAGCACCAAAAAGGAGATGAACGGAATCACGACATGATCTCCGTGATACTAAGTTAACCAACTACTGGCATGCTCCAACAATACCAGCATTCCACCCGTCATGTCACCACATGATCGAGGTGGTTCAAACATTATCATTCGGGGCTCACCCGAAGCTTGCTTGCATGCAATATAACCATACACATATGCTTATATGACCATGCTTATGAGAAGAACTACTCGAGCAAACATGCAACACACTCATCATATCAAAGGTTCAAACATGCTTGCCTGGTTCTGAGAAGTCGGAGTCTAACTCGGTGAGGTTCGCGGCTCCGTCACGCCCTTCGGTATCTACATATTCAAACAAATGGATACAAACATAAATACCGCGCGTGCAAATAAAGTTCCTCCAAAAAAATTCACATAAATATGACAAAAAACTAGACAGAAAACTAAAGAGGACAAAAAAGAATCAACTCAAAATCATCTTTAGTTAAAAAGATATTAGAGTTTCTGTCCAGGGACTCATCTGTAATGAAACAGAAAAGTTCCAGGGGCTAGAACAGAAAACAGCAAAGCGAACCGGTACGCAGTACGTCAACCACAGAGGGAAAACGTACTTTGCCTAAAGGCGCTTACAGAAAAATGGTTCAGGGGAGAGGTGTGAGGCTGACACGGGGCCCCACTCGTCGGGTTTGAACTCTGAGACAGAGTCGCGCCGGCGCCAGGTGCTGTGGTGGTCGCCGGCGCCGATCCACGGCGAGCTAGGGGAGGAGAAGGGTACGTACGGCTTCTCGGTGACCTTCCGCGTCGATTGGTGGTGGAGTTGAGCGTCGGCGAGCCCTACGTCGAGGGCGACCCTGTCTCCGGCGGACGGCGGCTCGGGTGGCCGTGGGCCTCGTAGGAGACGATCCCTGGGGTCAGATTGAAGTGGGGCTTAGGTTTAGGTGGGTGCCAGGGTGCTACGCTTGAGTCCACGGCGGCGTAGGAGCTCTCACCGGAGAGAATGCTGCTGGAGCCCGAGGCGGAGGGAGTTGGCTAGAGTTGGAGAAGAAGGGCCCCTCGAAGATCTTCCAGAACCTGGGCGCGGTCTAGGGAGATGGTGGAGGTGTGCGGGCTCGAGAACGAGCTCGGGGGTGCTTTATATAGCCGGCCCGAGGCGGTTGCCGTGAACGTTGTAAGTCCGGCGAGTGATTACGGCGAGGTAGTGGCTGGACGGCGGGTTTAGGGGCTTGAGCATCGACTAGGAGGTGTAGTGGTTCCATTCCCGTGCTTAACTCAGCAGGGGAGAGATGATCACGGGCTGTCCTCGACGGAACGGCCGTGCGGCACGTCGGCGGCTGAAAACGCGCTCTGCGCGTGCCAGTCCACGGCGACGGTGCGGCAGGCGTGCGCTGGCAGTGGAGATGGCCACGCGGAGCGCTGGGGTGATTTGGGCGGCGCCAAACGGCGTTGAGCCGCGGGGTGACTTATGTCAGCCGCCATGGGCGGTGCTGTTGCCGTGGCAGTTGCCGGCGTGGTCGGGCCAGGGCGCCACTGACGCCCAGAAGCAGCCAAGCAGGCGTGCAGCGCTCTGGATAAGAAGAAGGTGCAGTGCAGCATCGAGCCAAGGTGGGTACTGGCGAGATTGTCGTTGTGTCTGACGAAACTGACGAACTGACGAACTGTCTGTCGACAGATTCAGTTAACAGTTTCTGAACCTGACAGTACAGTGCATGCTAAGTGTTTGATGAAATTATTTTTGCATGTGGGAAATGTTTCTGGGGCTGATATTTGGTGGAGTGACCTTTTGATGCATCTAGAGGCTGCCTGATTTCTCACAGAATTTTTGGAAGAAGATAAATATGAATTTCACCAAATTTTGCAAATCTGGTCCAAACTTGCAGCAGGTGAAATTTGAAAATTTTGAACTGTGGACCAGTGAAACATGATGGATCTAGGTTGTGGGTACTAAGTACTATCTAGGAAAGTTGGTTTGGAATCAAATAACTAGATGGATATGGTGGTTCCTTTGTAAATCACCAAGGTCCACTATAAATGACAGAAATAGTTTTTGGAGTGAAATAAATAGAGGAAAAATCACAATAAGGTCAAAACTTACTGGAATTGATGAGAAACTTGTCTTAAGGTGTGGAGAGGGTCTTGGAGGAAAATATTTCTGTTGGGGTCATGGCAAGATGATGGTTGGAGAGGATGATAGGTCCAGGGTTAAACCTGAGAGGCAAAAATCAAGAAGGGGAGAATTCAAACAACCTCTTTTGAAACTCAACTTGGGCCTGAGCCAACACAAGAGAAAATCTTCAAGGCCAAAAACCAAGCTTGAGAAAACACACAAACTTTGGCCAGAAGAGATTTTAGAAGGGTCTTAAGAAAAGATCAAACAACCCCCCTCCAAAAGGCCAAAAGTTTGGAAGAAAACTAAGCTAAAAAATTTGGGGTGTTACAGATATGACTTGAGGTGACTTAAACATGCTTGCAAACATGCCATGCCAACTTAACTGTTTTATACTTAGTGAAATTTCTATTAAGTCTGGAATCTGTCATATCCTGATGCTATGTTTGTTTGATGCCCTAGGCAAATCCATGTTAGTTTTGGGGTGGCCATTGATCATTCCTTGTTGTAAATGTTGTTGTCTATCCATCCATGTCCTCAATTGCTCATTTATCTTGCTGTAGCTTATTTAATTCTTGCTCCCAAGTTGCTATAAAATATTACTATCAGGTTTTTAACATCATGATCAAAATGTTGTAGCTTGTTGCTATTGATCCATGCCTCCTATGGAGTTGCTCCAATGGAGTTGTTTGCTGTAGGATATGTCTACTTCATGTCCATACCTCTTGTCACCATGTTTGAGTGCTGTAGAGTATATATCTCTTGCTCCAAAGTTGCTATGTGGCTGTTAATTTCAGCTTTTCATCGAATCTTGTTTCGAGTGTATGTGTTGAACCGTTGCTCCGTTTTGAGCCTGTCCTACATGAAACTTGTGTGATTTTGCATGTAGAATCATAATACCATCTTGTTTACATGTTTGGAGTATGTTTTCTTGATGATTGGGTGCATCTTGCACCGTTGCCATGCTTAACTTGTTTTGCTCATATCTTCTAGACCGTAACTCCGAATTAAACAAACTTTATATGAAACTTGACTAGAATTTCGTGAAGATCATCATGGTGCATGTTAACTTGCTGTTTAACAACTTTAACTTAAGGTTTGTTCAGATCTGGACCAATTTCAACATATGCATATGAGGACTTACCGGATTAGCTATATGTTGATTCCGGCCTCATTTAACCTTGTCGTCTTGAGTAGTTATTGTGTGCTTCATCCCTTGGCATGTAATGCATCATAAGTGCATCATACGTGCATCATGTTGATTGTGCATTGCACCTTGTTTGATTTTGTGCCTCGTTGTGTTCTTTTGGTTGAGTAGAGCCGGAAGCCGAGACCGAGATCGAGAACGAGGTTACTACCGAGGTTGAGTACGAGGAGCCGTCTTATGATCCCATCGACGACTCGACAGGCAAGATGACCTGACCCAGATATCATTACTATCTTTGCCTATTGCTAGATGTCTCGCTCTTTAGCTCTTTGCCTCGATGCCCAGGTTTGTTTGTCAGCCTCCTATTGTAACCATGAATCTGTCTAACCACCCAACCTAGCAAACCTTTGTTTGGCTACGTAAGCTTTGCTCAGCCCCTCTTATAGCATTGCTAGTTGCAGGTGAAGATTTGAAGATTCTTGCTTCATGTTGAAGTTTTGTTGGGATATCACACTATATAAACTCTTTAACTAAATCATCTATATACTTGGCAATGGGTGGAAGGCTAAGCCTCTTGCTTGGTGATTTGTTCCACTCATGCCGCCTTAGGAACCGTATAAACCGGTGTTATGTTCCTTGATTATGCGTTCCTCACACGGTTGGGGTTATGGGACCCCCTCGATAAATCGCTTAGCGCTAAGGCTTTTCCAGCAAGTCCCAACATTGGTACTACATTTGCCTAAACAACTAAAAACTTGCATAGGGAGTTATAGACCCCCTTCTTAATCAACAACCTGGGCCAGTGCTCCACATGAGTGTTGGTCCAAATTGGGGGTCCTACGGTGCCAACTTGGGGAAATCCGAGGGCTGGTAAAAATCCGTAGCATCACCCATCCGGTCGTGGCCTGAGACGAGATACGCGCGGCTACTATCAGGGTGTCGGCACGTCGGGAGGATTTGCTGGATTAGTCTTACCTTAGTCGGAGTATCTTGAGCACGGGATTCCAAGAATACTCGGGCCTTCCCACCTTGGATTTGCGACTCCGCGGATCGTGAGCTTGTAATGGGCTAAGTTGGGACACCCCTGCAGGGTTTTGAACTTTCAAAAGCCGTGCCCGCGGTTATGTGGCAGATGGGAATTTGTTAGTATCCGGTTGTAGAAAACTTGACACCATGTTCAGAACACACTACCAGCGTGAGTAACCGTGACGGTCATTTTCTGAAAGGGGTTCGGGAAGTGAACACGGTGGGGTTATGATTGGCGTGCTTAGATAGGATCACTTCGTGATCACTTTGACGCTCGTGGCACTTCTCTTCTCGCTCTAAACACGTAAGCTAGTGCTAGTGCAGCTGCAACCTTTTATCTTTCTTCAGCCTTGTTCCACACCCAAGGCTTAGATAGTTTTGCTACCCGGGAACGGGATTGCTGAGTCCTCCGTGGCTCACAGATTCTACACAACACCAGATGCAGGTACTATGGTGAACTACTCAGGGAATGGCACGGAGCTGTACTGGGAGTTCGATGAAGAACGTAGTCGATACTATGTGCACTATCCTGATGATTAGTAGTGGTTTCTACTAGGGGCGATTCGGACCTTGTGGCTTATGTATTTGGTATCTTTCATTTGGATCTTCGCCCATAGTTAGGTTGTGATGTTATTTGGTTGATGATTTGCTTATGTAATGTATTGTGTGACGTGGCGAGTGTAAGCCAACTATCCTTTTGCAATTTCATCCCTATTTTTACATGAGTCGTGCAAGGATACCAAACTTGAGATCAGTCTAGAATGGGCTTATACCATTAAGTCGTGCCTCGACACGTAGGAGGTATAATCCCATCCTGGGCATTACAGGAACACATGGACGTTCCTACCCTGACAAAAGCAGGCTTCGCCTGCAAAAGGATCAGGCGGTGACACGGTGGTGGGCTCGACGGTGACGTCCTCCTTATCGTCCTTGCGTTCTTTGGTCTTGTTGCACCAAAGGGGAAACCTTTGCCCCGCTCCTTGGGAACCAACAGCTGCGCTGTCTCCTTTGCACCGAAATGGCAACTATGCCGCTGGCGGACGCTGGCACCCGCTGGTGCGTTGCATCATTGCTGACATCACTGCCTCCTCCTGAGGCAGGCTTGGCCTTGGATTCTTCGCCTCTCCGGAACGCCTTGCCGAGGCCGCTCCCGAGGGGGTCTTGGCGTCGTTCTCCTCGCGAGGCCTGGCCCCTCACGAGGGTCTTGAGCAGTTGGTCGATCAGCCGGGCCAAACCAGGCCGCTTGAAAGAGCGCGTCGCGGCCCGCAGACAGGCAAGTCTGGGTACCCTGGTTCCCAGGACGCCGATAGTAGCCCCCGGGCCCAAGGCGCGTGCGGAGTTGGCTTCAGGGCGAAGCCTTAGTCGAGGACGAAGCGCCGCGGGCCCCAAAAAGGCTGCGGGCCAGGCTGGCGCGCGACGGTTGGATGGGACGCGAGTGACCCCGCTCCCCACGCCGTCTCGGTAACCGTGTGTCTTGACAAAAAGGGGGCCTTCTCCGCTAGGGGAGTTATCTCCCTCCTTCCTTCTTGCTTGGATTTCCTCCCTTTGCGCCTCTTGCCTCTCTGCATCCTTCGGCCCTCCTTGACCATGGCGAAGAAGAACAAGAGCACCGCGTCGGCGCCTGTATCTGCTTCTTCTCTTGACGCGGCGCTTGAGGAGTCCTCCATCATGAGGGAGGAGGACTACTCAGAGGTCCAGCCGTTCCTGTCGAGCTCCCACAATGAGCACGGCCAGACGCAGATCTGGGCTGGATCCACCATGGCGCGGACCTTGCGAAAGTCATGCTACCCCTTCTAACTCTACAGCATCTCCGTGGGGCTCGTGCCCCTTTCTCCGAGTTCTTCTACGCCATCCTGGAACATTACCAGGTGCACGCACTCCATATCCAACCCCGCTCCATCTTCATCTTGTCGCTCTTCGCCTTCTACTGTGAGGCGTTCGTGGGGGTGAGGCCGACGGTCGCCCTCTTCCGCCACTTCTTCTCCATGCGTCAGTACGACGATGGCCCGTGCTCGGGCTGCGTTTCCTTTGTATTCCAGTGCCAGGGCTGCCGCCTGATGACGGCTGGGAAGAAGATAGAGTCCCGCCGGAAGAGGTGGGTCTATCTGGATGCCCAGCGCACCCATCGTCTGTTGTCGCTGCCCACTGCCCATCCGGAGAAACTTGACGGCTGGCGCCATGTGAAGCTCACCGTCCCCCTTGGCGGGCCGGCCCTAGCGAAGATTGAGGCCAACCTGAGCTCGAGGCTCGAAGGAGGCCAGATCATGAAGGAGTTCTTGAGGCAACCTCTGGCTCCGCTTCAGGCTCACTCACGCCCCATGTGGGAGCTAATGGGTGACGACGACGGGCTCCGGCTGCACCCAGGGATGCTGGCCGAAGACGATCTGGACTTCACCTCGAGGGCCCTCCTGGGAATGGTTCCGGAGGATCTTGCTGGGGCCTACCTGCCGTTGTAAAGCCGCCCTGACAAGGCCGAGGTACTGAAGGCCATACCGGACCTTGGTGCGCCCGTGGGCGCTCCGCCCACGTTCATGTGTCTTCTGGTGATGACGACGAGGGCGACGACGGGGGCTTGGAGGATATCCTGGACGATGATGGGGACTCCTTTGAAGTGTTCATCGGGGCAATGGCGTCGGGTGCAGGTGCCGTCGGACGGTCCCAGGCGACCACTCCACGTCGGTCCGGACGCACTGCGTCCGGGGGAAGCAAGGTGGCGACCCCGCCGAAGGGCACCATGCCGGTGAACCTGGCGACCGCGGCCGCGCCCAGGTCCGTGGCCTCGCGCCTTGCCTAGGCCCGGGCTGTTGGCAAGCCCGGTGCGCCAGGGGCTGCTGTTGACTCGCTGGTGAAGAGAAGGGCGTGCCTCGCCTCCGACGAGTAAGTGTGCAATTTCCCACTCATTCTTATTTGCCGTGCCCCCGATGCGCTCTCCCTTGATGCTGCAACCTGGGAGGTGTGATGAAGAGGGCGAAGGAGGAGGTCCTGCAGCGGTGCCCTGCGACTTCGGCCGCCGGTGCAACCTCGGGGAAGGATGCCGCGGCGCTGGGCGCCTTGGTTGGCCGGGCCACCGCAAGTGTGGTGACGGTGCCACCCGAAGACGTTCCGGTCTCCGGCGAGGTTGCGAAGTTGGCTTCCGCTCCAGCTGCTCTGGCGAGGGGGGCCGGAGCCCCCGAGCCCCTTGTCGAGTAGCCAGTCTTGTCGGTGTCGGTGCGCCAGCCGGGGCAGCCTAGTCCCGAGGCTATGGATGCTGCCTCCGCCGCGCTGGGTCGTCTTCGCGCTGATCTGGAAAACAACGACAGCCACTTGACAGAAGGGCGCCTGGGGCTGATCCACGGGTGGCTCCTGGCAGACGAGTCTGCACGGGCCTCCTGGGATCAGGCCTTGGTGGCTGCTGCCAAGGGTCGAGAGGAAGCCGCGGCGGCCACGCTGGCTCGTGACACCGCACGAGCTGACGCTGCGTCCTTCGAGAAGCGCTGCCTCAAGGCAGAGAGCGAGCTGGAGGCCCTCCGCGAGGAAGATGCTAGGCGCGCCCTGGAGCTCAAAGGGTTGGAGAAGGAGCTCGAGGCGCAGAAGACCGCGACTTCTCAGCTGCAACAAGAGCAGCATGCTGACCGCGCCACCCTGGAGAAGCTGAAGGTTGAAGTTGAGCAGGCCAGGGCAGCCCAAGCCGCTCGTGCCCAGGAGGAAGCTCTCGCGGCATTGGCGACGATGAGTCCCGAGGACCTTGCTGCCTTTGACCTTGAGGCCCGCGAGGTGCTGCATGCCGCCTACGGGGAAGGGTTCGAGGAGCCGTTGGCCGCCCCTGAGGGAGGTCCCGCCGGGCTTCTTGCTGCGCTCGTGAAGTCCCTGCGTGGTGTTACGGCCGCAATTGGCCAGTTAGCCGATGCTAAAGAACCGCATGCTGCTTACCTTGGTCCTGACGCAGGTGTGCAGCCACCTTAGCCTTCATGACCCCATCCTTGACCTGGCCTCGCTGTCCGAGCCCGTGACCGCAGTCATGGAGAACTCGGCAGCCAAGGCCCTGAGGGCGAAGGTCGCGTTGCTGCTGGATGCGTTCCTCCAGTCTACCATTACAGCGGCCGAAGGGGAGACGACCGGTACTGCTGCGCCCGGAGATGCTTGATCCGTCCTGTTTAGTGAGAGAAGTGTGAGTACCTCGGGGAGGCGTAATAACCTTGGTTGAATTCAAAAAAACTTGACGTTATTGCAATAGCTAGATGTTTCCATGCTTGCTTCCTTTCATGTTTGCTTTAGGTGCTCTGCGTCGGCAGGGCCCAACCCCGCGCATACCTCGACCGCTGCTGAGCCCTCTAGATGACCGGGGTTACCGTAGTAACTAGACTCGTTGCTGAGCCCTCCGGACGCCAGGGCTACCGTAGTAACTAGACTCAAGGGATGAGGGGCTACGTTGCCAGTGAGGCCCTTGGGTCGCGATGCCCAAGGGTCCCCCTTGACGTTCAAGCGGCCCGGTTTTCGTTCTGCGTCGGCAGGGCCCAACCCCGCGCATACCTCGATCGCCATTGAGCCCTCCGGAGGACCGGGGTTATCGTCATAACTAGGCTCAAGGGATGAGAGGCTACGTGGCCAGTTAGGTGTCAGGACCAGATTTTCGGGACATTAAATTCCCAAAAGCGGACCTTGTGCTCACCAGCCCCAGGATTACTGTTAGCTGATGAGGCACCAACTTGTTACAGAAACTCCAAGCAAAGTGCAAAATATGTTGTACAAGACCATTCTAGCGTGTGAGTACAACACAAGCTTTTAGTGATTGATGGCGGAAGCGGTTTGTATATCATCGGTGACTATGGGACTCCATTTCTCACAGGAACGGCTGACCGGGATAACTCCTATCTTCGCGAGGCTGCTAACTCCAATAGTGTAGGCTCTGGGGCTGTCATCACGTCGTTCCTTCCCACGCAAGGAATCCAGCCAAGACAATAGCCAGGGACAAGCCAATGAGTACTTTGAATGTACTCGCAAACATTATGAATATGGGTGAGACAAAAGAAATGCCCGAGGATGATTCATGATCACTACGATATTAATGATATAACGAAATATAATTTCAAGCAGGGCATCCGCGTAAGAAACATATGCAATCGGAGAGTAGTAATAAAATAAATAACAGGCTCGCCACAGTCGGGCGTCTGAGCGACACCACAGACAGGGCTTATAAATAAAAAGAATGCCACAGTCGGACGTCTGAGCGACATCACATAAATGGCTTATAAATAAAAGAATGCCACAGTCGGACATCTGAACGACATCACATAAAGGGCTTATAAATAAAAGAATGCCACAGTCGCACGTCTGAGCGACATCACATAAAGGGCTTATAAATAAAAGAATGCCACAGTCGGACGTCTGAGCGACATCACATAAAGGGCTTATAAATAAAAGAATGCCACAGTCGGACGTCTGAGCGACATCACATAAAGGGCTTATAATGGAAAGTAAAATAACGATAAATATCCGGGAGGTAGAACCATCCCAAGGATACTCATCGTTCCAAAGAATAGGAATGGTTAGTCCATAATAATGATAAACCACAATCTCCACCTGTCACAGGTCATAAAGTTCTGGCTTAAAAGTTTCTCCTCCGAAGACCGACACTAAGACCGACACTCGACCCATCCCAGACTGTAGTCCTTAACCATGGACACGGCTATTCGAATAGGTTTTATATCTCTGCAGAGGGTGTACTCTTTACCCACGAATAACGGATTTTCTGTAGTCCCTCTGGACTAATTCCGCCTACGGTCCTTTAATTTGAAGATGCACCTGACTGCACACACCAGCCTAACTTACCGGTGTCTGGAATCACCCACGACACTAGTTAAGCCAAACTTTGAGTGGGGAGGCTACAACCTCGACTAGCAAGGGATCACAACAATTTATAACGCACGCGAAGACCGGGGAAGCTATCCCCTTCGGCTCGAACCGAAACACCCATGCCCCCGGACCAGGTGGCCTGCCTACTGGATGCAGCCGGTATCTTCCACCGTGGCCTCTCTGTACGGTGTGTGATAGAACAGGGGTCGACAAATTTACTGAACCGCACCCTACATGTAGCAGGGACACGTGGTAGCACGAGACAAGTATGGTGGTTACTGGAACAAGACTCGATCTATGGTCGACTCAGGAGGTTTCAGCTTTACTATATGGTTAGTGTCGTACTGCTTGACACCGCTCTCTGACAGGGTCACCACCCCTCATGCTTCATCCTGCCTTACTGCACATCGTTCGTCACCACGAGATGTCAGTCACATAGCTGTGCTTACCGGAACACAACTTTCCTTCGGACCCCGTCCGAACTATCATCAGGCATATGAAGCATGAGAAGTGATTTCTGCCACCAATATCACAACCACAACAGAAAGGATTTTTCGCCACAAGTTAATATGCAAGAGTAAGACTTTTACATGAAATAATGATGCTCCATTTTGGCATATCAATGGAATTCTTGAGTTATAGCAAACAACACACAACGTGAATTATCACGGGGTTCAAGATGCTTGTCTTCAAGTAGAGGGGAGGAGAAAAACATTTCCAAGAATTTTGGAAGTTTTCTCCCTCTTCAAAAATCCTAAAAGAAAAAAAGGAAATCAATACATAGACTTAGAACACCCCCAAAAAGTTGTCTGAAATTTTTTCATATAAATATGAAAATAAACTAGAAAATATTTGGGAAACAACAGAAAAAGAATCAAATCATTTGGATTAATAGATTAAAAGATATTTCCAGTCAAAGTTCAGTCAACTCTGGTTTTAAAATAAAAACAGAAACAGGAAAATGTTTCGATATGAATACGCTTTCGAAGTGGGGAGACGTACTCGGGGGTTTGCGCCTTCATTAAAGCACGCATGGGCTGGCGCTGTCTCGCTGACAGAGGGCCCAGGGGGCCCACTGGTCAGGTTTGACCAGTCGCCCCCGCCTCCTTCTTCTTTGGCCGAACAGAGGCGCGGCTCCGGCGATCAACGCCGGCGAATGACGGCTCCTCGAGGGTGTTTGAGTGCAGGGATGGATCCGCGGGGTTGGTGCGGTCCTCCCAGTGGTCATGTGGTCGACAGTGGTGGAGGAAAGAGACGGCGACAAGCCTCGCGGGGGACGGCGGCCTCGGTGGGTTTGGGGCTTTGCTATACGGTGGCTCCCGAGCTAGTCTAAAGTGATTGGCGGCTCCGCAGGATCACATGGAGTCGGATGGTGGTGCTGGCTGGACGGGAGGGGCGACGGTTGCGACGAATTGAACTGAGGTGCGGTGGTGGCCATATTCGCCGGAGATGAAGAAGAAAGCTTGCTGGGGACGAATGGCTGTCACGGGGTTGCTCTGCGGGGTGCCTAGTGGTCGTCTGTTGCTGCGGAGGGGTTCGGGGCACTCTTAAATAGGCGCTCAAGGTCGGTTCGACGGTGGCCGTGGATAAGGACGACGGCGGCAGCGCTATTGCGGAGCAGGAGAGGTGGGGCTGGCCAGCAGAACTTGCAGAGGTAGACGACACGCTTGTGGATGAGCACGGCGGCCTGGGACGCTCGGGGGCGCGCCAGCTGGCCCGTACGGCACCGACCACAGCAGGCGGCGATGCCGGCTAGCTCCTGGCTTGCCGGAGACGTGGCGAGGGTCTGTGTTGCTTGTGCGGAGATGCGGGCAGCAGCTTGGCTCGACGCGGCAGGCTGCAGTGGTCTGGATAAGCACGGGGGAGACATGCAAGGGACGCGGCGGCTCGGGCGCGGCACGTGCAAAACGCGCGCTCTCGCCGTGCTCTGTGCACGCACGGCAGGTGCTTGACGAAATGCCAGGGAGGCCAAACCTGCGTGGATGCCAAAGCAACTCAGCAGCCTCAGGCTAGAGGGAGCTAGGAGGTTAGTTGACATGGCTGCTAGGTCAGGGGTTCAAGTTCACCATGTGAACCAAGAACTATGCCAGCACTGGTCATGCACACAAGGTGCTCGACAGAATGCTATGGGCATAGGGGCATCTCCACTGGTGGTCAAACTCTCCAGATCATAGCCTCCTTAGGTGAAAGAGATGGTGGCAAGGCTAGTTGGGCAAAACCAGAAACTTGTTAGTGCAAGTTTTGCAAAACTTCAGTTCTGGACAGAAAATGCAGAGCATTATTTCATGAACCAAAACTATCCCAATAGGCCCACTCTCCTGAACTTAAGGGTTTTGCAAGAAAGGCTATAAGCATGAGGAAGCTCAATGGCACTAGAGCAAAATATACTAGGGTTGCAGTGCAAAACACCAAACTGAACCAGAAAGGAAAAGAGGTTGGTTCACTCAAATTTTCCAAAGGACCAAGATGGGTTTTTGCATAAAGTTGGATAACATACTGCTATGAATCTCCCATAATTATGGTGGAAGCATTACAGGAATATTTGAAGGGGTTGTAGTGCAATTTGGCCTACTGTACCAGATTGGGAAACAAGTTGTGGAGCTCAAAATATTAAATGAAATAAATATATTCTTGCATAAAAGTGATCTAATGGCATTAACTGACATCTCCAATTATTGGTTGAAATTTTAAATAAATTTACCAAGTGGTTGTAGTTCAAAAGAGGTCTTAAAACTAGGGGCAACCATTTATATAAGGAAGAAAAATTTAGGGAGACAATTATATAATTAAACCTGCTGATATAAGCCAAGTTTTTAATGGGTGCATAATAGAGTCTAACATTAATTTGAAAGTTTTTCACCAGGGGTAAAAACACCAACATATCAGAACAAGAATGGTTCTCGAGTCCAAAGAAACATCCAGCAAAAGGCACAATTTTAATTAACTGGCAAAATTTTAGTTAATAAAACATTGCTAAATTTTTGGGGTGTTGCTTTAGGCCCCTGGGTCTTGATGCCCATAGGTCCCCCTTGACGTACGAAAGCTCTTCATGAAGGAGAACAAGCACCATACCTTGCCCACGAGCCTTCGCCTGGGATGGGGGCACGAGAAGACCAGGTGTCTGGGCACCTGGTAGGGTGGCGTTTGCCAGGCGTGACCTGAGCATAGCCCCCGTGCCTAGCCCCCCTCACGACACCCATCCAAGGAGAAGTTGTGAGCGTCGTGAGCTGAAAAGCTCCCTGAGGTTCGTGCGGCCAGTGGGGGCCACCCTCACTTGTTTATAACTAGCGCGGAGCATAGAGCTACCACACTTGCGCGGAGTATGGGCATAACCACGCCTCGGTCGTATCGGCCAGCACGGAGCTTGGTGCTTCCACTGGTTCGTGGGCATAACCGCTCCTTGGTTGGATCTGACAGCGCGGAGCTTGGTACTTCCACTAGACCGTGGGAGGGAGCCTCCCACCGGGAGAGACTCTGGGGCATGTACAGCCCCGTCCTAATGCGTGGCTAGCACGGTAGGACAGCCAAGGTGTATATGGGCCCTCCTCAGGACGAGCTGAACGACTCTGAGGAAGTTCTCGTGAGCTTACGCATCACTCACGAGACCCTACCCTGAGGCGGGTTGCGCCTAAGTCTTCTTTTGCAAAATGTGAAAAGAGAGGTGTTGTGTCGACCTGCGCCGAGTGCATCTACAGGGGACATTGCATGAGAAAGCCGCAGCACCAACGACCCCAATAGGTGACGTTAGCGGGACCGGCCCGTAAGACAGAGCTCAGCCGCTGGAGTTATCGACGCTGCAGGGACGGACCCGAGCACAGACGTCGTGCCCGGTCTTCTCATGCCATGATCCAAAAGAAAAAAAGTCGGCGCGCGGTTCTCGCGTGAGCGAGGCACCTGCCACGGGCCCCTACTTACCCATCCACGATTAGCCCATGCGAGAACAAGGCACCAAGGACCATGGGAGGTGCCATCACGGAAATGGCTCGCTAGGCAGAGCTCGGCCCTTAGGTTTATCGACACTGCAGGGACGGACCTGAGCACAGACGTCATGCCAGTCCTTAATCATAGGGCGGTCGCGAGCGGGCTCACAAGGGCTCATGACCTTAGTGGCGGTGAGGATGCCAAGCATATAGATAATGTGAATGGAAAGAAATATCTGGCCTTGATCATGCAAAAAGGGAGACAGGCGTGGGGGAACAGCCCCCAGCGGCCCGAGGATGATGCAGCCCGAGAGGCGCCCTCGTTTGGATACCTGAAGTGTGACCTGATACTTGCAGAAGGAGAGTTGGGGTAGCTGAAGACATGAGCTATGCGGGTCGCTCCCGAGGATCGTCGGGCTCCTGAGACCTAGGGGCGGGCTCCTGAGGCCCAGGGGCTCCTGAGGCTCTCAGTGGTCGCGCGGGTCCGGCTGCCACTCCTTTCGGACTGCCTGCCACTGAGCCTCCCGAGCCCCCAAGGCCTATTGCGCGAGGTGCTGGAACGTGGTAGCTGTGGGGACGGAAGCCGAAGAGCGTGCGAACATAGCTGCAAGGGAGGGCCCTCCTCCGGCCGACCGCCGTCGGCCAGAAGGGCTCTTGAGAAGCGGCTCGGTTGAGACCCGCGATGTTGACGCAGACGCGGAAGTAGTCGCTCGGGCTGCGAGCAGGTGGACTTGGGGTTGTGCGGTTACGCCCACCGCGGATGAGTCTTGCATACTGAAGTTCCTCCGTAGCTTTGGTCGATGAAGTCCTGAGCCCCTAGCGCTGGACGGCTCGCGCTGGGATCACAAAAACGTGCATCAAGATACGCTTGCAGGTCGTGCTCGAACACCTCCCTCGAGGCACGGGTCAGCTCAGGGACACTCCAGAGGAGAGCCCCCGAGCCCGTCACGAGAGGGGCGTTGAGCGCGCCTCCCTATGCGAGGGTGGAAGGCGCCTCGTCAGCAGGCGCGGGTCCTGAGGGCAGGCCGTTGGGAGCTCCCACGTCCTGAGGTCCGTCGACGGGTAGGTTCTTCTTCTTCTTGGGGGCAGTCTGCAGGGCGAGGACGGCTTCATTCTCATCGGGGTATTCAACTGCCGTGGTCTGGTAGGCACGCTCCAAGGAGCGCACCGCTTCCTTCTCGTCGGAGGCGATCGTGATGACTCCGCCGCTACCGGGCATCTTGAGGATGTTGTAGCCGTGATGGGTCACCGCCATGAACTTCGCAAGGGCAGGATACCCCAGGATGGCGTTGTACGGGAGATGGATGTTGGCGACGTCGAAGTCGATGAGCTTGGTGTGGTAGTTGTCGCGGTCTCCAAAGGTGACGGGGAGGCGGACTTGCCCCATCGGGAGCGTGGAGGCATCCATGACTCCGTAGAATGTCTTGGTGGGGTGGAGCTGATCGTAGGGAACCTGGAGCGTCTCGAAGGTCTGGACGGAGAGGACGTTGAGCCCACCTCCGCCGTCGTTGAGGGTCTTGGTCACGAGGACGTTGCTGATGGTCGGGGTGCAGAGCATCGGGAGTGCGCCTGGGGCCGCATTGCACTTGAGCTGGTCTTTGGGGTCGAAAGCGATGACTTGCTTGGTCCACCTGAGGTGGCGCACGGCGTCGGGCCTGGGAAGCGCCGCGTTCACCTCACGGGCGAACTGCTTGAAGATGCGGTGAGAAGCCGGGGCATGGGTTCCTCCCAGAATCTAGGCTACTGCATGCGGTCGTCGTCGTTCCTTCTTGGCGGTGGTGGTAGTGGAGGCAGGCCTCCGTTGCCCTGAGGGCGACCCTCACGAGGCTAGTCGTGCCAGGGGGCGTCACGAGGCTGCTCCTGCCAGTGGTCTTCACGAGGTTGCTCACGCCACCCTTGGCGCGAGTTCCTGCCATCCCAGCGTCCTCCTCCTCGGCCTCCTCCACGGCCGTAGCCGCGGTTTTCACGCTCACGGCGCATCCCGACGTGCCCGCCGTGCATTGCCTTGAGGTCCTAACAGTCGTTGGTGTTGTGGTTGTGGACGTTGTGGAAGACGCAGTATGGTCGGTTGTCTCTGGGGAGGTCATCGTAGCCGCAGCCATGCTTCACTTCTGGCTCAGCAGCCAGCACGGCGGGTTCCTTGCGCTTCGACTCCTAGGCCTTGGTCTTCTTGTCGTCTGCCTCCACCTCGGGCAGCTCCTGAAGGGAGAGGCGGCCTTCCTCCGCCCTGGCGCACTTTGCCGCGAGCTTCAACATCTCGAGGGCCGTCCACAGGTCTTCGTGGATGGCGAGCTCTTCCCTCATCCTGCCGTCGCGGACGCCATCGGAGAACACGGAGATGATGGCCTCGTCCGAGACCCTGGGGATACGGAGGTGCATGGTGTTGAAGCGATGGATGTACATTTGAAGTGTTTCTCCCAACTGCTGCTTCACGCGACGCAAGTCAGCAGCTTCCGGGGCTCGATCGCGGGTGCCTTGGAAGTTGGCGACGAAGCGCTCACGAAGCTCTCCAAAGGAGGAGATGGATCCCACCGGGAGGTTCAGGAGCCAGGAGCGCGCGCCGTCCTTCAGAGCCATGGGGAACCAGTTCGCCATGACCTGCTCAGTGGCATTGAACGCCCCGTTGCTCAGCTCGTAGAGTTGGAGGAACTCCGTGGGGTCGGTGGTGCCGTCGTAGCACGAAGGCAGGTCCGGCTTGAACTTGCGGGGCCAGACGAGGTGCCGTAGCTCAGGAGCTAGGGCGCCACACCCGCGTACGCTCATGATCACAGGCACCCCCTACACCTGTGACGCTGGTTCTTGAGGTGCTGGCGCCACCACCTCCTGTGGTGCGCGGTCTCGGCGTTGTGGGCTAGGGGGCCCACGAGCCCCGACATGTGGGTGCGGGATCACCTGGCAACTCTCCTCATCGCGGGCGTTGGCTCTACGGGGTTGTTCACGTCGAGGGTCCTCACGCCGGCCCTCCTGGCCGGCGGGGTGAAGGTGAGGCAGAGCCGGGACCCCACGGCCCTCGTTCGTCGCCGGGGGCGACGGAGGACGCGAAGAGTGCATTGGTGCAGGCGCTTCCCCAGCTGCTTTGCGAGGTCGGTGATGCGGTGGAACCACTCATCGTAGAGATCATCTGTCGGGCGGTAGTGCAAGAGCTCCCGCGCCATCAGTAGCGTAGGCTGCTGGTAGACCGGCCCGCGGCGGACCAGCGAGGACGACGCTGCGGCCGGGGAGGGTGAAGGTGTTGCCGTGCGGCCGTCCCTCCGCACGGATGGTGGCAGCGAGGAGTCCTACTGCTCGTGGACAACTGGGTCGGTGGCGGTGTTGGCAACCGGCGAGTTGGGGCGGAGCGGTGCGCCGTTGCCCGCGGGCGCCGTCTGAGCGACGTTCGCGGCGCGTCGGGTGGCGCGAGCTCGGCGTGTGTCCACCATGGCTGTGGAGCAGGGTTGGTGACGAAAACGCGGCGAGGTCGTCGGGGAGGCGAGATTTCGACACGCCCCCTACCTGGCGCGCCAAATGTTAGATTCAGGACTCCCCAAAACCCGTTAAGTTCGAACACAGGGGCGTGAACGAAGATCTCACCCACTCTCATCGACCTAGCCCCTCGCTCTCGTCTCGGTGGAAGGATTCAAGCAAGCAATGAACAAACACACAAGAGTTTACCCAGGTTCGGGCCACCGCGAGGTGTAAGACCCTACTTCCTGCTTTGGTGGATTGGCTCCGGGTGAGCTAGAGTATGAACTGGTATAAGGGTTCCTGAGCTCAGGAGGTGAGCTCAAGAGGGTCAGGAGGCTAGTGTTCTCGCTCCTTGTGTGGTGGTCAAGTGTGTGTTTCTCCTCTCCTCTGCAGTGAAGGTTCTAGCTACTTATATAGGCGGCCACAGTCCTCTTCCCCCAAAATGTTTAGGCGGGAAGGGATTCCACAATGGCCATTTTTGAGCAGGAACACAAGGACGTTCCTACCCTGACAAAAGCAGTCTTCGCCTGCAAAAGGATCAGGCGGTGACACGGTGGTGGGCTCGACGGTGACGTCCTCCTTATCATCCTTGCGGTCTTCGGTCTTGTTGCACCAAAGGGTAAACCTTTGCCCCGCTCCTTGGGAACCAACGGCTGCGCTGTCTCCTTTGCACCGAAATGGCAACTGTGCCGCTGGCGGACGCTGGCACCCGCTGGCGCGGTGCGTCACTGCTGACATCACTGCCTCCTCCTGAGGCAGGCTTGGCCTTGGATTCTCCGCCCCTCCGGAACGCCTTGCCGAGGCCGCTCCCGAGGGGGTCTTGGCGTCGTTCTCCTCGCGAGACCTGGCCCCTCATGAGGGTCTTGAGTAGCTGGTCGATCAGCTGGGCCGTACCAGGCCGCTTGAAGGAGCGCGTCGCGGCCCGCGGACAGGCAAGTGTGGGTACCCTGGTTCCCAGGACGCCGACATTTTTCTTCCGGATCGTTGCATGAGAAGACTCGGCACAACGTCTGTGCTCGGGTCCATCCCTGCAACGTCAACAAATCCAGTGGTTGAGCTCTGTCTCGCGAACCATTCCCGTGACATCACCTCCTGGGGTCGCTGGTGCTGCGGCCTTCTCATGTGATACCCTCTAGAGATGCACTCGGCGCAGGTCGACACGACACCTCTCTTTTTACATTTTGCAGAAGAAGACTCGGGTGCAACCCGCCTCAGGGTAGGGTCTCGTGAGTGATGCGTAAGCTCACGAGAACTTCCTCAGAGTCGTTCAACTCGTCCTGAGGAGGGACCATATACACCTTGGCTGTCCTACCATGCAAGCCACGTGTCAGGACAGGGCTGTACACGCGCCGGAGTCTCTCCCGGTGGGAGGCTCCCTCCCACGGTCCAGTGGAAGTACCAAG
This sequence comes from Secale cereale, assembly GCA_902687465.1. Taxonomy (NCBI): domain Eukaryota; kingdom Viridiplantae; phylum Streptophyta; class Magnoliopsida; order Poales; family Poaceae; genus Secale; species Secale cereale. The sequence continues at coordinate 655,803,416 of LR738710.1, forward strand.
CTCCGCGCTGGCAGATCCAACCGAGGAGCGGTTATGCCCACAAACCAGTGGAAGCACCAAGCTCCACGCTGGCCGCTACGACTGTGGCGCAGTTATGCCCACACTCCGCGCAAGTGTGGTAGCTCTATGTTCCGCGCTAGTTATAAACAACTGAGGGCGGCCCCCAGTGGTCGCACCAACCTTAGGGAGCTTTTCAGCTCACGACGCTCACAGCTTCTCCTTGGATGGGTGTCGCGAGGGGGGCTAGGCACGGGGGCTATGCTCAGGTCTCGCCTGGCAGACGCCACCCTACTAGGTGCCCAGACACCTGGACTTCTCGTGCCCCCATCCCAGGCGAAGGCTCGTGGGCAAGGTATGGTGCTCGTTCTCCTTCATGAGAGCCGTTCGTACGTCAAGGGGGACCGCTGGGCATCGCGACCCAGGGGCCTAACTGGCCACGTAGCCCCTCATCCCTCGAGTCTAGTTATGACGTAACCCCTGTCACCCGGAGGGCTCAATGGCGATCGAGGTATGCACGGGGTTGGGCCCTGCCGACGCAGAACGCAAACGGGATTGCTTGAACGTCAAGGGGGACCCTTGGGCATCGCGACCCAAGGGCCTCACTAGCCACGTAGCCCCTCATCCCTTGAGTCAAGTTACTACGGTAATCCCGGTCATCCGAAGGGCTCAATGGAGATTGAGGTATGCGCGGGGTTGGGCCCTGCCGACGCAGAGCACCCAAGCGAACATGAAAGGAAGCAAGCATGGAAGTCATCTAGCTATTACAATAATACCAAGTTTTTAAAATTCAAACAAAGTTCTTACGCCTCCCCGAGGCACTCGCGCTTCTCTCCCTGAATAGGAACGGATCAGGCATTGCCAAGCGCATCATCACCGGTCTCCACCTCCTTGGCTGCGGTAGCTGTGGCCTGGAGGAACCCCTCCACCAACGTCGTGACCTTCGCCCCCAGGGCCTCAGCAGCCGTGCCCTTCAGGACTTCGGTCACGGGCTTGGACAGCAAAGCCAGGTCAAGGGTAGGGCTGCACATCTGCGTCAGGACAAAGGTAAGGAGCATGTGGCCCTCGACGTCGGCTAACTGGCCAATTGCGGCCGCAACATTGCGTAGGGACTTCACAAGCACAACAAGGAGCCCGGTGGGGCCTTCCTCCGGGGCGGCCAGCGGTTCCTTGAACCCCTCCCCATAGGCGGCCTGTAGCGCTTGCGGGCCTCAAGGTCAAAGGTGGCAAGGGCCTCGGGACTCACCGCTGCCGAGGCCGCAAGGGCTTCCTCCTTGTCGCGCGCGGCTTGGGTCGCCCTGGCCTTCTCAACTTCAACCTTCAGCTACTCCAGGGCCGCACGGTCAGCAAGCTGCTCCTGTTGCAGCCGGGACGTCTCAGTCTTCTGCGCCTTGAGCTCCTTCTCCAACCTCTTGAGCTCCAGGGCACGTCCGATGCCTTCCTCGCGGAGGGCTTCCAGCTAGCTCTCTGCCTTGAGGCAGCGCTTCTCGAAGGACGCAGCGTCGGCTTGCGCGGTGTCGCGAGCCCGCGTGGCTGCCATAGCTTCCTCTCGACCCTTGGCAGCGACCGCCGAGGCCTAATCCCAGGAGGTCCGCACAGACTCGTCTGCCAGGAGCCACCCGCGGATCAGCCCCAGGCGCCCTTCTATCAGGTGGCCGTCACCATCTTGCAGATCGACGCGAAGACGACCCAGCGCGGCGAAGGCAGCCTCCAAGGTCTCAGGACCAGGCTACGCCGGCTGGCGAACGGGCACCGACAAGACCGACTGCTCGACCAGGGGCTCGGGGGATCCGGCCCCCCTCGCCAGAGCAGCCGGAGCAGAAGCCACCACAACCTCGCCAGAGGCAGGGACGTCCTCGAGCGACACCACCGCCGCATGCTCGGTGGCCTGGTCGACCGAGGCGCCCAGCACCGCGGCATCCTTCCCCGAGGTCGCATCAGCAGCAGGAGGGGCAGGGCATTGCAGCGTGACCTCCCCCTTCGCCTTCTTCATCACACCTCCTAGGCTGCTGTGTCAGGGAAAGCACATCAGGGACACGGCGACTAAGGATAGGCGAGAAATTGCACACTTACTCGTCGGAGGCGAGGCGCACCCTTCTCTTCGCTAGCAGGTCAGCAGCGGCCGCTGGCGCCATAGGCGTGCCGGAAGCCCGGATCTGGGCAAGGCGTGAGGCCACAATCCTGGGCACGGCCGCGGTCGCCAGATTCGCTGGCACGGTACTCCTCGGCGGAGTCGCCACATTGCTTTCGCCGGTCGCAGCGCGTCCAGATCGACGCGGAGTGGCCGCCTGGGCCCGTCCTGCGGCACCTGCGCCTGGCGTCATTGCTCCGGCGAACGCCCGGAGGAGTCCGCCTCGTTGTCCAGGGTCTCCTTCGAGCCCCCCTTGTCACTCTCGTCGTCAGCACCAGAAGACAGGTCGAACGTGGGCGGAGCACCCACGGGCGCACCAAAACCCGACACGACCTTTAACAGCTTGGCCTTGTCAGGGCGGCTGTACAGCGGCAGGTAGGCCCCGGGGAGATCCTCCGGAACCAACCCCAGGAGAATCCCCAAGGTGAAGTCCAGATCATCCTCGGCCAGCACCCCTGGGTGCAGCCGGAGCCTGTTATCGTCTCCCATCAGCTCCCACATGGGGCACGAGTGAGCCTGCAGCGGAGCCATACGCTGCCTCAAGAAATCCTTCACGATCTAGCCTCCTTCGAGCCTCGAGCTCAGGTCAGCATCAATCCTTGCCAGAATAGGCCCGGCAAGGGGGTCGGTGAGCTTCGCGTAGCTCCAGCCGGCGCGCTTCGCCGAGCGGGCAGTAGGCAGCGCCAGCAGAGGGTGGATGCGATGGGCATCCAGATAGACCCACCTCTTCCGGTGGGATGTTATCTTCTTCCAGCCATCATCATCCGACAGCCCTGGCACTGGAAGACGAAGGAGACGCAGCCCGAGCGCGGGCCATCGTCGTAACGGTGCATGGAGAAGAAATGGCGGAAGAGGGCGATGGTCGGCCTCACCCCCACGAGCGCCTCACAGTAAAAGGCGAAGTGCGATAGGAAGAAGACGGAGCGAGGCTGGATGTGGAGAGCGTTAACCTGGTAATGCTCTAGGATGGCATAGAAGAACTCGAAGAAAGATGGCATGAGCCCCACGGAGATGATGTGGAGGAAAAAGGGGTAGCATGATTTTGATAGGGTCCGCGTCATGGTGGATCCGGCCCAGATCCGCGTCGTCCCGTGCTCGTTGTGGGCGCTCGACAAGAAAGGTTGGACCTCTGAGTAGTCCACCTCCCTGGTGATGGAGGACTCCTCGAGCGCCGCTTCAAGGGAAGAAGCAGATCCAGACGCCGGCGCGGCACTCTTGTTCCTCTTCACCATGGTTGAGGGAGCCAAAGGACGCAGACGATTCAGGAAGGCAGGAGGCATAAGAAGGAGAAATCTGAGCAGGGAGGAAGGAGAGCGATAAATCCCCCACCGGAGACAGCCCCTTTTTGTCAAGACGCACGGTTGCCGGGATGGCGTGGGAAGCAGGGTCGCCCGCGTCCTTTCCAACCGCCACGCGCCTGCCTGGCCCACAGCCTTTTTGGGGCATGCGGCGCTTCGTCCTCGACGAAGGCTACGCCCCGAAGCCAACTCCGCGCGCGCCTTGGGCCCGGGGCTACTGTCGGCGTCCTGGGAACCAGGGTACCCAGACTTGCCTGTCTGCGGGCCGCAACACACTCCTACAAACGGCCTGGTATGGCCCAGCTGATCGACCAGCTGTCCAAGACCCTCGCGAGGGGGCCAAGCCTCGCGAGGATAACGACGTCAAGACCTCCTCTGGAGCGGCCTCGACAAGGTGCTCCAGAGGGGCGGAGAATCAAAGGCCAAGCCTGCCTCAGGAGGAGGCAGTCATGTCAGCAGTGACGCACCGCACCAGCGGGTGCCAGCGTCCGCCAGCGGCGCAATTGCCATTTCGGTGCAAAGGGGACATCGCAGCCGCGGGTTCCCAAGGAGCGGGGCAAAGGTTTCCCCTTTGGTGCAACAAGACCGAAGATCGCAAGGACGACAAGGAGGATGTCACCATCGAGCCCACCACCGTGTCACCGCCTGATCCTTTTGCAGGCGAAGACCGCTTTTGTCAGGATAAGAACATCCTTGTGTTCCCACTCAAAAATGGCCGTTGTGGGATCCCTTCCCGCCTAAACATTTCAAGGGAAGAGGACCGCGGCCGCCTATATAAGTAGCTAGGATTCCCGCTGTGAAGGGGGGATCGATCCATACACTCTGCCACCACATAAGGAGCAAGAACACTTGCCCCATTACCCTCCCGAGCTCACCTCCTGAGCTCAGGAACCGCTATACCAGCTCATATTCCAGCCCGCCCGAGGCTAATCCACCAAAGCAGGAAGTAGGGTCTTACACCTCACGATGGCTCGAACCTGGGTAAACTCTTGTGTGTTCTATCTGTTGTTTGCTTGAATCTCTCCACCGAGACGAGAGCGAGACGCTAGGTAGACGTGAGTGGGAGAGATCTTCGTTCACGCCCCTGTGTTCGAACTTCTTGGGTTTTGCGGAGCCCTGAATCCGACAGGAGCCGAGCGTACTGCTCCGCTGTGATGGAGGGTTTCATCGTTGGAGCAGCTCCAGTGAGTTGTACGACGGCGAGCTGAAGCAGGACAAGAGAGAGAATATTAACCTGAGTGGAATTCTAATAGCATCTCCAACAGATGATGTATAATACATAACCACAAAGTGCTAGATGTAAAATACATCATCCGCTCATCTCTGAACTTAACTATCAAAACTGAATTTAACTATCGAAACTGAATTTTGCTGTCGAAACTTAATTTTACTGTCAAAACTGAATTTTACTGTTGAAACTAAACGCACTAGTTGCAGAAAATTAGTAACAGCAGCAGCAGCACTCGGAGCAGCAGTGCGTGCGAGAGCCAGGGTAGCTGCTCGTATAGCAGCATCTCGGGTAACTGCTGAAGGGGCTCGAGCGAGAGTAGGATCTGCTGCTCATGCAGCAGCAGCGCAAGCAAGAGCAAGAGCTAGAGCAAGAGCAGCAACGCGAGCAAGAGCAAGAGCAGACTAGGCAGGGGACCAGAGAGCAAGAGCATAGGAGCAGCGAGCGAGAGCCAAAGCAGCAACAGCTCCGACTGATGTGGATGTCGCCACCGAGGGAACGACGCCATAAAGGAAGTGGCCGGCGACACTGTCATAGATGGAGCCGTGCCATGGCGACTCGGGACTGAGCGCCGGTAGAACCATGAGATCTAAGCAAGAAGAAAATGCGGCGATTACTGTAGAACCTATTTGGTGGCGCCAATTAGGCTTTAGCTTCATCCGAGGAATCGGTGATGATACTACTCTTCCGGTGGTGCAGGTGAAGACGACAGTGTGCGAATGGAGGTGGCACAAAAGATGAGGGGAACGTCGGGGCAGCTCCTTGGAGGTGGAGGATGGGGTGGCTGAACCGGCGGCACGACGAGATCAACGACGGATCCTCATCCGGTGTAGTGGATGAAGAAGGTCGAGGTCTTGCAGTGGACGATGTCGTCGGGGAAGAGGCTCCGGCTGGGTGGCGGACGGAGGAGGGTGTGGTGCTTCGTGGTTTTTCGCGGCCTCAGTGTACGACTGGGGACGGAGGGGATATGAGGGGGAACCATGGCTTAGGGACGCGCTTGTCTGAAATGTGGGGTAAGTTACAAAACTACCCACAGCGATTTGAACTAGGCGGTTCTTTTGGTTCGGTGGTATCATGGGAATTTCACGTGTCGGGATTTCGCAGGAGGTGGGAGTTTTCGCACGTGTCATAATTTTGGGATTGGCAAGGCGCGGGTTGAGATGGAGGGACTTTTGGGAGCACAACGAAACAAAGAGATATCTTAAAAATTCATGGTAACAAGGCACGGGTTGAAGAGGCGGGAGTTCCGCAGCACGATAGAGAGAGATGCTAGCTTCAAATTTCGGCATAACAAGGCGCGGCTTGAAATTTCGGCAGAACAAGCTTAACGTGTACGAAAAAAGACAATTCGCATCCCACTAGAGAGAGCCATGTCCCGCTTTACTATATTACTAGAAATGCATTCAAATACAACAACAAAAAACTAAAAAAATCGAGACAACAAGCTTAACATGTACAATACCAAATCAATTTGCACTTCCCTCAACAATAAAAAACAATTCGTGTTGTCTAACATATGGACTAAATTTGAGTACATTTTCCCTGTTTTAATGGGATTGTACTCGGGTTAGTTATAGAATCATCTAAATATTATCTTCACAACACATGACATGAATATAGGAGTAGTAAATTCCCATATAAATATGAACTAAATGTACATACGATCTCGAATTCAAATATATGTATCCATTTATGTTGATTTCAAATCATAGCACAGGTATGGTCTAGCAAGATGTTCGGAATCTAAGCCATATATGATACTACGTACAATGTGTTTAACACGCACAACACACACACAGACACACCATTTAGCCTAGTAAGGTATATGTGTATTGCACGCAGATGAGATTTGGCAACCAAATTATGGATAAATACCACATTATAGCATAT
>LR738710.1:655810027-655872962 GCA_902687465.1 Secale cereale
ATATATGCATAATGTAGATGTTCGTTTAATTCTTATAGTTCATCTCACTCAAAATCAATTAGATTTTATAAAAAAGCTAATATATTTTAAGATTCATGGAATTGTGTGTCGTAAAGCATAAAGTAAAAATAAATAATGACGATTGTCGGCGTCCTAGGAACAGGGGGTACCCAGGCTTGCATGTGTGCAGCCCGTGACGTGGCTCCATCAGCGGCCTGGTACGGCCCAACTTCAGCAACCGCAACTCAAGACCCTCGCGAGGGGCCAAGCCTCGTGAGGCGGGCAACAGCAAGACCTCCCTAGGGGGCAGTCACTCTAGGCTGGCTCCCGAGGAGCGGAGATATCTATGCAAGGTGCACCTCGCGAGGTTCACGTTACGTGAGCCATGACGACCAAGGCCAGGCGGGCGCCAGCGGGCGCAGTGTACCAGTTTCCTCTTTGGTGCTAAGAGGGCAAGCACAGGCGCAGAGTCCCGAGAGATCAGCCAAAGGTTTTCATATCGGTGCAACAAGACCAAGGACCGACTCGTGGAGCCCGGCACGGCGTCACCACCACAACCTTTGGCAGGCGAAGACTACTTTTGTCAAGATAACTTGTACTAGATGTTCCCCTTCAAATTTGGCCGTTGTGGGATTCCTTCCTATCGTTATTTGGGAAGAGGACCAAGGCCACTATAAATAGGACCTAGCCACCACCATAGAAGGGATCGGATTAATTCCACCCCGACGATACCACAAGCTCATCCGAGCCCAAGAACACGTCTCCTCCGGAGGCTGTTCGCCCCTTGTATTAGTTCATCCTTAGCCATACAAGGCAATCCACCACACACACTGGAGTAGGGTATCACACCACAGGGTGGCCCGAACCAGTATAATCCTCTATGTCCCTTGTTCTTTGAGTTCGTCGAGCTAGGCCGTGGAATCATAGGGTGAGCGGGCTGGGGAGAGAGTGTTCTTCGGGCGCACCCCAGAGTTCGAACCTCTCAGGGGTTTGCGAAACCAGAAATCCGACATTTGGCGTGCCAGGTAGGGGTGCACCGAAGTTCCGCCTCTCCGTCCACCCCACTCTCCATCCGTCGGGCTCCTATGGCAGGCGCCTCTCCTCCGACCGGCTCGGTGGGCGCGCACGATGACGTTGCAGGCCACCGAGCCTTCACCCCCGCCTTGCGACACATGTAGTGGCCACTCAGGTTTAGGCCGGAGATACCACCCCGTTTCGACGGAGCAGCAGATCCGGCGGTTTTCCTCCAGGGCTAGGAGGAGGCTGTTTCGGCGTCCAGCGGTGACAGCAAGGTCATGGCCAGCTGGCTCCCCATGGCACTCACCGGCGTACTGCGCGCCTGGCTTCTAGCTTGCCAGAGTCGTCCGTGGCATCCTAGGAGGAGCTGCGCGGTCTCTTCACCGCGCGCTTCATGGCACCCCACGCCATCGCGGCCCTCCTCGGCGGCTGTCAGGCACCACCCTCAAGTCGCCACGTCAGCCCCTCCAGGATGGGCTGTGCCTGAGGCCGACCTCACCTTCGACTCTAGAGACCACCCGGTGGTCACCGCAGGTGCAGGCGCGCTCCCGATGCTCTACACCCCCCTATCTGCCATGTGGCGGTGACCAAGACCCTCATCGACGGCGGGGCGGGACTCAACGTGCTCTCCCCAGAAGCATTCGACATGCTCCATGTGTCGCCCGAACGGCTCCGTCCCTCCAGGCCGTTCTCCGGGGTCATCGACGGCTCCACCAGCCCCATGAGGCAGATCCGGCTACCCGTCACCTTCGGCACCCGCAACAACTACTGCACCGAACTTATCGACTTCGACATCGCCCACATCGGCCTCCCGTACAACGCCATTCTCGGGTACCCAGCCCTAGCCAAGTTCATGGCAGCAACTCACCCAGCCTACAACCTCATGAAGATGCCGGGGAGCAACGGCGTCCTCGCTATGGCCGGAGATACCAAGGAGGCCCTGGGGGGCCATCAAGCTCACCTTCAGGGCCGTAGCGGTGGCACGCCCGGCCAACGAAGCAGCTCCGGAGGCTGTGGGAGCTGCGCGAGCCAAAAAGAGGCAGTTTTTCTCTCAAGACCGGGCCGAGATGAAGCAGGTGCTGGTGGAAGAAGACGGGGCGTCGGGTGCCACCTTCACCATAGGCGCTGGCCTTCCCCAGCTGAAGAAAAGGCGCTGGTCGGTTTCTTGCGCGCCAAGAAGGAGGTGTTCGCATGGGAACCCAAAGACCTGGCAGGAGTCCCAAGGGGGTCATTGAGCATCACCTAAATGTATGCCCCAACATGCGCCCAATAAAGCAGAAGGCCCGTCGCCAGTCCACTGAGAAGAAGTCTTTCATCGTAGAAGAGACTCACAAGTTGCAAGAAGCTGGTGTGATCCGCGAGATACGATATCTAATACGTCTCCAACGTTTCTATAATTTTTTATTGTTCCACACTATTATATTATCTGTTTTGGATGTTTAATGGGCTTTAATATGCACTTTTATATTATTTTTGGGACTAACCTACTAACCAAATGCCCAGTGAAAATTGTTGTTTTTTGCCTATTTCAGTGTTTCGCAGAAAAGGAATATCAAACGGAATGAAACCTTCGCGAGGATCGTTTTTGGAACAAGCGCAATCCAGGAGACTTGGAGTGGACATCAAGGAAGAAACGAGGTGGCCACGAGGCAGGAGGTCGTGTCCAGCGGGGTAGGCGTGCCGCCCAACCTCGTGGGCCCCTCGTAGCTCCACCGACGTATTTATTCAGCCTATATATACTCATATACCCTGAAAACATCCAGGAGCACCACGAAACCCTATTTCCACCGCCGCAACCTTCTATACCCGTGAGATCCCATCTTGGGGCCTTTTCCGGTGCTCCGCCGGAGGGGGAATCAATCACGGAGGACTTCTACATCAACACCATAGCCTCTCCGATGATGTGTGAGTAGTTTACCACAGACCTTCGGGTCCATAGTTACTAGCTAGATGGCTTCTTCTCTCTCTTTGGATCTCAATACAAAGTTCTCCTCGATCTTCTTGGATATCTATTTCATGTAATACTTTTTGCGGTGTGTTTGTTGAGATCCGATGAATTGTTGGTTTATGATCAAGATTATCTATGAACAATATTTGGTTCTTCTCTGAATTCGTATATGCATGATTTAATATCTTTGCAAGTCTCTTCGAATTATCAGTTTGGTTTGGCCTACTAGATTGATCTTTCTTGCAATGGGAGAAGTGCTTAGCTTTGGGTTCAATCTTGCGGTGTCCTTTCCCAGTGACAGCAGGGGCATCAAGGCACGTATTGTATTGTTGCCATCGAGGATAAAAAGATGGGGTTTATATCATATTGCTTGAGTTTATCCCTCTACATCATGCAATCTTGCTTAATGCGTTACTCTGTTCTTATGAGCTTAACACTCTAGATGCATGCTGGATAGCGGTCGATGTGTGGAGTAATAGTAGTAGATGCAGAATCGTTTCGGTCTACTTGTAACGGACGTGATGCCTATATACATGATCATGCCTAGATATTCTCATAACTATGCGCTTTTCTATCAATTGCTCGACAGTAATTTGTTCACCCACCGTAAAATATGCTATCTTGAGAGAAGCCACTAGTGAAACCTATGGCCCCCGGGTCTATTTTCCATCATACTAATCTCCCATCAACTAGCTATTTTTATCGTGGTTTATTTTGCAATCTTTACTTTTCAATCTATACAACAAAAACACCAAAAATATTTATCTTATTATCTCTATCAGGTTTCACTTTTGCAAGTGGCCCTGAAGGGATTGACAACCCCTTTATCATGTTGGTTGCAAGGTTCTTAATTTTTTTGTGCAGGTACTAGGGATTTGTGTGTAGCCTCCAACTGGATTGATACCTTGGTTCTCAAAAATCGAGGGAAATACTTACGCTACTTTGTTGCATCACCCTTTCCTCTTCAAGGGAAAACCAACGCATGCTCAAGAGGTAGCAAGAAGGATTTCTGGCGACATTGTCAGGGAGGTTTACGCCAAGTCAAGTCAAGATTTGATCTACCGCCAACGTGAGGATTTCTGGCACCGTTGCCGGGGAGATCTACCCTCAAGACGAGACATACCATGTACCCATCACAAAATCTTATCCCTCGCATAACATTATTTGCCATTTGCCTCTCGTTTTCCTCTCCCCCACTTCACCTTTGCCTTTGCTTCGCCTTCTTCCCGTGTGTCTTTTTGTTTGTGTTTCCATGTGCCTTCTATTTGCTTGCATCTTCGCTTGCCAAAAATCTATCTATGGATCCTCATCCGCTTGCTAATCTTTTTAAGAGATCCAACCATGACGAACCAATTGCTAGTGAGTTTAGTGCACTAGATTATCTTTATGAGGTTTTGCTTGAAATTCGTGAATCTGAAAATTGTGACGAAGTATTGAAAGAACAAATTTATGAAGTGATTCACGATAGATCTTTGAATGAAAAACATGATTGCAATGATGTTATTATAAATTCTATTAATGTCAATTGTGTTAATAATTTGCAAAACCCCAAGCTTGGGGATGCTAGTTTTTCCATGTCCACTACTTGTTGCAATGATCATGATTGGGGTGATTCTTCTTATGATCTTGAAAATTTATTTAATCCCCATGATGATTGTAAGATTGATAATAATGCTTGCAATAATACTGAAAGTAGGTTTGGAAGGGTGTCAACTTTAGATCCCACGTATTTGAAGAATGTTCAATCTTATGATTTTTTATTTTTAAAAGTGGGTTTGGAGAGGTCATGACTTTAGTTAATGTTGATCCCACTATTTTGGAAGAGTGTCAACTTCACATGCATGTGCATCGTGTTGAGAATATGTTATGTGATAGATATATTGTTGAATTTGCTTATGATCCTACATGCAATTATTACGAGAGAGAAAATATGGTCGTAGAAATTTTCATGTTACTAAATTACCTCTCGTTATGTTGAGATTGCTATTGTTTCTTTCTTCTTCCTTGCATATGCTAGAAATTGATTGCCTCGATAATTTGTTTGCGTATAAAATGCCTATGCATAGGAAGTATGTTAGACTTAGATGTGTTTGCCACGTGTTTTATGATGCTCTCTTTGTGCTTCAATTCTTATCTTTCATGTGAGTATCATTGAATTATCAATGCCTAGCTAGGGGCTTTAAACGATAGCGCTTGTTGGGTGGCAACCCAATTTTATTTTTGTTCTTTGCTTTTTTTTCTTCTATTTAGTAATAAATAATTAATCTAGCTTAAGTATAGAAGTGGTTTTATGTTTTAATTAGTGTTTGTGCCAAGTAGAGCCTTTAGGAAGACTTGGGTGAAGTCTTTGCGATCTTGCTGTAAAAAAAAATTTGCACTCACGAGATTAGCTGCCATTTTTAACTGCAGAGTTCTTTTCAGTTGATTCTTTTTGTAGATGATAAATAGACAAATTTCTCACGTCCACCAATTTATTTCTGAATTTCTAGTGTTACAGAAGTATTCGAAAGTTACAGATTACTACGGACTGTTCTGTTTTTGACAGATTCTGTTTTGCATGTGTTGTTTGCTTATTTTGATGAACATATGGCTAGTATCGGGGGGTATGAACCATAGAGAAATTGGAATATAGTAGGTTTAACACCAATATAAATAAAGAATGAGTTCATTACAGTACCTTAAAGTGGTGGTTTGTTTTCTTATACTAACGGAGCTCATGAGATTTTCTGTTGAGTTTTGTGTTGTGAAGTTTTCAAGTTTTTGGGTAAGGATTTGACGGACTATGGAATAAGGAGTGGCAAGAGCCTAAGCTTGGGGATGCCCAAGGTAAAATTCAAGGACAACCAAAAGCCTAAGCTTGGGGATGTTGTCGGCGTTCAGGGAACGGGGGTACCCAGACTTGCATGCATGCGGCCCAGAGCGTGGCTCATCAGGCACCCTCACGAGGCGGACGACGCAAGACCTCCTCTGGGGCAGCCTCACTAGGCTGGCTCCTGAGGAGCGGAGATATCAAGGCAATGGAAACCTCACGAGGCCCTCGTGACGTGAGCAGTGACGACCAAGGCCAAGCGGGCTCCAGCGGGCGCAGGGTGCCAGTTTCCTCTTTGGTGCTAAAGGAGCAGGCGCGGGCGAGGAGTCCCAAGGCATGAGGCAAAGGTTTCCATATCGGTGCAACAAGACCAAGACCAGCAGGACGGCAGAGTGGAGGTCATCGCGGAGCCCACGGCGGCCTCACCACCAGAGCCTTTAGCAGGTGAAGACCACCTTTTTTCAGGATAGCTTGTACTAGCCGTCCCCCTTCAAATTTGGCCGTTGTGGGATCCTTTCCGCTCAATATTTTGGAAGAGGACTGGGGCCTTTATAAATAGGACTAGTGTAATGCCCCGGATGTAATACTTTCCCTTTTGGGCTTATAATAAATCTCCGGCTTCATCTATTTCCATTTCGGGTTCTTTGTCTTTCGGGCTTTCGTCGTTTTGTTGTGTGAGTGTGTGGCATTCATTCATATCATGTAGACATGTGCATTGCATTTTGTTTGTGTTGTGGGTTGCATCCGGTTCGTGGCGTTTCTTCCCGTTGTCCGTTTCGTGTTCCGGAGCTCCCTCGCGTGTCCGTGACGTCCCGTAGGCCTTCTTTGTTGTTCGGGCGTTTTTCGTTACCGGTGTGCCGTGAGGTTGTGTTGTGTGTTGTTGTTTTGTTGTGTGCAACCCGCCTCTCAAATCTCGTCTCGTTTGGACTCCGTTGACTTTTCCCTCCGTTGTCCGTGTGGGTCCGAAGTGCCCTTACTTCGTGTCCCGGAAATACCCCTGTGGTATTCTTTTATCTCCGTCTGGTCCTTTTAAAATCGTCCCCGCGATTGGGTCCGTTGGATCCAGATCGGAGGGCTCCTAGCGCCCTAAAACTCCTCCTAAACCTAAATCACTGCTATATATAGACCCCTAGTCTATTGGCTTGTTCCCTTCTTCTTCCTTCCCTCTCTTTTCTTTTTTTTTCAGTTCTCCCGATCCAAAAACCAGATCCCCTCGGGATCCATCCGCCGCCGCAGCTGCCGGTTTTCCCTCGATCTGTTTTCCCCAAGTCAACGCTCGCGCCAGGCCTCCCGCTCGGCGACCGCGTCGGCCGGACCGCGCCAGCGATCGATCCGCCTGGGCCCAGATCGCCCCCGCGGCCCAGGGACCACATCCCCGGGCGCTTCGCCACCGCGCGCCGTCGCCCGTACCGGGCCTCGCCACCGCGGCCCATCGCCGCCTCCGCTCCTTCACCCTTCCCCCGCACCAGCCAGCGCCTGGGCCACCGGGCCGCGCCGCGCGCTCGTCGCCTCCTCCCGGCCCGCATCGCCGCGGGGCCGCACCGCCGCTCGCCTCACCCGGTCGGGCCTTCGGCAGGCCGCGCCACCGACCGCTTCGCCAGGCGCCCGCCCTCGCCACCTGGGCCGAGCCGCCTCCGCCGACCGGGCCCGAGTCCCCCTGGTTGTTTTTTTTCTCCCTGGTCCAGATCTATCTCAGGTTGCCCTAGTTTTCTGCTAAGTCTTTGTTTTGTAGATCTGTGATGCTAGTTTCAAACTTGCTTAACTTTTTACCTGTTGCTCCGTTTTGAGCGTGTGATATGTCCAGATGTTCGTGGAGATGCCCTCTACGTTTTACCTGTGGTTGTCATGCATGTTAGAGATCATCTAGGGCCTTGTTTTGCTGTTGCAAGAGTGTATGATGATATAAACTGCTGCTATGTGTTATTTTTGTGCCACCTTTGACATGTGATATCTTTTAGCTCGTTTGTCCAAACGAAGCAAATGACATGTCCACGTGTTCGTCTCGTCACGAATTACGTGTTGAGTGTGATAGGTTGCATGGTAGATTTATCTTTTCCTTGTTATCATCGTTGCAAGATGCCATGTTCAAATGTTGTGTTTTTACTTGTTTTGAAATGCCATGTTGTTGAGCTCGTTGTAATCGGTGTGTTCACCACATTGATGCATGCTTGTGTGTTTCGGGATCACCGTCATATGTATTTTGATGAGGTGCTTACCCTTTGCCATGTTTAGTTTCGAGGTGTCTTAAACATGCTCTTTTTGTTGCTATGATGATGTTGCTGTTTTAGGACTTAGTGAAATTTCACTAAGTCTGAAATCTGTAACGTTCCGATGCCATATTCGTGTGATGTTCTAGGAAGATGCATGATAGTTTTGGGGTGGATTTTGATTGTTCCATGAAGTATATATTGTTGTCTTTCCATCCATGTCCTCACATGTCCATTTGAGGTGCTGTAGCATGTTTATCTTTTGCTCCAAACTTTCAATAAAATTCTGCTGCCAGAATTTTATTTCAAAGTTCAATATGTCCAAGGTCATTGCTAGTGATCCGTGACTCCGTTGGGGGTGCACTTTGGACCTAGTTGCTGTACTTTATATCTAGTTTATGTTCAAGTCCTTTGCCATGCTTTTTGGGTGCTGTAGATTAATTATTTTGTGCTCCCAAGATGCTATGTTGCTGTAATTTGCAGTTTTCGCTCAAATCTTGTTTCGGGCATAACTTTTAGCCCGTAACTCCGATTTCAGCGATCTTTATATCAAACTTGGGTGATTTTCTGTGTAGATTAATAATATCAGGTTGTTATCTTGTTTTGAGGTGTTTTGCTTGAGTGATGTTTTCCGTGCTCCATGTGCATCTCTAGTGCATCCATCATGCATACATGTTTTTCGAGTGCGCATTGCATCGTGTTGATTGGTGCTTGTCGTGTTTGTCTTGTTTAGACCCGGAAGTTGAGCACGAGTTTTCCAACGAGGTTGAGCACGAGGTTTCCAACGAGTTTGAGCAAGAGGACCCTTCTTTTGATCCGAACTTCTTCTCTTCAGGCAAGATGACCGAACCCCGATAACATTACTATCTTTGTCTATTGCTAGTAGTCTCGATCTTTAGTTTTGCCTCGATGCCCATGTTCTTCTTGTCAGCCTCCTACTTGTGACCAATTGCCATGTTTAACCACCCTACCTATGCAAACCGTTGCTTGGCTAAGTACGCTTCGCTCAGCCCTTCTTATAGCGTTGCTAGTTGCAGGTGAAGTGAAGATGCTTGCTCTATGTTGAAGTTTTGGTTGGGTTATATCACACTATATAAATGCTTTAATTGAAATCACATATATATTGGCAAGGGTGGAAGGCTAAGCCTTTTGCTTGGTGTTTTGTTCCACTCATGCCGTTAGGATCCGTATAAGCCGGTTTTATGTTCCTTGATTATGCGTTCCTAACACGGTTGGGGTGTATGGGACCCCCTCGATAAACCGCTATGTGCTAAGTCTTTTCCAGCAAATCCCAACATTGGTACTATTTGCCTAATAACAAACTAAACATGCATAGGGAGTAATTAACCCTCTTTCTTAATCAACAACCCCGGGCCAGTGCTCCACATGAGTGTTGGTCCGAAACGGGGGTTCTGCGGGGCCGCCTTGGGGCAACCCGAGGTATTTGGTATCCACCCGTAGAATCGCCCATCCGGTCGTGTCCTGAGACCTAGATACGCGCGGCTACGATCAGGGTGACGACACGCCGGGAGGATTTGCTGGATTAGCCTTACCTTAGTTTCGGTTTAACTTGAGCACGGGATTCCGAGGATACTCGGGTCTTCCCACTTTGGAGTTGCGACTCCGCGGATCGTGGGCTTGTAATGGGTCAAGTTGGAACACCCCTGCAGGGTTTGAACTTTCGAAAGCCGTGCCCGCGGTTATGTGGCAGATGGGAGCTTGTTAATTCCGGTTGTAGATAACTTGACACAATGATACTAATACACTACCAGCGTGTGTTCCGTGACTGTCAATTTCCGAATCGGGATTCGGGAGTTGAACACGGAGGGGTTATGCTTGTGAGCTTGTAGCTAGGATCACTTCGTGATCACTTCTCGCGTTGCCTTCTCTTCTCGCTCTCACTTGCGTAAGCTAGATGCTAGTTGCTGCTGCAGACTCTTTGTTGATCCTTCACCTCATTTCTTTCTTCAGCCTTTCCCTCACCTAAAGGCTTTGATAGTTCTGTTACCCGGGAACGGGATTGCTGAGTCCTCTGTGGCTCACAGTTACTTCACACACCAGATGCAGGTCCAGCCGTGAGCTATCCAGGAGATGGCACCGAGCTGGATTGGGAGTACGACGAGGAGCGTAGTCGTTACTACGTTCGCTACCCGGACGATCAGTAGTGGAGACTCTTACTAGGATTCGATCCGCCTGTGGTTGTTTTATTTATCTGAGTTTGGTACTTTGACATTTGGATTTTGCCCTTAGAGGGTTGTAGTGATCTTATTGTATGATGTTTGAGTCTTGTACTGTTATTCTGTGACGTGGCGATTGTAAGCCGACTATTTTAAGTTTACCATCCCTCTTTTACATGAGTTGTGCAAAGATTACCAAACTTGAGATCATTCTAGGATGGACTTATGCCTTTAAGTCGTGCCTCGACACGTAGGAGGTATAATTCCATCCTGGGCATTACAAGTTGGTATTCAGAGCCTTCTCCGACCTAGGAGCCCCCACTGTTTGATCGAACCGTTGACGGTTGAGTCTAGGCACACACTGAAAAACTTTTTGAGTCATATATTATATCGGAGGGTAGGATTTCTTTGCTTCTCATCCTCTTTCTCTCTGGTGAGGACTCCTGACGTCTACTCTTGTCTCTCCTATCTTCAAAATTTGCACAAAATTTTTTTTAGTAATCCCGCGAGTATTCTGGGATTGTTTCGATGTTCTTGTGACAAGGATATTGTTCCTGATGCCTCCTGTTACCGAGGAGTTGAGCTTCGGGGTATCATTGTAACAAGCATATCGCAACAGTACTAAATACTTAAGACGGCCGACATCGAAAATCTCCCCTATACGGCCAGTGGCACGATAACCCCGACATCACCCAGTACTGGGGAGGTAGTTCGGGAGTATTGCCATAGCTTGTTATAGTGGATGCTTTTCGAAGGTCCGAGGTACACAGTTTCCGAGAAAGACTGGTTATGTGTTGAAGGATGGATACACCTGGATGTAGGTTAGAGTTGATTGCGCGGTGCTTCCCGTGTATCCCCAACACCTGATTGCATAACTGGAATCTTTCGGAAAGCTATAGGTGGGTTTTATCCAGTAGATCGTAGGCATTCTTCCAACGAATGCAGGTTAGTGAGTTCGGGGTTCGACATTGAGTGAAGGAGTTATATGACCGAGGTTACTATCAGGAGTTGCATCTTAAAAGGTCCTTGGCTATGCTGATCCGGGGATTGCAAAACCTTTTCGTAACGCGTTCATATGCTTTCAGCACAAAGATGTTAGAACGAAACTCCTCTCTTGTGTTTGTTCCCGTCTGTGCCTTGTTGTTTTATTTATTTTATCCTTTTGATCCCTATATGGCTTCTCGTGAAGACTGATGTTATCAATTAACTGAGAAATTCATTCGTTCCTCTTGTTCGGATGATTTCATTCGTTCTTATTGTTCGAATGATTATTGTGAAGACTTGTTGCAATTCATTCCATTGATTCAGCTTATTCCTTTTGTCAATCAATTGCTGATTCGTGGTCATCTCTTACAGGATGGCTCCGAAAAAGGTTCCGAATGCCAACCCAGAGGGTGAAGAGGTTCCAGAACGTCCTCCTTCACCTCCTCCTCCGCCTGAGGCTTGGAGAGCAATTATGCAGACTACTGCTCAGAACACTCAGTTGATGATGCAGATGATGCAGATGATGCAAGCTAATCAAGCTAATCAAGCTAATCAGGGCATTCCAATGAACCAAGGCAACTTCTTCCAGCAGCACCATGCTACCCTCAACCAGTTCTTGGCCAACAATCCTAAAGCTTTCAGTTACTGTGTCGACCCTCTTGATGCTGAGGATTGGTTGACCGACATAAAGAAGCATTTTGAGTGCAGTAACGTGAAAGAAGATGACTATGTGAAGTTTGCAGCCTTCCAACTGAAAGATCAAGCAGCTGATTGGTGGCAGCAGTACAAAGACTCAAGGCCGGGTCAAGTGATCTCGTGGGAGAACTTCTGCAAGGATTTCCGCTCGCATCACATTCCTACAAGTGTTATTGAGGGTATGCGTGAGCAATTCCGCAACCTCAAGCAGGGCTCCATGACAGTCTATCAGTATAATGTCAAGTTCCAAAACCTCGCTCATTATGCAAAGCAAGACATACCTGATGCAAAGAGCAAAATCTATCAGTTCCGTGGAGGTCTCAAAGATGAACTTCAGCTTGCTCTCACTTTGTTCGAGCCAGACGAATTCGATAAGTTCTATAATATGGCTTTGAAACAAGAAGCAGCTCAGCTCAAGATGGAGGCTTCTAAGAAGAGAATTCGAGATGCTGTTCACTCTACCTCATCGTCTCAGTTGGCTGCGAAACAACAGAAATTCTGGCTTCCTCCTCCTCCAATGATTCGAGCTCCATACAACAACTCCAGCAACTTCAACAACTCCAACAACAAGAACTCTAGTGGTCGTGGTTTCTCCCACCCACCCAACCCAAGCAACCAGTCGAAGAAGCAGTTTCAGTCTCAAGGCTCCAAGTCCAGTGGCTCTCAGTTCCGTCCTCTCTCAGAAGTGACTTGCAACAAATGCACTCAGAAAGGTCACTATGCCAACAGATGTCCGAATCCGAAGCGTCTTCCTCCTCCTCCACCTATGAGTTCAGCGATTGTCAGGCATGATCCAAAGTCTGCAAGGGTCAATCTGATGAATGCAGCACAAGCAGAGGCTTCTTCTGATGTCATTTTGGGTAACCTTCCAGTGAACTCTTTTCCAGCTAAAGTGTTATTTGATTCGGGTGCTTCATGCTCTTTCATGTCTCAACCTTTTGCATCCAAGTATGATGTGGGCATCAAAAGTTTGCCAAGGGAGTTATCAGTTGTTTCTCCGGGAAGATTGATGCATTCCAGTATATATGCTCCGGATGTTTCCATTCGCATGGGTGATTATCGATTTTTGGCTTCTCCGGTGATTCTTGGTCATTCTGATATCGACCTCATTCTCGGAATGGATTGGCTTTCTCAGCACGATGCTCACATTGATTGTGCTCAAAAGGAAGTCAAGTTGACTCATTCTGATGAAGATGTGATTATCTTCGCCTCCAGGGATAATACTATTCGGCTTTTCTCTCTTAATGATAAGGGTGAAATTAATGCCATAGAGCAAATTCCAGTGGTGAATGAATATCAAGACGTCTTTCCAGAAGAACTTCCAGGCATGCCTCCACACCGTCAGGTGGAGTTTGTCATTGAACTTGAGCCGGGCACCGAACCTGTTTGTCGGCGTCCATACAAGCTCTCTTCAGATGAATTGAAGGAATTGAAGAAACAGTTGGATGAACAGGAGCGTATGGGTCTCATCAGACCGAGTACATCTCCGTGGGGCTGTGGTGTCTTATTTGTCAAGAAGAAAGATGGCACGGAGCGTCTCTGTGTTGACTACCGGCCACTGAACAAGAAGACGATTAAGAACAAGTATCCGCTCCCCAACATCAACGAACTCTTTGAGCAGCTCAAAGGAGCTAAAGTGTTCTCTAAGCTTGACCTCCGAATGGGCTATCATCAAATTCGCATTCGCGAGGAAGACATTCCCAAGACGGCTTTCAGAACGAGCTACGGTTCATATGAGTATACCGTCATGTCCTTCGGTCTCGCCAATGCTCCTCCTACCTTTTCAAGGATGATGCATTACATCTTCAACCCCTATACAGGCGAGTTTGTGCTAGTGTATCTGGATGATATTCTGGTGTTTTCCAAGAATGAAGAAGATCACGAAAAGCACTTGCGTCTGGTTCTTGATCGACTCAGAGAGCATAAATTCTATGCAAAGTTCTCAAAGTGCGAGTTTTGGCTCGATAAGGTTTTGTACCTGGGCCACATTATCTCAGCTGACGGTATTGCGGTTAATCCCGAGAAAGTTGAAGCAATTGTCAACTGGGAAGCTCCTCAGAATGTCAAGCAGCTCCGCAGTTTTCTGGGTCTTGCCAGCTATTGCAGAAGGTTTGTGGAGAACTTCTCCAAGATTGCCAAGCCTCTTTCCAACCTCCTTCAGAAGAATGTCAAATACTTTTGGTCTCCCGAGTGTGAAGTGGCTTTCAAAACCCTCAAAGAGAAGCTTGTCTCAGCTCCAGTTCTGATTCCTCCAGATGAATCCAAGCCCTATGAAGTGTTCTGTGACGCTTCTCTTCAAGGCCTTGGTGGTGTGCTTATGCAAGAGAAGAGAATTGTGGCTTACACTTCACGTCAGCTAAAGCCAGCTGAGAAGAACTATCCCACACATGATCTCGAGCTAGCAGCTGTGGTACATGCTCTGATTACGTGGAGACATCTGTTGTTGGGCAGAAAGGTCGACATCTTCACTGATCACAAGAGTTTGAAGTACATCTTCACACAGCCGCATCTGAACCTCCGCCAGACTCGTTGGGTCGAGATGATCCAAGAGTACAATGTTGGGGATCGTAGCAGAAAATCAAAAAATTTCCTACGCGTCACCAAGATCTATCTATGGAGTAATCTAGCAACGAGCATAAAGGAGAGTGAGTGCATCTACATACCCTTGTAGATTGCGAGCGGAAGCGTTCAAGAGAACGGGGATGATGGAGTCGTACTCGTCGTGATCCAAATCACCGATGATCCTAGCGCCGAACGGACGGCACCTCCGCGTTCTTCACACGTGCAGCCCGGTGACGTCTCCCACGCCTTGATCCAGCAAGGAGAGAGGGAGAGGTTGGGGAAGACTCCATCCAACAGCAGCACAACGGCGTGGTGGTGGTGGAGGAGCGCGGGACTCCAGCAGGGCTTCGCCAAGCGCTGCAAGAGACGAGGAGGGAGAGGGGTAGGGCTGCGCCAAGAGGGAGACTTTCTCGTGTGTCAAACAGCCCTAAAACCTCACATATATATAGGGGGAAGGGAGGGCTGCGCCCCCCTTTAGGGTTTCCCTCCCCTAGGGTGCGGCCAGCCCTAGATCCCATCTAGGGGGGCGGCCAAGGGGGAGAGAGGGGGAGGCGCACCACTATTGGGCCCTAGGGCCCAACTGCCCTAGGGTTTGCCCCCCTCCCCTCTTGGAGGCGCCCTGGGACTTGGTGGAGGGGCGCACCAGCCCCCTTGGGGCTGGTCCCCTCCCACACTTAGTCCACGTAGCCTTCTGGGGCTGGTGGCCCCACCTGGTGGACCCCCGGGACCCTCCCGGTGGTCCCGGTACATTACCGATATCGCCCGAAACTTTTCCGGTGACCAAAACAGGACTTCCCATATATGAATCTTTACCTCCGGACCATTCCAGAACTCCTCGTGACGTCCGGGATCTCATCCGGGACTCCGAACAACATTCGGTAACCGCGTACATACTTTCCCTATAACCCTAGCGTCATCGAACCTTAAGTGTGTAGACCCTACGGGCTCGGGAACCATGTAGACATGACCGAGACAACTCTCCGGCCAATAACCAACAGCGGGATCTGGATACCCATGTTGGCTCCCACATGTTCCACGATGATCTCATCGGATGAACCACGATGTCAAGGATTCAATCAATCCCGTATACGATTCCCTTTGTCTATCGGTATAGCACTTGCCCGAGATTCGATCGTCGGTATACCGATACCTTGCTCAATCTCGTTACCGGCAAGTCTCTTTACTCGTTCCGTAACACATCATCCCGTGATCAACTCCTTGATCACATATTGTGCACATTATGATGATGTCCTACCGAGTGGGCCCAGAGATACCTTTCCGTCATACGGAGTGACAAATCCCAGTCTCGATTCGTGCCAACCCAACAGACACTTTCGGAGATACCTGTTGTGCACCTTTATAGCCACCCAGTTACGTTGTGACGTTTGGTACACCCAAAGCATTCCTACGGTATCTGGGAGTTGCACAATCTCATGGTCTAAGGAAAAGATACTTGACATATAGAAAAGCTTTAGCATACGAACTACACGATTTGTGCTAGGCTTAGGATTGGGTCTTGTCCATCACATCATTCTCCTAATGATGTGATCCCGTTATCAACGACATCCAATGTCCATGGTTAGGAAACCGTAACCATCTATTGATCAACGAGCTAGTCGTCTAGAGGCTTACTAGGGACATGGTGTTTGTCTATGTATCCACACATGTATCTGAGTTTCCTTTCAATACAATTCTAGCATGGATAATAAACGATTATCGTGAACAATGAAATATAATAATAACCAATTTATTATTGCCTCTAGGGCATATTTCCAACAGTCTCCCACTTGCACTAGAGTCAATAATCTAGTTCACATCGCCATGTGATTAACACTCACAGGTCACATCGCCATGTGACCAACATCCAAAGAGTTCACTAGAGTCAGTAATCTAGTTCACATCAATATGTGATTAACACTCAATGAGTTCTGTGTTTGATCATGTTATGCTTGTGAGAGAGGTTGTAGTCAACGGGTCTGCAACATTCAGATCCCTATGTACTTCGCAAAACTTTATGTCATATCGTAGATGCTGCTACCACGTTCCACTTGGAGCTATTCCAAACTGTTGCTCCATTATACGTATCCGGTATCTCCACTTAGAGTTATCCGGATAGGTGTTAAGCTTGCATCGGCGTAACTCTTTACGTCGAACTCTTTATCACCTCCATAACCGAGAAACATTTCCTTATTCCTCTAAGGATAATTTTGACCACTATCTAGTAATCCACTCCTGGATCACCTTTGTACCCTCTTGCCAGACATGTGGCAAGGCACACATCAGGTGCGGTACTTAGCATGGCATATCGTATAGAGCCTATGACAAAACCATAGGGGACGACCTTCGTCCTTCCTCTTTCTTCTGCCGTGGTCAAGCTTTGAGTCTTACTCAACTTCACACCTTACAACTCAGGTAAGAACTCCTTCTTTGACTGATCTATTTTGAACTTCTTCAAAATCATGCCAAGGTGTGTGATCTTTTGAAAGTATCATCAGGTGTCTTGATCTATCTGTATAGATCTTGATGCCCAATATGTAAGCAGCTTTATCCAGGTCTTCCTTTGAAAAACTCATTTCAAACAACCCTTTATGCTTTCCAGAAATTCTACATCATTTCGGATCAACAATATGTCATTCACATATACTTATCAGAAATGTTGTAGTGCTCCCACTCACTTTATTGCAAATACAAGTTTCCACCAAACTTTTGTATACCCAAAAACTTTGATCACTCCATCAAAGTGTATATTCCGACTCCGAGATGCTTGCTCTAGTCCATGGAAGGATCGTTGGAGCTAGCATATCTTTTAGCATCCTTAGGATCGACAAAACCTTTCTGATTGTATCACATACAACCTTTCCTTACGAAAACTGGTAAGGAAATTTGTTTTGTCATCCATCTGCCAGATTTCATAAATGCAGCTAATGCTAACATGATTCCGACGGACTTAAGCATCGCTACGGGTGAGAAAATCTCATCGTAGTCAACTCCTTGAACTTGTGGAAAAACTCTTCGCCACAAGTCGAGCTTCATAGACGGTGACATTACCGTCCACGTCCGTCTTAGTCTTAAAAATCCATTTGTCTCAATGGCTTGTCGATCATAGGGCAAGTCCACCAAAGTCCATACTTTGTTTTGATACATGGATCCTATCTCGGATTTATCGGCTTCTAACCATTTGTCGGAATATGGGCCCACCATCGCTTCTCCATAGTTCGTAGGTTCATCGTTGTCCAACAACATGACCTCTAAGACAGGATCAACGTACCACTCAGGAGTAGTACATATCCTTGTCAACCTACGAGGTTCGATAGCAACTTGATCTGGAGCTTCATGATCACTATCATTAGTTTCAACTGTTGTAGATTCCACAGAAACATCTTTCTGTGTTGCACTACTCTCCGGTTGAAGTGAGGGTTCGACAACCTCATCAAGTTCTATCTTCCTCCCACTCAATTCTTTCGAGAGAAACTCCTTCTCGAGAAAGGACCCATTCTTAGCGACAAACATTTTTGTCCTTGGATCTGAGATAGGAGGTATACCCAACCGTTACCAGTGGGTATTCCATGAAGATGTATTTGTCCGCTTTGGGTTCGAGCTTTTCCTGGCTGAAGCCATAAGCATCGCAGCCCCAAACATTTAAGAAAACGACAACTTTGGTTTCTTGCCAAACCATACGACGTCGTCTTAACGGACTTAGATGGTGCCCTATCTAAAGTGAATGCAGCTGTCTCTAATGCATAACCTTAAAATAACAGCGGTAGATCGGTAAGATACATCATAGATCGCACCATATCTCATAAGGTTCGATTACGATATCCGGACACACCATTACTGTGGTGTTCCAGGGGACTTCAACTGTGAAACAATTCCACAATGTCTTAAGTGATTGCCAAACTCATAATTCAGATAATATCCCCTTGATCAGATCGTAGGAACATGATCTTCTTGTTATGATGATTCTTAATCTTCACTCTGAAATTTTTGAACCTTTCAAACGTTTCAGACTTTTGCTTCATTAAGTAAATATACCATATCTACTCAAATCGTCAGTGAAGATGAGAAAATAACGATATCCACCACACGCCTTAATTCTCATTGGATCACATACATCAGCATGTATGATTTCCAATAAGTCACTTACCCGTTTCATTGTACCTGAAAACGAGATCTCAGTCATCCTGCCCATGAGGCATGGCTCGCATGTGTCAAGCGATTCAAAATCAAGTGACTCCAAACGTCCATCAGCATGGAGTTTCTTCATGCATTTTATGCCAAAATGACCTAAGCAGCAGTGCCACAAGAAAGTGGTACTATCATTATTAACTCTACATCTTTTGGCATTAATATTATCATTATGTGTATTACCATGATCGAGATTCAACAAACCATTGGGTGCATGACCATAAAGGTATTATTCATGTAAACAGAATAACCATTATTCTCTAACTTAAATGAATAACCGTATTGCGATGAACATGATCTAATCATTTTCATGCTCAACGTAGACACCTGATAACATTTATCTAGGTTCAACACTAATCTCGAAAATAGAGGAAGTGTGCGATGGTGATCTCATCAACCTTGGAAACACTTCCAACACACATCGTCACCTCGCCCTTAGCTAGTCTCCGTTCAGTCCGTAGCTTTTGCTTCAAGTCACTAATAATAGCAACTGAACCGGTATCCAATACCCAGGTGCTACAAGGAGTACTACTAAGGTACACATCAATAACACGTATATCAAATATACTTTGTTGAAGTTGCCAGCTATCATATCTACCATGTATTTGGGGTGGTTCCGCTACCATGTGACCGTTCCCCTTACAATAGAAGCACTTAGTCTCGAGGTTTGGGTTCAACCATGGGTTCCTTCATCAGAGTGACAACAGGTTTGCCATTCATGAAGTTTCCCTTCTAGCCCTTACCCTTTTGAAACCAGTGGTCTTGCTAAACCATTGTAATGCCCCGGATGTAATACTTTCCCTTTTGGGCTTATAATAAATCTCCGGCTTCATCTATTTCCATTTCGGGTTCTTTGTCTTTCGGGCTTTCGTCGTTTTGTTGTGTGAGTGTGTGGCTTTCATTCATATCATGTAGACATGTGCATTGCATTGCATTTGTGTTCTGGGTTGCATCCGGTTCGTGGCGTTTCTTCCCGTTGTCCGTTTCGTGTTCCGGAGCTCCCTCACGTGTTCGTGACGTCCCGTAGGCCTACTTTGTTGTTCGGGCGTTTTTCGTTACCGGTGTGCCGTGAGGTTGTGTTGTGTGTTGTTGTTTTGTTGTGTGCAACCCGCCTCTCAAATCTCGACTCGTTTGGACTCCGTTGACTTTTCCCTCCGTTGTCCGTGTGGGTCCGAAGTGCCCTTACTTCGTGTCCCGGAAATACCCCTACTGTATTCTTTTATCTCCGTCTGGTCCCTTTAAAACATCCCCGCGATCGGATCCGTTGGATCCCGATCGGAGGGCTCCTAAACGTCCCTAGTCCCAAACCCTAGTCTAAACTGCTATATAATAGACCCTAGTCTATTGTGGTTTTCCCCTTCTTCTTCCCCTCTCCACCATTTCGTTTTTTTTCTTCCTTTTCGTTCAGATCCAATCCTCTTTTTCCCCAGATCCCGAGGATCCTTCGATCCTACCAGCGCCGCCGCCGGGATCTCCTCGCCTCGATCGCTGCGGGGTCAACGACCGCGCGCACCCCAGCGCCAGCCGCCTGGGTCGCCAGGTCGGGCCAGGCAGCGCTCGTCAACGCCCCGGGCCGTGCCGCCCCGCTCGTCCCCGACTTGGCCCGTACCGCGTCGCCCTGGGGGACCGCTTCGCCGTCGTCCGTGGTGGGCCGCAGCCGCCTCCCACCGGCCCGCTACCTCCCACTCCCGTACGCCCCCGTCAACGCCCCGGGACCA
Organism: Secale cereale; assembly: GCA_902687465.1. NCBI lineage: Eukaryota > Viridiplantae > Streptophyta > Magnoliopsida > Poales > Poaceae > Secale > Secale cereale. The sequence continues at coordinate 655,830,331 of LR738710.1, forward strand.
GTTCGCCCGAGGCCCGCCGCTCGCCTCGCGCCGCACAGAGACGACCGGGCCAGGCCTGCTCCTCCGCGCCCTGGGCCGCCGCGCCACCGGGCCAGGCTGGGCCGCCGCTTCCCCGCGTTCGCCTCAGCTACGGGCCGCGCCCAGCGCCGCGGTGGGCCGCCGCCGCGCCACTGTTCCCGAGCGGGCCGCCGCCGCACTGTAGCCCGCCGGCCCACCTGTTCCAGATCTGTCCAACGAGGTTGTTTTTTTTTTCTCTAACTCCCCAGATCTGTCAATCTGAGATGTGATCTTTGACCTGCTGTAACTTCTACTGTGGTGCTCCGTTTTGTGCGTGTGATATGTCCAGATGTTCGTGGAGATGCCCTCTACGTTTTACCTGTTGTAGTCATGCATGTTAGATGTCATCTAGGGCCTTGTTTTGCTGTTGCAAGAGTGCATGATGATATAAACTGCTGTTATGTGTTATTTTTGTGCCACCTTTGACATGTGATATCTTTTAGCTCGTTTGTCCAAACGAAGCAAATGACATGTCCACGTGTTCGTCTTGACACGAACTACGTGTTGTGTGTGATAGGTTGCATGGTAGATGTATTGTTTCCTTGTTATCATCGTTGCAAGATGCCATGTTCATATGTTGTGTTTTTACTTGTTATGAAATGCCATGTTGTTGAGCTCGTTGTAATCGTTGTGTTCACCACAATGATGCAAGCTTGTGTGTTTTGGGATCACCGTCTTATGTACTTTGATGAGGTGCTTACCCTTTGCCATGTTTAGTTTCGAGGTGTCTTAAACATGCTCTTTTTGATGCTATGATGATGTTGCTGTTTTAGGACTTAGTGAAATTTCACTAAGTCTGAAATCTGTAACGTTCCGATGCCATGTTCGTGTGATGTTGTAGGACAAAGCATGATAGTTTTGGGGTGGATTTTGATTGTTCCATGAAGTATATATTGTTGTCTTTCCATCCATGTCCTCACATGTCCATTTGAGGTGCTGTAGCATGCTTATCTTTTGCTCCAAACTTTCAATAAAATTCTGCTGCCAGAATTTTATTTCAAAGTTCATTATGTCCAAGGTCATTGCTAATGATCCGTGACTCCGTTTGGGGTGCACTTTGGACCTAGTTGCTGTACATTATATCTAGTTTATGTTCAAGTCCTTTGCCATGCTTTTTGGGTGCTGTAGATTAATTATTTTGTGCTCCCAAGATGCTATGTTGCTGTAATTTGCAGTTTTCGCTCAAATCTTGTTTCGGGCATAACTTTTAGCCCGTAACTCCGATTTCAGCGATCTTTATATCAAACTTGGGTGTTTTTCTGTGTAGATTAATATTATCAGGTTGTTATCTTGTTTTGAGGTGTTTTGCTTGAGTGATGTTTTTCCGTGCTCCATGTGCTTCACTAGTGCATCCATCATGCATACATGTTTTTCGAGTGCGCATTGCATTGTGTTGATGTGGTGCTGGTGTGTTTGTCTTGTTTAGACCCGGAAGTTGAGCACGAGTTTTCCAACGAGGTTGAGCACGAGGTTTCCAACGAGTTTGAGCAAGAGGACCCTTCTTTTGATCCGAACTTCTTCTCTTCAGGCAAGATGACCGAACCCCGATAACATTACTATCTTTGTCTATTGCTAGTAGTCTCGATCTATAGTTTTGCCTCGATGCCCATGTTCTTCTTGTCAGCCTCCTACTTGTAACCAATTGCCATGTTTAACCACCCTACCTATGCAAACCGTTGCTTGGCTAAGTACGCTTCGCTCAGCCCTTCTTATAGCGTTGCTAGTTGCAGGTGAAGTGAAGATGCTTGCTCCATGTTGAAGTTTGGTTGGGTTATATCACACTATATAAATGCTTTAATTGAAATCACATATATATTGGCAAGGGTGGAAGGCTAAGCCTTTTGCTTGGTGTTTTGTTCCACTCATGCCGTTAGGATCCGTATAAGCCGGTTTTATGTTCCTTGATTATGCGTTCCTAACACGGTTGGGGTGTATGGGACCCCCTCGATAAACCGCTATGCGCTAAGTCTTTTCCAGCAAATCCCAACATTGGTACTATTTGCCTAATAACAAACTAAACATGCATAAGGGAGTAATTAACCCTCTTTCTTAATCAACAACCCCGGGCCAGTGCTCCACATGAGTGTTGGTCCGAAACGGGGGTCCTGCAGGGCCGCCTTGGGGCAACCCGAGGTATCTGGCATACACCTGTAGCATCACCCATCCGGTCGTGTCCTGAGACCTAGATACGCGCGGCTACGATCAGGGTGTCGACACGCCGGGAGGATTTGCTGGATTAGCCTTACCTTAGTTCGGTATATCTTGAGCACGGGATTCCGAGGATACTCGGGTCTTCCCACTTTGGAGTTGCGACTCCGCGGATCGTGGGCTTGTAATGGGTCAAGTTGGAACACCCCTGCAGGGTTTGAACTTTCGAAAGCCGTGCCCGCGGTTATGTGGCAGATGGGAGCTTGTTAATTCCGGTTGTAGATAACTTGACACAATGATACTAATACACTACCAGCGTGTGTTCCGTGACTGTCAATTTCCGAATCGGGATTCGGGAGTTGAACACGGAGGGGTTATGTTTGTGAGCTTGTAGCTAGGATCACTTAGTGATCACTTCTCGCGTTGCCTTCTCTTCTCGCTCTCTCTTGCGTAAGTTAGATGCTAGTTGCTGCTGCAGACTCTTTGTTGTTCCTTCACCTCATTTCATTCTTCAGCCTTTCCCTCTCCTAAAGGCTTTGATAGTTCTGTTACCCGGGAACGGGATTGCTGAGTCCTCTGTGGCTCACAGTTACTTCACACACCAGATGCAGGTCCAGCCGTGAGCTATCCAGGAGATGGCACCGAGCTGGATTGGGAGTACGACGAGGAGCGTAGTCGTTACTACGTGCGCTACCCGGACGATCAGTAGTGGAGCCTCTTACTAGGATTCGATCCGCCTGTGGTTGTTTATTTATCTGAGTTTGGTACTTTGACATTTGGTTTTTCCCTTAGAGGGTTGTAGTGATCTTTTGTATGATGTTTGAGACTTGTACTGTTATTCTGTGACGTGGCGATTGTAAGCCAACTATTTTCAGTTTACTATCCCCCTTTTACATGAGTTGTGCAAAGATTACCAAACTTGAGATCATTCTAGGATGGACTTATGCCTTTAAGTCGTGCCTCGACACGTAGGAGGTATAATTCCATCCTGGGCATTACAAGTTGGTATCAGAGCCTTCTCCGACCTAGGAGCCCCCACTGTTTGATCGAACCGTTGACGGTTGAGTCTAGGCACACACTGAAAAACTTTTTGAGTCCTATATTATATCGGAGAGTAGGATTTCTTTGCTTCTCATCCCCTTTCTCTCTGGTGAGGACTCCTGACGTCTACTCTTGTCTCTCCTATCTTCAAAATTTGCACAAAATTTTTTTTTAGGATTCCCGCGAGTATTCTGGGATTGTTTCGATGTTCTTGTGACAAGGATATTGTTCTCGATGCCTCCTGTTACCGAGGAGTTGAGCTTCGGGGTATCACTGTAACAAGCATATCGCGACAGTACTAAATACTTAAGACGGCCGACATCGAAAATCTCCCCTATACGGCCAGTGGCACGATAACCCCGACATCACCCAGTACTGGGGAGGTAGTTCGGGAGTATTGCCATAGCTTGTTATAGTGGATGCTTTTCGAAGGTCCGAGGTTCACAGCTTCCGAGAAAGACTGGTTATGTGTTGAAGGATGGATACACCTGGATGTAGGTTAGAGTTGATTGCGCGGTGCTTCCCGTGTATCCCCAACACCTGATTGCATAACTGGAATCTTTCGGAAAGCTATAGGTGGGTCTTATCCAGTAGATCGTAGGCATTCTTCCAACGAATGCAGGTTAGTGAGTTCGGGGTTCGACATTGAGTGAAGGAGTTATATGACCGAGGTTACTATCAGGAGTTGCATCTTAAAGGGTCCTTGGCTATGCTGATCCGGGGATTGCAAAACCTTTTCGTAACGCGTTCATATGCTTTCAGCACAAAGATGTTAGAACGAAACTCCTCTCTTGTGTTTGTTCCTTTCCGTACCTTGTTGTTTTATTATTTTATCCTTTTGATCTCTATGTGGCTTCTCGTGAAGATGATGTTATCAATTAACTAAGAAATTCATTCGTTCCTCTTGTTCGGATGATTTCATTCGTTCTTATTGTTCGAATGATTATTGTGAAGACTTGTTGCAATTCATTCCATTGATTCAGCTTATTCCTTTTGTCAATCAATTGCTGATTCGTGGTCATCTCTTACAGGATGGCTCCGAAAAGGGTTCCGAATGCCAACCCAGAGGGTGAAGAGGTTCCAGAACGTCCTCCTTCACCTCCTCCTCCGCCTGAGGCTTGGAGAGCAATTATGCAGACTACTGCTCAGAACACTCAGTTGATGATGCAGATGATGCAGCAAATGCAGGCTATGCAAGCTAATCAAGCTAATCAGGGCATTCCAATGAACCAAGGCAACTTCTTCCAGCAGCACCATGCTACTCTGAATCAGTTCTTGGCCAACAATCCTAAAGCTTTCAGTTACTGTGTCGACCCTCTTGATGCTGAGGATTGGCTGACCGATATCAAGAAGCATTTTGAGTGCAGTAACGTGAAAGAAGATGACTATGTGAAGTTTGCAGCCTTCCAACTGAAAGCTCAAGCAGCCGATTGGTGGCAGCAGTATAAAGACTCAAGGCCGGGTCAAGTGATCTCGTGGGAGAACTTCTGCAGGGATTTCCGCTCGCATCACATTCCTACAAGTGTTATTGAGGGTATGCGTGAGCAATTCCGCAACCTCAAGCAGGGCTCCATGACAGTCTATCAGTATAATGTCAAGTTCCAAAACCTCGCTCGCTATGCAAAGCAAGACATACCTGATGCTAAGAGCAAAATCTATCAGTTCCGTGGAGGTCTCAAAGATGAACTTCAGCTTGCTCTCACTCTGTTCGAGCCAGACGAATTCGATAAGTTCTATAATATGGCTTTGAAACAAGAAGCAGCTCAGCTTAAGATGGAGGCTTCTAAGAAGAGAATTCGAGATGCTGTTCACTCTACCTCATCGTCTCAGTTGGCTGCGAAACAACAGAAATTCTGGCTTCCTCCTCCTCCAATGATTCGAGCTCCATACAACAACTCCAGCAACTTCAACAACTCCAACAACAAGAACTCTAGTGGCCGTGGTTTCTCCCACCCACCCAACCCAAGCAACCAGTCGAAGAAGCAGTTTCAGTCTCAAGGCTCCAAGTCCAGTGGCTCTCAGTTCCGTCCTCTCTCTGAAGTGGTGTGCAACAAGTGTGGCCAGAAGGGTCATTATGCCAACAGATGTCCGAATCCGAAGCGTCTTCCTCCGCCTCCTCCTGTCGGTACCGCTATGGTCAAGCATGATCCAAAGGCTGCAAGGGTCAATCTGATGAATGCAGCACAAGCAGAGGCTTCTTCTGATGTCATTCTGGGTAACCTTCCAGTGAACTCTTTTCCAGCTAAAGTGTTATTTGATTCGGGTGCTTCTTGCTCTTTCATGTCATATCCATTTGCATCCAAGCACGATTTTGTCACCAAAAATCTGCCAAGGGAGTTAACAGTTATTTCTCCGGGAAGACGAATGCACTCCACTGTCTATGCTCCGGATGTTTCTATTCGCATGGGTGATTATCGATTTTTGGCTTCTCCGGTGATTCTTGGTCATTCTGACATCGACCTCATTCTCGGAATGGATTGGCTTTCTCAGCACGATGCTCACATTGATTGTGCTCAAAAAGAAGTCAAGTTGACTCATTCTGATGAAGATGTGATTATCTTCGCCTCCAGGGATAATACTATTCGGCTTTTCTCTCTTAATGATAAGGGTGAAATTAATGCCATAGAGCAAATTCCAGTGGTGAATGAATATCAAGACGTCTTTCCAGAAGAACTTCCAGGCATGCCTCCACACCGTCAGGTGGAGTTTGTCATTGAACTCGAGCCGGGCACCGAACCTGTTTGTCGGCGTCCTTACAAGCTCTCTTCAGATGAATTGAAGGAATTGAAGAAACAGTTGGATGAACAGGAGCGTATGGGTCTCATCAGACCGAGTACATCTCCGTGGGGCTGTGGTGTCTTATTTGTCAAGAAGAAAGATGGCACGGAGCGTCTCTGTGTTGACTACCGGCCACTGAACAAGAAGACGATTAAGAACAAGTATCCACTCCCCAACATCAATGAACTCTTTGAGCAGCTCAAAGGAGCTAAAGTATTCTCTAAGCTTGACCTCCGAATGGGCTACCATCAAATTCGCATTCGCGAGGAAGACATTCCCAAGACGGCCTTCAGAACGAGCTACGGTTCATATGAGTATACCGTCATGTCCTTCGGTCTCGCCAATGCTCCTCCTACCTTCTCAAGGATGATGCATTATATCTTCAACCCCTATACAGGCGAGTTTGTGCTTGTGTATCTGGATGATATTCTGGTGTTTTCCAAGAATGAAGAAGATCACGAAAAGCACTTGCGTCTGGTTCTTGATCGACTCAGAGAGCATAAATTCTATGCCAAGTTCTCAAAGTGCGAGTTTTGGCTCGATAAGGTTTTGTACCTGGGCCACATCATCTCAGCTGACGGTATTGCGGTTAATCCCGAGAAAGTTGAAGCAATTGTCAACTGGGAAGCTCCTCAGAACGTCAAGCAGCTCCGCAGTTTTCTGGGCCTTGCCAGCTATTGCAGAAGGTTTGTGGAGAATTTCTCCAAGATTGCCAAGCCTCTTTCCAACCTCCTTCAGAAGAATGTCAAATACTTTTGGTCTCCCGAGTGTGAAGTGGCTTTCAAAACCCTCAAAGAGAAGCTTGTCTCAGCTCCAGTTCTGATTCCTCCAGATGAATCCAAGCCCTATGAAGTGTTCTGTGACGCTTCTCTTCAAGGCCTTGGTGGTGTGCTTATGCAAGAGAAGAGAATTGTGGCATACACTTCACGTCAGCTAAAGCCAGCTGAGAAGAACTATCCCACACATGATCTCGAGTTAGCAGCTGTCGTACATGCTCTGATTACGTGGAGACATCTGTTGTTGGGCAGAAAGGTCGACATCTTCACTGATCACAAGAGTTTGAAGTACATCTTCACACAGCCGCATCTGAACCTCCGCCAGACTCGTTGGGTCGAGATGATCCAAGAGTACAACCCCAGCATTGAGTACACTCCAGGCAAGGCGAATGTAATTGCAGATGCTTTGAGCAGAAAGGCATATTGCAACAGCCTTCTTATCAAGCCACACCAGCCTGAGCTTTGTGAAGCTTTCAGGAAGCTCAACCTTCAGGTTGTTCCGCAGGGTTTTCTTGCAAATCTCCAAATTGCTCCTACCTTGGAAGATCAAGTCCGTGAGGCCCAGCTCAGTGATACCATGGTGAAGAAGGTGAAACATGGGATTGCAAAGGGCACCCCAAAATACAAGTGCTTCCGTGTTGATGAGAGAGATACCTTGTTCTTCGAGGACAGACTCGTTGTTCCCAAAGGTGATCTCAGGAAGCTCATAATGGAAGAAGCTCATGACTCTCTCCTTTCCATTCATCCTGGCAGTTCCAAGATGTACCAAGACCTCAAGCAATCTTACTGGTGGACACGCATGAAAAGGGAAATTGCCCAATTCGTGAATGAATGTGATGTATGCAGAAGAGTGAAAGCAGAACATCAACGTCCAGCCGGTCTTCTCCAACCTCTTCCTATTCCTGAGTGGAAGTTCGACCACATTGAAATGGACTTCGTCACTGGCTTTCCTAAATCCAAGCGAGGCAATGATGCTATCTTTGTGGTGATTGACAAGCTTACCAAAGTCGCTCACTTTCTTCCAGTCAAAGAATCAATCAATGCAGCTCAACTTGCAGAGCTGTACACTTCCAGATTTGTGTCCCTACATGGCATTCCTCAAGTGATATCCTCAGACCGTGGCAGCTTGTTCACATCAAAGTTCTGGGACTCCTTTCAGTCCGCCATGGGCACGAAGATCAGGTTCAGCACTGCCTTTCACCCTCAGACTAGTGGTCAAGTCGAGCGTGTGAATCAGATCCTAGAAGATATGCTCAGAGCATGTGTCATCTCCTTCGGCATGAAATGGGAAGACTGTCTTCCATTTGCAGAATTCTCTTACAACAACAGCTTTCAAGCAAGTGCAGGCAAAGCACCGTTTGAAATTCTCTATGGCAGAAAGTGCCGTACCCCTCTCAACTGGTCTGAAACAGGTGAACGCCAACTTCTTGGCAATGATTTGATCTCTGAAGCCGAAGAAATGTGCAAAGTCATACGTGAGAATCTCAAGGCCGCTCAGTCGCGTCAGAAGAGTTACTATGACGGAAAGCATCGTGATCTGGCTTTCGACATCGGTGATCATGTCTATCTCCGAGTGTCTCCGATGAAAGGAACCCAGAGGTTCGGTATCAAAGGAAAACTTGCTCCTAGATACGTCGGGCCTTTCAAAATTCTTGGCAAAAGAGGCGATCTAGCCTATCAGCTCGAGCTCCCTTCCAACTTTGCAAATGTTCATGATGTCTTCCATGTGTCTCAGCTTCGCAAATGCTTCAAGGCACCTGAGCGGATGATTCCGTTTGAGGAAATTGATCTTCAACAAGACCTTTCCTACCGAGAGCATCCAGTTGCAATTCTCGAAGAAACTGAACGCAAGACTCGCAACAAGACCATCAAGTTTCTGAAAGTCAAGTGGTCACATCACACAGACCGAGAAGCTACCTGGGAACGAGAAGATCATCTTCGTTCCGAGTACCCTTCCTTTTTCCAGTCCTAGATCTCGGGACGAGATCTTTTTGTAGTAGAGGAGAGTTTGTAATGCCCCGGATGTAATACTTTCCCTTTTGGGCTTATAATAAATCTCCGGCTTCATCTATTTCCATTTCGGGTTCTTTGTCTTTCGGGCTTTCGTCGTTTTGTTGTGTGAGTGTGTGGCATTCATTCATATCATGTAGACATGTGCATTGCATTTTGTTTGTGTTGTGGGTTGCATCCGGTTCGTGGCGTTTCTTCCCGTTGTCCGTTTCGTGTTCCGGAGCTCCCTCGCGTGTCCGTGACGTCCCGTAGGCCTTCTTTGTTGTTCGGGCGTTTTTCGTTACCGGTGTGCCGTGAGGTTGTGTTGTGTGTTGTTGTTTTGTTGTGTGCAACCCGCCTCTCAAATCTCGTCTCGTTTGGACTCCGTTGACTTTTCCCTCCGTTGTCCGTGTGGGTCCGAAGTGCCCTTACTTCGTGTCCCGGAAATACCCCTGTGGTATTCTTTTATCTCCGTCTGGTCCTTTTAAAATCGTCCCCGCGATTGGGTCCGTTGGATCCAGATCGGAGGGCTCCTAGCGCCCTAAAACTCCTCCTAAACCTAAATCACTGCTATATATAGACCCCTAGTCTATTGGCTTGTTCCCTTCTTCTTCCTTCCCTCTCTTTTCTTTTTTTTTCAGTTCTCCCGATCCAAAAACCAGATCCCCTCGGGATCCATCCGCCGCCGCAGCTGCCGGTTTTCCCTCGATCTGTTTTCCCCAAGTCAACGCTCGCGCCAGGCCTCCCGCTCGGCGACCGCGTCGGCCGGACCGCGCCAGCGATCGATCCGCCTGGGCCCAGATCGCCCCCGCGGCCCAGGGACCACATCCCCGGGCGCTTCGCCACCGCGCGCCGTCGCCCGTACCGGGCCTCGCCACCGCGGCCCATCGCCGCCTCCGCTCCTTCACCCTTCCCCCGCACCAGCCAGCGCCTGGGCCACCGGGCCGCGCCGCGCGCTCGTCGCCTCCTCCCGGCCCGCATCGCCGCGGGGCCGCACCGCCGCTCGCCTCACCCGGTCGGGCCTTCGGCAGGCCGCGCCACCGACCGCTTCGCCAGGCGCCCGCCCTCGCCACCTGGGCCGAGCCGCCTCCGCCGACCGGGCCCGAGTCCCCCTGGTTGTTTTTTTTCTCCCTGGTCCAGATCTATCTCAGGTTGCCCTAGTTTTCTGCTAAGTCTTTGTTTTGTAGATCTGTGATGCTAGTTTCAAACTTGCTTAACTTTTTACCTGTTGCTCCGTTTTGAGCGTGTGATATGTCCAGATGTTCGTGGAGATGCCCTCTACGTTTTACCTGTTGTTGTCATGCATGTTAGAGATCATCTAGGGCCTTGTTTTGCTATTGCAAGAGTGTATGATGATATAAACTGCTGCTATGTGTTATTTTTGTGCCACCTTTGACATGTGATATCTTTTAGCTCGTTTGTCCAAACGAAGCAAATGACATGTCCACGTGTTCGTCTCGTCACGAATTACGTGTTGAGTGTGATAGGTTGCATGGTAGATTTATCTTTTCCTTGTTATCATCGTTGCAAGATGCCATGTTCAAATGTTGTGTTTTTACTTGTTTTGAAATGCCATGTTGTTGAGCTCGTTGTAATCGGTGTGTTCACCACATTGATGCATGCTTGTGTGTTTCGGGATCACCGTCATATGTATTTTGATGAGGTGCTTACCCTTTGCCATGTTTAGTTTCGAGGTGTCTTAAACATGCTCTTTTTGTTGCTATGATGATGTTGCTGTTTTAGGACTTAGTGAAATTTCACTAAGTCTGAAATCTGTAACGTTCCGATGCCATATTCGTGTGATGTTCTAGGAAGATGCATGATAGTTTTGGGGTGGATTTTGATTGTTCCATGAAGTATATATTGTTGTCTTTCCATCCATGTCCTCACATGTCCATTTGAGGTGCTGTAGCATGTTTATCTTTTGCTCCAAACTTTCAATAAAATTCTGCTGCCAGAATTTTATTTCAAAGTTCAATATGTCCAAGGTCATTGCTAGTGATCCGTGACTCCGTTGGGGGTGCACTTTGGACCTAGTTGCTGTACATTATATCTAGTTTATGTTCAAGTCCTTTGCCATGCTTTTTGGGTGCTGTAGATTAATTATTTTGTGCTCCCAAGATGCTATGTTGCTGTAATTTGCAGTTTTCGCTCAAATCTTGTTTCGGGCATAACTTTTAGCCCGTAACTCCGATTTCAGCGATCTTTATATCAAACTTGGGTGATTTTCTGTGTAGATTAATAATATCAGGTTGTTATCTTGTTTTGAGGTGTTTTGCTTGAGTGATGTTTTCCGTGCTCCATGTGCATCTCTAGTGCATCCATCATGCATACATGTTTTTCGAGTGCGCATTGCATTGTGTTGATTTGGTGCTGGTGTGTTTGTCTTGTTTAGACCCGGAAGTTGAGCACGAGTTTTCCAACGAGGTTGAGCACGAGGTTTCCAACGAGTTTGAGCAAGAGGACCCTTCTTTTGATCCGAACTTCTTCTCTTCAGGCAAGATGACCGAACCCCGATAACATTACTATCTTTGTCTGTTGCTAGTAGTCTCGATCTATAGTTTTGCCTCGATGCCCATGTTCTTCTTGTCAGCCTCCTACTTGTGACCAATTGCCATGTTTAACCACCCTACCTATGCAAACCGTTGCTTGGCTAAGTACGCTTCGCTCAGCCCTTCTTATAGCGTTGCTAGTTGCAGGTGAAGTGAAGATGCTTGCTCTATGTTGAAGTTTTGGTTGGGTATATCACACTATATAAATGCTTTAATTGAAATCACATATATATTGGCAAGGGTGGAAGGCTAAGCCTTTTGCTTGGTGTTTTGTTCCACTCATGCCGTTAGGATCCGTATAAGCCGGTTTTTATGTTCCTTGATTATGCGTTCCTAACACGGTTGGGGTGTATGGGACCCCCTCGATAAACCGCTAGGTGCTAAGTCTTTTCCAGCAAATCCCAACATTGGTACTATTTGCCTAATAACAAACTAAACTTGCATAAGGGAGTAATTAACCCTCTTTCTTAATCAACAACCCCGGGCCAGTGCTCCACATGAGTGTTGGTCCGAAACGGGGGTCCTGCAGGGCCGCCTTGGGGCAACCCGAGGTATCTGGCATACACCTGTAGCATCGCCCATCCGGTCGTGTCCTGAGACCTAGATACGCGCGGCTACGATCAGGGTGTCGACACGCCGGGAGGATTTGCTGGATTAGCCTTACCTTAGTTCGGTTTAACGTGAGCACGGGATTCCGAGGATACTCGGGTCTTCCCACTTTGGAGTTGCGACTCCGCGGATCGTGGGCTTGTAATGGGTTAAGTTGGAACACCCCTGCAGGGTTTGAACTTTCGAAAGCCGTGCCCGCGGTTATGTGGCAGATGGGAGCTTGTTAATTCCGGTTGTAGAAAACTTGACACAATGATACTAATACACTACCAGCGTGTGTTCCGTGACTGTCAATTTCCGAATCGGGATTCGGGAGTTGAACACGGAGGGGTTATGTTTGTGAGCTTGTAGCTAGGATCACTTAGTGATCACTTCTCGCTTTGCCTTCTCTTCTCGCTCTCTCTTGCGTAAGTTAGTGCTAGTTGCTGCTGCAGACTCTTTGTTGATCCTTCACCTCATTTCTTTCTTCAGCCTTTTCCCTCACCTAAAGGCTTTGATAGTTCTGTTACCCGGGAACGGGATTGCTGAGTCCTCTGTGGCTCACAGTTACTTCACACACCAGATGCAGGTCCAGCCGTGAGCTATCCAGGAGATGGCACCGAGCTGGATTGGGAGTACGACGAGGAGCGTAGTCGTTACTACGTTCGCTACCCGGACGATCAGTAGTGGAGACTCTTACTAGGATTCGATCCGCCTGTGGTTGTTTATTTATCTGAGTTTGGTACTTTGACATTTGGATTTTGCCCTTAGAGGGTTGTAGTGATCTTTGTATGATGTTTGAGACTTGTACTGTTATTCTGTGACGTGGCGATTGTAAGCCAACTATTTTAAGTTTACCATCCCTCTTTTACATGAGTTGTGCAAAGATTACCAAACTTGAGATCATTCTAGGATGGACTTATGCCTTTAAGTCGGGCCTCAACCCGTAGGAGGTATAACTCCATCCTGGGCATTACAACTAGCCACCACCATAGAGATCATCTCGTCTTGGGTTGATTATATAGAAGGCGTCGCACTCACAAGCTCACCCGAGCACAAGAACACCTCTCCTCAGGAGGCTGTTCTTCCCATGTACTAGTTCTTCCTCAGCCTATAAGGCAATCCACCATACCACACTGCATTAGGGTATTACACCACAACGGTGGCCCGAACTAGTATAAACCTTGTGTCCCTTGTTCTTCGGGTCTGACGAGCTAGGCCTAGGGATCGGCGAGTAGACGAGCTAGGGCGGAAAGAGAGATCTTCGTGTGCACCCCAGAGTTCGAACCACTTGGGTTTTGCCGGAACCCGAGATTCGACATTTGGCGCGCCAGGTAGGGGTGTGCTGAAACTTCCCTTCTGTCGATCCGCGCTCCGTCGTCCCACCGGTTCCATGGCCGATGCTCGCAAAGCCCGTGCTGAGCGGCGGGCTGCCCTCGCCGCCCGCATCGCTCAGACAGCTCCTGTCGGTGGACCGCCTCGCCGTTCTCCATCGCCTTCTGCCAACGCCGCCACCGGCCCGACGAGGCATGAACAGCAGGCCTTGTCCCTGCACCCCTCCGTGTGGCGAGATCGACGCACTGCGACCCCGTCACTGACAACGGCGGTCTCGTCGTCCCAGGCTCGTTGCGGACCCGCGAACGCGTAGGCTGCATTGCTCATGGCACGCGAGCTCCAGCGGTATCGCCCCGTCGACGACTTCTACGAAGAATGGCTCGACCGCATCGCCGAGCTCATCAGCGCCACTGGGGGCTCTCCAGCGCTGTCCCTCTCGCTACCTCATCCGCCTCCCCGTGCGGATGATGTGGCCCATGAAGCTCCTCTGCTACCTCCGTGTCATGGCATTGTCCAAGACCCAAGGCACGTGGCCCCGCGGCGTGATCACCATGCGCAGCGCCAGTGCATGAAGAAGGAAGCCGCCAAGAGATCCAGCGGCCCCGCGGAGGAGCGTCAGTGCTCCCTCCACCGCCGCGTCTAGACCGCGCACCCCCTACCATGGTGGCGCGCGAGGACCAAGACCAAGTTCTGCCTCGCCGACATGCTCCGTTGTCGACAGCAGGCTGCAAGGCCCTCGCCCCCGAACTACGCAACGTCAACTGGCCTGCAAAGTTCAGGCCCGACCTGCCTCCACGCTATGACGGTACCCCCGACCCTGTGGAGTTCCTGCAGCTCTACGAGCTGAGCATCAAAGCGTCCGGCGGCAACGAGAAGATCATGGCGAACTGGTTCCCCATGGCCCTCAAAGATGGCGCACGCTCGTGGCTCTTGAACCTACCCACGGGATCGATCTCCACCCGGAGTAAGATGCGCGAGCGGTTCATCACCAACTTCCAGGGCACCCGAGACCGCCCCCCGGGTCGCGGGTGACCTACGATGTATCAAGCAACAATCAGGAGAAACCCTACAAAAGCTCATCCAGCGCTTCAACAGCGTCCGCGTCAACATCCCAAGGTCACGGACGAGGCCATCATTTCAGCATTCTCAGATGGTGTCCGCGATGTCAAGATGAAGGAGGAGCTCGCCATCCACGAAGATCTGTGCACGTCCATGGAGCTGTTCAACCTTGCGACCAAGTGCGCCAGAGCTGAGGAGGGGCGCCTCTCCCTCATCGAGCTCCCCGCTGCAGAACCTGAAGACAAGAAGGCCAAGAGCAAGGACGTCAAGTGCAAAGGAGCGGCAGTGCACGCGGCTGAGCCTGAGATGAAGCATAGCCGCGACTACCAAGAGTCATCCAAGAGCAGTCGGCCGTTTTGCGCCTTCCACCACGTGCACAGCCACAACACCCACGACTGTCAAGAGCTCAGGGCCCTCCACGAAGGACGCATCAGCCTATGCCCCGAGCGCAGCAACCGTGGCTACTGTCATGGGAGAAGTCGGACAGGGGGACGCTGGGACGACCGCGGCCCCCGTTAGAAGTGGCGTGACCAACCTCGGGAGGACCATTGGCGCGACCAGCCTCATGAGGGCGCCTAGAGGGACCAGCCTCGCGAGGACCGTCCCTAGGGCAAGGCTGGCCTTCCACCTCTACCACCACCAAGGAGGAACGACGACCAGGACGAGGGGGCTGGGGGATTCCAGGAGCCTCGCGCCATCTCCTGCATATTGGGCGGAGCACAGGCCCCAGCCTCTCAATGCCTCTTCAAGAAGTTTGCCCGGGAAGTAAACGCGGCTCTCCCGAAGCTCGAGGCTACGTGCCCACTCCGGTGGTCCAAGTGCCCCATCACCATCAGTTCAGCGGACCAGCTCAAGTGCGCAGCCACAACCGGTACCCTCCCGATGCTTTGTTCGCCTGTCATCAGCAATGTCCAAGTTACCAAGACTCTCATCGACGGTGGCGCAAGGCTCAATGTCATGTCCGTCGAGACGTTCGATAACCTCCAACTACCGTACGATCAGTTACTAGCTACCAAGCCCTTCTCTGGAGTGACTGACGGCTCCACCACCCCCATAGGGCAGGTCCGCCTGCCTGTCACCTTTGGCACTTGCGACAACTACCACACTGAGCTCATTGACTTCCACGTCGCCCACATATATCTCCCTAGCAACGCCATCCTTGGGTACCCATCCCTGGCCAAGTTCATGGCAGTGACTCATCGCGGTACAACGTCCTCAAGATGCCGGGGAGCGGCGGCGTCATCACCATCGCTTGTGAAGAGAAGGACGCGGTGTGCTCACTCGAGCGCGCTTACCAGGCAGCAGCAGTCGAGGATACAGACAACGATAGCATCATCTACCCTATTGAGGCTGTCCCCAAGAAGAAGAAGCAGCTGCTCGCCCTGGAGCCTCATGAGGTTGCAGCACCTGGTGACAGCACCTCAGGACCTGACCCTAGGGAGGGGACGCTTCCCTCCCTCGCATAGGATGACATGTCCAGCGCCCCCCTCAGGCTGGGCTCGGGGGCTCTCCTTTGGAGGGCCTCTAACTTAGCCAATATCACGAGGGAAGCGCTCGGGCACCATGTGGAGGAGTGCTTCACCGCACGTGTCCCTCCGGAGGCCTCAGGGCGTGAGGCACTAAGCACTCAGGAGGTCATCAGCCAGACCATTGAAGACCTACAGGTGCCAAGGGCAATGCGGGGCAAGCGCCGCCAGGAGCCTTGAAGTGCAGTTGTCGCCCTAGGTTCAGGCGACGGACCGCGCGTCTGCGTCAACGTCCCTGCATTCAACAGGATCGCATCTCAGGAGCTCTAATGACCTTCTCAGGTGGGCCGGTGCGAGGGTCCCCCTCAAAGCTACGTTCGCATGTCTTTTGGCCTGCCAAACCAAGCGACCATGCACCAATGCCACATGCGGGAAGTCCTAGCGACTCGCGAGGCCAGGCATCAGGAGATCCTGGCAGAGGTGGCCTCGGTTCGCCGTGAGATCTGGGAACCCCCGGAGCCTCGTGGGGTGCAGGAGCCAAGCGGCACGTGAGGAGCAGCATCTGCAGGAAGCGTCTTCAGCTACACCAACACTACTTCAGCAAATGTGCCAGGTGACATTTTTCGATTTTTGTTCACATGGGAGCGCCCTTCGGGCTGGATCATTCCCAAGTCGCATGGGTGTGTCCCCGCGGCGTGCATCCTTCTACGTCTTTAGCTTACTTTGTTGGGGGCGCCCCTCGGGCTGCATTATCCCCAGGCCACACAGGTCCGTCCTTGTAACATCCCAATTTTACTAAACTAGGATGTTATTAGATCATTCATATGCATCTCATATTTTTATTGCATCATTTGCTATTCTTGAATATTCAAATCATTATGCAACTAAAGGCAATTATTGGAGTGGAGATAACATGACTTCTCCCCTTTATTTAAAAATGTTCATAATGTCCAGAATAATGTTTCCAGTTGATTTGATATGTTGTGGTATTTTTCAAATCCTCAAAAGTATTTTATTTGTGGTTTTATTCTCTGCTGGAGTGCCCAAATGCATCAAAATGATTTTTTACAAGATTGCATTAGCTTTGGAACTAGTGTTCCTATAGTTTATATTGATAGGGCTATTTTACTGTTTGTCTAGATATTTTTATTTAGTTTTCATATATTGTGTGTTTTTATTTTATTTATCTATTTCTGCTGGTGGTTTAAAAAAAAGGAGAAAAGACGCAGCGCAGCGCAGGGCACTACGTGGCCCAGCAAACCAGCCAGCCAGCCGGCCCAGCTAACTCCCGCGTCACCCCGCGGCACAGCTCGCCTCAGCCGAAGCGGTAAGCCGCGCACCTGACCCGACCTACGCCCACACCCGTCCCGCTTTCCCCTCTCTCGCTGACGAGTGGACCCCACGCCATCTTTCCCCTCCCCCGAGCCGGACTAGGCTGAGCAGTCGCCGTGCCACACGCACGCACGCACGTCGAGGCCGACTCGGTCCACCCCGACGCGCCCGAGTTGTCTCGCTCATACCCAAGGCCTCGACGCGCCCGAACCTTTTTCCCTCGACTCCTCTTACTGTCGCACGCGCGATCTAGGTCAAGTTGGATCTCGTAGCGGAGCTCGTCGACCACCGCTGTTCGCCGGACGTTTCCGTTGCCGTAAGAGCATCTCCAGCCGCATTGACTACTCTACTCGAACCCCCTCTCAATGGCGCACCTCTCTGACACCATCTTGTTGCCAGATACGCAGCAGATCGACGGGAACAAGCTGACATACGCCGCCCGGAGCTCACCGCCGTTCGCGAGCTCATTGCCGCCGGTAAAGGGACCTCGCCGCTGTCCGACACCACCACCACGTCGCCACTCGCCGCTGAACCTGTCCGCCACTTCACCTTCGCCGGAACACTGCCGGAGGGTCACCGCCGTCGACGCCCGATCACTGCCGCCGCTTCTTTCGTCGTTTTCCCTGTTCGGGTGATCCACGTGCACGCCACACGCCAGTAACCAATCGTGTATCCCCACGTGTCAGTTTCAACAGGATTTCACAACAGTTGTTCGCTACAGCGCCAGGAGTTCTCTGTTGCACTTTTTGTCTTTTTCAGTTTTTCCTCAAATCTTCAATTCGCTATATCTTTTATTCTGTAGATCCAACTTAGGGAATTCTTTTTCCTACGCACTCACAAATTCCAGCACTTTATCAGAGTACCAATTTTCACATGTTCGCACTGTTCAAATTTAAATTCGTTTGAATTTGAATTAAACCTTCCGGAGGCTGTATCTTTTAAACCGTTTATCAGAACTGAGTGTTTCTTTTTGCATTGTGATCGTAGTGATGTGTAGGTGATCTGTACATGTTGTTGTGATGCTGTTGATGAATTTAAAAATGATTTTCTTGCTGTTGGCTTTATTTTGGCTTTATTGGAGTTTTGGTGATTAATTGTTATATTGTGTGAAACGTGTAGATTGTCCGGAGTGCGACGCGAGCTATTGTCAGGACTGTGACTTTTTGAACCAGAACCAAGGCAAGTTACATGTTGATCATCCTTTACCTATTATTTTTCTATGCATTTGTAGGTTATGCCACACTATAAATTTATGCATTATAGGATTGTTATAATTTGAGCTATATTGTTGAGCTATCTCCCGTCTTTTGCAAATCGTGGTAGGTATAGTTTTTCTATGCTTGTAGACGGGGTTGGTTCCTGTATGCATTGAGCTTGTGAGGATTACTAATATTTAGCAAACTGAGTAGTAATTCAGGACTTAACTCACCTCTGGGCGGATGTGGTATTGATGGGTGGTTTTAAGAACATCATGGTTTATACCCTCTGAATGTAAGTGGACGGCCGCCCAGGCTCAAAAAGATCAAACAGACTTAATGACTAGTAGCTTCCATGCGCGACCACTAGCTAAATGGGCTGTGGCTTAGTTGAGTAGGTTGTGGGATCCTCGCCCACGTATGCTAGCAGATGTAGATATGGACAGGTGTACCGGCTGCCGGGGGTGGAGGTGACTACTTCTGAAAGACTTCGTCTCAATCTTCGGGTTGAGTCTAGTGGGTAAAGTGTGCAAAACTCTGCAGAGTAATAAAACTAATCATGATTAGCCGTGTCCCGGTTATGGATATTTTGAGCCACTATGCCATTACAGTTGTTGGATGATCTTGACAGATGTGACACTTAATAATATTTGTGGGCACCTTAATAAATGGGTAGGTTGAGTTGATTTTGCCAACTCAACCTTGTGCATTCAATTTTAGTAATAAAAGAACTAAATGGAAAATTTACTATTAGGTAGTTATGAGGATAAAATCAGCTTTCTGCAAAATAAACCCCCAAGCCTTCCTTTGTTGTTCTATGCATATACATGTAGGTCTGCTTTATTACTTCTCCTATGTAACTTGCCAATACATTCAATGTATTGACCTATACGGCTGCAACGTCTCATGTTGCAGGATTTTCAAACGAGGAGTAAGGTACCGTTAGGGTCGTGAGTCTGCACTCAGCATCGCCAGTTGCGCTATGATGGGACTCATCGTTATTTTATTGCTACTTTCTGCTGTGTGATTGAATAATAGCTAGCCATGAGCTATGCAGATTGTTTTATTTTATATACTCTGGATCATACGTTGTAATAAATGATGCACTTGTATTCTGGTATTCATCTATACTGTGTGTGCTAGCGAGTTCGACCCAGGGACTAGCACAGTAAGCACAGAGACTCAAATCCTTCGATGTTTGGTCGTTACAGATGGTATCAGAGCCAGGCTGTTGACTGTAGGACGTGACCCTAGAAAATGGATTAGAAAAGCCATAGGAGTGAAAATTATTTTATAAGCTAGTTATACTTTTTACTGTTTATTAGTTCACCCCTCAAGTATCTTGAACAGTTAAGTAGGAACTAGTGATGAGACCACCATATATGCTTGTTTTATTTTGCAACGTTATCATGTTAGCGTATCTGATTATGTCCACTTTCGTGGTATGAAGATACTAGATTGTTTGTTTGATTGGTAGCATGTTTGTTAGGTTTATCTCGTCGAAATTATTCGACTATATATATACATATATATAATACTATATTATTGTGCTTGTTTGTCTATTTGTTTGTTGGTGTTATTCGTTGTTGTGTTTTGTTGCCTTGATCATATATGCATATGGGTAGAATATATTTTATATCTATAGCTTTGGCCCTATTATATCTATAACTCTTCTATGCTTGCCCACCAGATGTCGTCGAGGCGTGATAATAGGCGCAATGCTGCAGGAAGAGACAACAATGGCAATGGCATACCGCCATACATGCAGCAGTTGCTTCAGGGGCAGACGCAGTTGATCCAGTTGCTTGTGCAAAACTAGAACAACCAGAACAACAACAACCCGCCACCTGTGGATATGCTTACCAGGTTCCTGAGGTTGAATCCTCAGAGGTTCTCCAGTTCCCCCTGAACCTATTGTGGCTGATGATTGGCTCCATGGAGTCAATAGGAACCTGGAGACGGTTGGATGCACAGATGCAGAGAGGGTGAGGTTTGCCCCACATTTGTTGGAGGGTCCTGCCGCAGCTTGGTGGGACAATTACTTGGTCTCTTATCCCATTGCTGGTATCACTTGGACTCAGTTTCAGACTGCTTTTCGTGCTGCACATGTGTCTGCTGGTGCTATGAGTTTGAAAAAGGAGTTTCGCAGTTTGCGTCAGGGAGGACGCACAGTTAATGCGTATGTGGATGAATTTAATAATCTTGCACGCTATGCTCCTAATGATGTTAACACTGATGCAGCTAGGCAGGAGAAATTCTTGGAGGGCCTAAATGATGAGTTGATCCTTCAGTTGACAGTGGCCACTTTTGATAATTGTCAGGAGCTGATTGATAAGGCTATTATGCTAGAGGGAAAGCATCAGACCATAGAGAATCGCAAGAGGAAGTACAATAATAATAACAGGTATAATTCAGGACCACAACAGAAGCCACGCACTTCATATCAGGGTAATGGAGGTAATGGGCATCATCATCATCATGGAGGTAATGGACATAATCATCATGGAGGGAATGGCCACAACCATAATGGCCTCCATAATCACAATGGGCACAAGAGTATCAATGGCAATGTCAAAGGTAATGGTAATGGTAATGGTAATGGAGGGAGTAATAACCAAAGCCACCAGAGTGTGCCTGTGTAGAGGGACATTAGCCAGGTTCAATGCTATAATTGTAGGCAGATGGGCCACTACTCCAACACTTGCCCAGAGAGCAAGAACGGTAATGGGAATTCTGGAGTCAGCAAGCCAAACCCCTTCCAAAAGGGTCATGTTAACCATGTTAATGTGGAGGAGGTTTATGATGAACATGATGCCGTGATTGGTAAGTTCTTGATTAATTCGCTACCTGCACTTGTTCTTTTTGATTCTGGTGCATCGCATTCATTCATCTCATGGGTATTTGTGGATAAACATAAGCTGCCTATCGTAGTACTTAAGTCAACTATCCTAGTAAGTTCTCCGGGGGCTGAGATGGCAGCAAGTTTGGGATGCTTTCAGATACCTTTGTCCATTGGGAAGCATGTTTTTCCCACAGATTTGGTTATACTAAAGTCATAGGGTCTGGATATTATTTTGGGTATGGACTGGTTGACCAAATATAAAGGTCTTATTGATTGTGCTAGTCGATCTATTACTCTCAGTGCACCAGGAGGTAAGAGGATCAGATATGTATGTAAATATAAGCATAATCAGGTGGAAGTGAACTCTCTTAAGGGGGGTAGTCTGGAAGATGTGCCAGTTGTGAGGGACAACCCAGATGTGTTTCTAGAGGAGTTGCCAGGTATGCCACCAGATAGAGATATTGAGTTTCTTATTGATTTAATACCAGGCACTGGACCTATTGCAAAGAGACCCTATAGAATGCTTCCTCATGAGTTGGAGGAATTGAAGAAGCAGATAAGGGAATTGCAGGAACAAGGATTTATTCGCCCAAGTTCATCACCTTGGGGAGCTCCAGTTTTGTTTGTGGAGAAGAAAGATGGGACCTTGAGGATGTGTGTTGATTATCGTTCTCTAAATGAGGTAACCATTAAGAATAAGTATCCCTTGCCTATAATAAATGATTTGTTTGACTAGTTGGAGGGAGCTACAGTGTTTTCTAAGATTGATCTCCGTTCTGGTTACCATCAATTAAAGATTCGTGAGTAAGATATTCCAAAGACTGATTTTACTACGAGGTATGGGTTGTATGAATATACTGTTATGTCATTTGGATTGACTAGCGCTCCTACATACTTCATGAATATGATGAACAAGGTGTTTATGGAGTTCTTGGATAAATTTGTGGTTGTTTTCATTGATGATATATTGGTGTTCTCCAAGAATAAGCAAGAGCATGAGGTACATCTTCGATTGGTGATGGAGAAGCTGAGGGAACATCAGTTGTATGACAAGTTCAGCAAATGTCAATTTTGGCTGGATGAGATAGCATTCCTTGGACATGTTGTATCAGGTAATGGAGTTGCAGTTGATCCATCTAAGGTTGCTGCAGTTACAGAGGGGAGACACCCACAACAGTTGGGGAGATTCGCAGCTTTTTGGGCCTTGCAGGTTATTACAGGAGGTTTATTGAGAACTTCTCTAAAATTGCAAAGCCTATGACTGACTTGTTGAATAAGGAGAAGAAGTTTGTTTGGACTGATGAATGTGAAGCCAGCTTTTAGGAATTGAAGCAACGTTTGGTTACAGGACCAGTCTTAATTCTGCCTGATATACATAAGGACTTCCAGGTATATAGTGATGCTTCTCGTCAGGGACTTGGGAGTATTTTGATGCAGGAAGGTAAAGTTGTTTCATATGCTTCATGCCAGCTTAATAATCATGAGCATAATTATCCTACACATGATCTGGAGTTAGCCTCAGTTGTGCATGCATTGAAAACTTGGAGGTGGTATCTTATTGGTAATCATTGTGATATATTTACTGATCATAAGAGCTTGAAGTATATTTTTTACTCAAAAGGATTTGAACCTCAGGCAGAGGAGATGGTTGGAGCTTATTAAGGATTATGATTTGAATGTGCAGTATCATCCTGGTAAGGCTAATGTTGTTGCTGATGCATTGAGCCGTAGGAGCCATGTTAATGCAGTTGATATTAATGATATGCCACAAGAGTTATGTGAACAGTTCAGGAATCTCAGGTTGGAGATGGTTCCTAAGGGATATTTGGCAACACTTGAGGTAAAGCCTACTTTGCTTGACAGGATCAGGGAATCTCAAAAGGGTGATAAAGATATTTCTGCAATAAGAGAGAATATGACTAAAGGTAAGGCAGAAGGTTTCCATGAGGATGAACATGGGACCATATGTTTTGAGAAGCGTATTTGTGTACCGCAAGATGCAGACATCAGGAAGTTGATTCTTTAGGAGGCACATGATTCACCTTATTCTATTCACCCAGGTAATACTAAGATGTATTTGGACTTGAGGGAAAGGTTTTGGTGGCCTAGCCTGAAGAGGGAAATTGCTGGATATATTGCTACATGTGATGTGTGCCAGAGAGTTAAAGCAGAACATCAGAGGCCAGCTGGTTTGTTACAGCCATTGCCTATACCTGAGTGGAAATGGGATCAGATTGGTATGGACTTCATTACAGGTTTACCCAGGACTCGGTCAGGTTATGATTCTATTTGGGTAATTGTTGATCGCTTGACTAAAGTTGCTCACTTCATTCCAATAAAGACTACTTATACCAGTGCTCAGCTAGCTAAAGTTTATATGTCTAAAATTGTTTGTCTGCATGGAGTTCTAAAGAAGGTAGTGTCTGATAGAGGTACTCAGTTCACATCTAAATTTTGGCGTCAGTTGCATGAATCCTTGGGCACTAGGCTGGAGTTCAGTACAGCTTTCCATCCACAGACTGATGGGAAGACAGAGAGGGTAAATCAGATTTTGGAGGATATCTTGAGAGCTTGTGTATTGGACTATGGTTCCAGTTGGGATGATAATTTACCTTATGCAAAGTTCTCATATAATAACAGTTATCAGGCTAGTCTGAAAATGGCACCATTTGAGGTATTGTATGGCAGGAAGTGCAGGACACCGTTGATGTGGGATGAGGTTGGAGAGCGACAGTTCTTTGGACCAGACTTGATCAAAGATGATGAGGAGAAGGTCAAGCTGATTCGTGACAGGTTGAAGATAGCACAATCCAGGCAGAAGAGTTTTGCAGATGCAAAGCGCAAAGAGGTGACATATGAGGTAGGAGACCGTGCATATCTTCGAGTTTCACCACTTCGTGGAATTAAGAGGTTTGGCATTAAGGGTAAGTTAGCACCAGGTTTTGTGGGGCCTTACACGATCTTGGAGCGTAGAGGAGAGGTAGCTTATCAGCTAGAGTTGCTAGAATCTTTGTCTGGAGTTCATAATGTGTTTCATGTATCTCAGTTGAAGAAGTGCCACGCAGAGATGATGGATGTTCCATTGAGGGACACAGTGCCACTTGATGCAATTTAGTTGGAGAGTGATTTGACATATGAGGAGAAACCTATTAAGATTCTGGAGACAGCAGAGAGAGTTACTTGCACCAAGACAATTAAGTTATGCAAGGTTCAGTGGGATCATCATACTGAGGAAGAAGCTACCTGGGAACAAGAGGAAGATCTCAAGCAGCAGCACCCACACCTATTTTCCTAGCCAGCCCGAATCTCGAGGGCGAGATTCATCTTAAGGGGGGTAGGTTTGTAACATCCCAATTTTACTAAATTAGGATGTTATTAGATCATTCATATCCATCTCATATTTTTATTGCATCATTTGCTATTCTTGAATATTGAAATCATTATGCAACTAAAGGCAATTATTGGAGTGGAGATAACATGACTTCTCCCCTTTATTTAAAAATGTTCATAATGTCCAGAATAATGTTTCCAGTTGATTTGATATGTTGTGGTATTTTTCAAATCCTCAAAAGTATTTTATTCGTGGTTTTATTCTCTGTTGGAGTGCCCAAATGCATCAAAATGATTTTTTACAAAATTGCATTAGCTTTGGAACTAGTGTTCCTGTAGTTTATATTGATAGGGCTATTTTTACTGTTTGTCTAGATATTTTTATTTAGTTTTTATATATTGTGTGTTTTTATTTTGTTTATCTTTTTCTGCTGCTGGTTTAAAAAAGGAGAAAAGACGCAGCGCAGCGCAGGGCACTGCCCGGCCCAGCAAACCAGCCAGCCAGCCGGCCCAGCTAACTCCCGCGCCACCCCGCGGCCCAGCTCGCCTCAGCCGAAGCGGTAAGCCGCGCACCCGACCCGACATGCGCGCGCACCCGACCCGCTTTCCCCTCTCTCGCTGACGGGTGGACCCCGCGCCATCTTTCCCCTCCCTCGAGCCGGACTAGGGAGAGCAGCCGCCGCACCGCATGCACGCACGCACGTCGAGGCCGGCTCGGTCCACCCCGACGCGCCTGAGTTGTCTAGCTCATACCCAAGGCCTCTACGCGCCCGAACCTTTTTCCCTCGACTCCTCTCGCTGCCGCATGCGTGATCTAGGTCAAGTTGGATCTCGTCGCGTTGCTCGTCGACCGCCGCTGTTCGTCGGACGTTTCCGTCGCCGTAAGAGCATCTCCAGCCGCATTGACTACTCTTCTCGAACCCCCTCTCAATGGCGCACCTCTTTGACATCATCTTGTCGCCGGATAGGCAGCAGATCGATGGGAACAAGCTGACAGACGCCGTCAGAGATCACCGCCGTTCGTGAGCTCATCGCCGCCGGTAAAGGGCCCCTCGCCGCCGTCCGACACCACCACCACGTCGGCCACTCGCCGCTGAACCTGTCCGCCACTTCACCTTCACCGGAACACCGTCGGAGGGTCACCGCCGTCGACGCTCGATCGCCGCCGTTGCTTCTTTTGTCGTTTTCCCTATTCGGGTGAGCCACATGCATGCCACACGCCAGCAACCAATCGTGTATCCCCACGTGTCAGTTTTAACAGGAGTTCGCAACAGTTGTTCGCTACAGTGCCAGGAGTTCTTTGTTGCACTTTTTGTCTTTTTCAGTTTTCCTCAAATCTTCAATTAGCTATATCTTTTATTCTGTAGATCCAATTTAGGAAATTCTTTTTCCTATGCACTCAAAAATTCCAGCACTTTATCACAGTACCAATTTTTACATGTTTGCAGTGTTCAAATTTAAATTTGTTTGAATTTGAATTAAACCTTCCGGAGGCCGTATCTTTTAAACCATTTATCGGAGCCGAGTGTTTCTTTTTGCATTGTGATCGTAGTGATGTGTAGGTGATCTATACATGTTGTTTTGATGCTGTTGATGAATTTAAAAATTATTTTCTTGATGTTGGATTTATTTTGGCTTTATTGGAGTTTTGGTGATTGATTGTTATATTGTGTGAAACGTGTAGATTGTCCGGAGTGCGACGCGAGCTATTGTCAGGAGTGTGACTTTTTGAACCAGAACCAAGGCAAGTTACATGTTGATCATCCTATACCTATTGTTTTTCTATGCAGTTGTAGGTTATGCCACACTATAAATTTATGCATTATAGGATTGTTATAATTTGAGCTATATTGTTGAGCTATCTCCCGTCTTTTGCAAATCGTGGTAGGTATAGTTTTGCTATGCTTGTAGACGGGGTTGGTTCCTGTATACATTGAGCTTGTGAGGATTATTAATACTCCCTCTGTACCATAATATTTGTCTTTCTAGCAGCTCAATTTGAACTGCTAGAAAGACAAATATTATGGTGCAGAGGGAGTATTTAACAAACTGAGTAGTAATTCAGGACTTAACTCACCTCTGGGCGGAAGTGGTATTGATGGGTGGTTTTAAGAACATCATGGTTTATACCCTCTGAATGTAAGTGGAAAGCCGCCCAAGCTCAAAAAGACCAGAGAGACTTAATGACTAGTAGCTTCCATGTGCGACCACTAGCTAAATGGGCTCTGGCTTAGTTGAGTAGGTTGTGGGATCCTCGCCCAGGTATACTAGCAGATGTAGATATGGATAGGTGTACCGGCTGCCGGGGGTGGAGGTGACTACTTCTGAAAGACTTCGTCTCAATCTTCGGGTTGAGTCTAGTGGGTAAAGTGTGCAAAACTCTACAGAGTAATAAAACTAATCATGATTAGCCGTGTCCCCGGTTATGGATATTTTGAGCCACTATGCCATTACAGTTGTTGGATGATCTTGACAGATGTGACACTTAATAATATTTGTGGTCAACTTAATAAATGGGTAGGTTGGAGTTGATTTTTCCAACTCAACCTTATGCATTCAATTGTAGTAATAAAAGAACTAAATGGAAAATTGACTATTAGGTAGTTATGAGGATAAAATCAGCTTTCTGCAAAATAAACCCCCAAGCCTTCCTTTGTTGTTCTATGCATATACATGTAGGTCTGCTTTATTACTTCTCATGTGTAACTTGCCAATACATTCAATGTATTGACCTATACGGCTGCAACGTCTCATGTTGCAGGATTTTCAGACGAAGAGTAAGGTACCGTTAGGGTCGCGAGTCTGCACTCAGCATCGCCAGTTGGGCTATGATGGGACTCATCGTTATTTTTTTGCTACTTTCCGCTGTGTGATTGAATAATAGCTAGCCATGAGCTATGCATATTGT
Source organism: Secale cereale (assembly GCA_902687465.1). Taxonomy (NCBI): domain Eukaryota; kingdom Viridiplantae; phylum Streptophyta; class Magnoliopsida; order Poales; family Poaceae; genus Secale; species Secale cereale. Next base: position 655,857,728 of record LR738710.1, read on the forward strand.
TTTATTTTATATACTCTGGATCATACGTTGTAATGAATGATGCACTTGTATTTTGGTATTCATCTATACTGTGTGTGCTAGCGAGTTCGATCCAGGGACTAGCACGGTAAGCACAGAGACTCAAATCCTTTGAGGTTTGGTCATTACAGTCCTTGTGGCATGCATCTCATTTAGCGTCACTTGGTTTAGTATGTTTTCTCCTGTAGTTTGCCTTACGAGAATCGTCTACTCACTCATCACCTCTTCTGGTCTCCTCCGCTGCTTAATGTACTTCTGCTCATCTCGCAACGGGGGCTTGTGCTCGGGTCCGTCCCTGCAACACTGACAAACCCGAGGGACCAAGCTTTGACCCGCGGCCTGCTCCGCAAGCGTCACCTCACCAGGTCCTCGGTGCCTTCGTCTTCCCACTGAATTATCATAAGCCCAGTGGTAGGTACGGTCCTAAGTTGTGCTGCTACAGGCTAACCCGCAGGAGTCTCAAGAGCACGGCGACAGGCGATCCAATCGGTCTCCCCTCCTCACGTAATTCGCTTGCGCGTTAAAGGGGGGCCTCTGAGCATCGCGTCTCAGGGGATCTTACCGACTCTCCAGCCCTCACCCCTTGGCCTTGACCATGGCATCGCGACCTGGCATACCAGCGGCGGCTGAGCTTTGCTCGAGGGTCGGGACCCGAGGACGTAGAGCATCAAGAAGGATGGGGGAAGGGGAGGCTGGCTTAGAGAGCTCAGGCTTGTTCGTACGTCAAGGGGGGCCCTTGGGCATCGCAACCCAAGGGCCTAACTGGTCTCGTAGCCCCTCACTCCCTGGTATTGTCCTGGTGATCCGGTCAAGCCACCGGCGGCTGAGGTACGCGCGGGGTCGGGCCCTGCTGACGCAGAACATCCGAGCCTAAGTCCAGCATTCCCTTCCCGAAGGCTGTTCGTACGTCAAGGGGGACTCCTGAGCATCGTGACTCAGGAGCCTAACTGGTCATGTAGCCCCTCACCCCTTGGTCCTGTCCTTGTGATCCGGACAGTCCAACGGCGGCTGGGGTATGCGCGGGACCGGGCTTTGCCGATGCAGAACTCTAGGGCCAGCGGGGAGGCAATCGCGAAATCATAGCCACACGACATCGGAAGCGAGCTAGGCGCGCCGCTTAAGGAATCCCCTAATGCTCATCAAGATAAGTCATGAACCCTTTCAGTGCCTCATCCTCACTCGGAGAACAGGATTCAGTAGTCACACATCGGCAACGCCACCTTGCTTTTTAGCCTCTGGAAGCCGCTTGCATGCCAAGGGGGACCTCTTGAGCATCACGCCTCAGGAGCTCTTACCGGACCCCGGGCCGCTCACCTCATGGCCTTGACCACGGCATCGCGACCTGGCATACCAGCGATGGTTGCAGCTTGCCTTGGGACTAGGGCCTGCCGGCGTAGAGCACTATGCTACCGAGAGGGTAAAAAGGGACGGTATTGCCGAAACGTGGCTTGCAAACCAAGTCTACTAGCAAGGATAATAAGATAGGAGCAAAAGCATTACAAGTTATTTACATACCCTCATGGGGTTGGCCTTGAATCCTCGCAAAGAACGCCGCAAAGGGATTTCGGGAGGTCCTAACTACGACCACCATTGTCGACGCCATCATCAATAGTGGGCCACGATGGCCCACCTTCGACCTCGCGCAGATCACCACCGGCGATGTGCTCGCGAGCCCGACGTGCTTCGGGCGCGCGGCGAGCTTGGGGGCACGTAGCTATCATCGCTCGTCTCCGGAGATTCGTCGGACTCAGGAGAGCTGCTGGACTCCCGGAGGCCATCACTGCTGCTGGATGAGCTGGCGGCAAGGTCGATGACTAGCATGGCGCCAACCACTGCATCGTCCCAACGACCACCTCCAGGGCAGCACTCCAGGCGGCGTCCCTCCTCATCGAATGCCTTGAGGAGCAGCACGGAGGCGCCATCGTACTCGAAGTGGATGGAGAGGGCGCCTTCCGCACAGCAGACGCGGGCGACCTCTCCCCATCCGCTGGTCATGAAGATCTTACCCGGGGAGATGACCTCAACCTCAGCCCCCATTGCCAGGGCCCGGCACTCGGCGTGCTGCAACCATAGCTCGAGCGGCCCCCTTGGCGGCATCTCCGCGGGGATGAATGGCGAGAAGCATATCCAGGATTTAGGAGGCATCATCGCCCACACCACGAAATCGCGCGAGGAGCCTCCAGCGTGAGTTCGTGGGACGGCGGCGTACACCATGACAGCCTGATCGACGCGGCCAGGACGTGAGCGGCGCTGGGCGCTGCCTTCCCCTCTGTGGCCTGGTACACTGGCATACAGGGGTAGCGGGTAGCCAGGGGGAGGCCGCTGGTGCCAAGGCCTCGTCACTTCCGGCCCTGTGGCGGTTCCGTGAGGATAGAATGGTCTTTTCTTCGGTGGGAGCACTTCTGGCTCCTCGCGAGGAGTCTTCCCCTTCTCAGCGGCAGAAAATCGCCGAATCGGTGCCATGACCGCTTCGGCCAGGCGAGGGGCAAGGGAGAAGAAGAAGCGAGAGGAACGGATGGAGGAGATGGGCAGCAAGGACTCCGCCTGCTGCCTTATTTATAGCAAGGAGAAGGCCAACCGTCGGCCTCCATAATCGCAGGTAATGATGTTCTTTTGTGCATGCGGGGACTTGTCAAGTCGTGCAATCGCCGAGGCTGCGAGGGGAAGTGGAGACGCCCACGTCCCGTCAATCGCCATGCGTCAATCAGGGCCGCAAGATTTTGGGGCCCGCGGCGCTCCGCACTTGCCACTTGGCTTCACCGCGAAGCCAAGCCCGAGCGCACCTTGGGCCCGGGGGCTATTGTCGGCGTTCTGGGAACGGGGGTACACAGACTTGCCTGCCTGTGGCCTAGAGCGTGTCTCATCAGGCGGCCTAGTAAGGCCCAACCTCATCAGCAACCACTCAAGACCCTTGAGAGGGGCCGAGCCTTGCGAGGCGGACGACACAAGACCACCTCTGGGGCAGCCTCACTAGGCTGGCTCCCGAGGAGCGGAGATATCACGGCAAGGGAAACCTCACGAGGCTCTCATGCGTGAGCAGTGACGACCAAGGCCAAGCGGCCAACAGCGGGCGCAGGGTGCCAGTTTCCTCTTTGGTGCTAAAGGAGAAGGCGCAGGCGAGGAGTCCCGAGGCGTCAGGCAAAGGTTTCCATATCGGTGCAACAAGACCAAGACCAACAGGACGGCAGAGCGGAGGTCATCGCGGAGCCCACGACGGCGTCACCACAAAAGCCTTTGGCAGGCGAAGACCACCTTTTCTCAGGATAGCTTGTACTAGTTGTCCCCTTCAAATTTGGCCATTGTGGGATCCCTTCCCACTCAATATTTGGGAAGAGGACCGGGGCCTCTATAAATAGGACTAGCCACCACCATAGAGATCATCTCGTCTTGGGTTGATTAGATAGAAGGCCTCGCACTCACAAGCTCACCCGAGCGCAAGAACACCTCTCCTCAGGAGGCTGTTCTACCCATGTACTAGTTCTTCCTCGGCCTACAAGGCAATCCACCACACCACACTAGATTAGGATATTACACCACAACGGTGGCCTGAACCAGTATAAACCTTGTGTCCCTTGTTCTTCGGGTTTGATGATCTAGGCCTAGGGATCAGCGAGTAGACGAGCTAGGGTGGAAGGAGAGATCTTCGTCCGCACCCCGGAGTTCGAACCACTAGGGTTTTGCCAGAACCCGAGATCTGACAGATGCCCCGGGAAGGCATCCCCTCTTTCGTCTTCGTTTACTTGAGGCTATATTTTTATTCACCACATGATATGTGGTTTGCTTGGAGCGTCTTGTATGATTTGAGTCTTTGCTTTTTAGTTTACCACAATCATCCTTGCTGTACACACCTTTTGGGAGAGACACACATGAATCGGAAATTATTAGAATACTCTATGTGCTTCACTTATATCTTTTGAGCTAGATAATTTTGCTCTAGTACTTCACTTATATCTTTTTAGAGCACGGTGATGGTTTTATTTTATAGAAATTATTGATCTCTCATGCTTCACTTATATTATTTTGATATTCCTCTAGAACAGCATGGTAATTTGCTTTGGCTATAAAATTAGTCCTAATGTGATAGGCATCCAAAATGGGTACAATAAAAACTTTCATATAAAATGCATTGAATACTGTGAGAAGTTTGACATCTTGGGGCTCTTCCCTCGAGCGCCCGGGGGCTACCGCTACCTCTACGTGGCCATCGACAAGTTCACCAAGTGGGCTCAGGTGGAGCTAGTGTGCACCATCCGTGCCAGCTTGGCGGTCAAGTTCATCAGGGGCCTCGTGAGCCGGTTCGGGGTCCCTAATCGTATCATCACCGACAACGGCTCGCAATTCACTAGCAACCTCTGCAAAACATATTGTGCTAACCTTGGTATGCAGATATGCTACACCTCAGTGGCGCATCCCAGGAGCAACAGACAAGCTGAGCGCGCCAACATGGAGGTCCTGAGAGGCCTCAAGGCGAGAACCTTCAAGAAGAAGCTCGAGGCCTGCGGCAAGGGCTGGCATGACGAGCTCCAGTCCGTGGTGTGGTCCATTCGCACCACCGCCACCAAGCCAACGGGTGAGACCCCATTCTTCCTCATCCACGGAGCCGAAGCAGTTCTCCCTCATGAGGTCAAACATCACTCCGCGCGGGTCTTGGCGTTTGACGAGGCACACCAGGATGCTGCGATGGGGATGGATCTCATACTGGGAGAGGAGCGCCACCGTCAAGCCTCGCTTCGAGCATCAATGTACCAGCAGGCGCTACGGCGGTACCACTGTCGTAGCATCCGTTCCAGGATGCTTGAGGTAGGCGATCTGGTCCTGAGGCAGGTCCTCTCTAGGGAAGGGTTGCACAAGCTCTCACCCATGTGCGAGGGCCCGTTCAGGATTGCCCACGCCTCCAGGCCTGACGCCGTACGCTTGGAGACGGGGGACGGCGTCCCCATCTAGAACACCTAGAACATCCAACACCTCCGGAAGTTCTACCCATGAAGCAAGGCCTAGTGCATGTGAAGCCAAGGCCATGTGCCTCTGAAGCAAGGCCCAGTGCATGTGAAGGTCTCCGCACGTGACACTCTCACGTAATAATGAGTGGGGTTGTACACACCCCGGAGTCTCCGGAGTGCCGCCCTCGAGCCTCGGGAGCTCCCTCCCACGTCCTAGTGGCGGCACTTAGCTCCGCGCTGGTGAGAAGACTAGACTAGGTGCCGAACGCGGTTGGTCATTTGCTTTCTGTATCTGGTTGCGATATTTCAATGGATTTGGAGTTCTGGTGTCCATTGCTTGCTTGGTTGAGTTTTCCCTCTTTCCACTTTGTTCGCCTCCTTTTTCTTGCCTCAGGGAGGATGGCCGTTGCTTGACGTTCTCCCTCGCGTGCCTCGCGTGGGGGCTAGGCAGGAGTGTCTGTGTCCGCGCGCTGGCCAGCTCACGTCGCGGACACACCCTACTAACAACCCCTTTGCCCCAGAGCTTTGGCCTCCTTGATCCCCACGAGGCGCTCTCATATGAGCTCGTAACTGACGCACCCCCCACACTTCCGTGCCCCTCCGGGTACCACGATGCAGTGCGTCTAGCCATCACTGGCCCACACATGAGGGCTCGTGCAAGAAGGAACAAGGTATCCGGTGGATTCCCTAAGAAATTTTGCAGATGCCCCCTCCAAGGCCAGCAGCGCCCGTGCCCGTAGCGAGGAAGCCTCCCCAGATGCCGGAAGATGCACCCTCAAACGTACCAAGCTAAGTTACCCCTCTACCCTCATGAGGCACAGAATATCGCAACATAACACGGAAGCATGGGCGTCACAGTTCATTATATGCCCAAGTCGGGCCACTTTCCCTTTTTTGAAACGCAGGAAGGAAAGTTAAACAAAAGCGGGCCGCACGGCCGCAGCAGCTCGCGAGACCCGGCCCCAGGGGAGCTGAGCCCTCCTCGCACTTCCCTCCGCATGGCGGCGGGATGACCCATCGCCGACCTTGAAGCAAGCCCGACGGTGCGGTGGCTGGTCATAACCACCGCTTCTCGAGCTCTCGCTGGCGGAAGAGCCCCCGCCGTTGAAGGAGTCACGGCCGTCACCAAGGGCGAGCCCACCTGCGGCTTCGTCGCGACCGTCGCCAAGGCCGAGCCCGTCATCGCCGCTGCCGTCTTTAGGGCAGCACCCTGCGTGGCGACCGTCCGCCCCAAACACCCTCACGAAGAGGGTCGCGGCGCCATCATACTTGAAGTGAAGGGTGCATCGCCTGCCCAAGCCGCGTGTGTGGGCGAACGTCTGCCAACCATGGGCCAGGGACAAGTTGCCCGCAGCAGAAATCTCCAACGCAACCCAAGATGCTTTGCTGCTATAGCCATCGGCCTGAAGCCAGAGGCCGTCGAGACCCTCGGCCAGCAACTCGTGGGTGAAGAAGCACGGTAGCTGGAGCCAGGCGCCGGCCGGATTCTCCGGGCACATGACGAACTCCAGGAATGCTCCGATGAATGGAAGCCTGGCCGAGGAGGTCGGGCGACCACTGCGCGCCTTCCCGTGGCGAAGGGGCTGCCGCGACGAGGGAAGCCCTGACATGGGAAGAGGTGACATCGTGACCGCCCAGGGCGGCATCAACCCAATAAGGAATACGCCTGCGACTCTAAAGCACCGCTGCAGGGGTAGCGACGTGCTTACGGGGGCGGCCCCACCCCCTCTTGAGCGGCGGCAAGGCGAATTCTTCCTGGTGAGCTTTCCCCTTCTCCGTGGTGGCGTACCTCTTGGGTGGCGCCATGGAAGTTGCAACAAGGGGGCGAAGAAAGGACTAAGAAGAGGAGGAGGGCGACTAGAGGAAGGAGATGGGAAAGGGGGGCTTCATACCTACCCATTTATAGCCTGGAGGAGGCCAACCGTCGGCCTCCATGATCTCACGTAATGATGTTTCTTCTGTGCATGCAGCAGGGTCTCGTCAAATCGGGCAGTTCCCGAGGCAGCGTGGGGAAGCGGAGACGCCCACGTCCAATCAAGTCGCCACACTTAGACCAAGGCCGCAGGCGTTTGGGGCCCGAGGCGCTTTGCCCTTGTCCCTTTGGCTTCGCCTCGAAGTTGAGTCCGTGCGCGCCTTGGGCCCGGGGGCTACTGTCGGCGTCCTGGGAACGGGTTTACTCAGGCTTGCCTACCTGCGGCCCAAGACGTGGCTCCATTAGTGGGCTGGTATAGCCCAACTTTAGCAACCGCAACTCGAGACCCTCGCAAGGGGCCAAGCCTCACGAGGCGGGCAACAGCAAGACCTCCCTGGGGGCAGTCTCTCTAGGCTGGCTTCCAAGGAGCGGAGATATCTATGCAAGGTGCACCTTGCGAGGTTCACATGACGTGAGCCATGACGACTAAGGCCAGGCGGGCGCCAGCAGGCGCAGTGTACCAGTTTCCTCTTTGGTGCTAAGAGGGAAAGCGCAGGCACGGAGTCTCGAGGGATCAGTCAAAGATTTCCATATCGGTGCAACAAGACAAAGGACCGTCAGGGCTGCAGAGTGGAGGTCATCGTGGAGCCCGGCGCGGAGTCACCACTAGAGCCTTTGGCAGGCGAAGACTACTTTTGTCAGGATAACTTGTACTAGTTGTTCCCCTTCATATTTGGTTGTTGTGGGATTCCTTCCCGCCGATATTTGGGAAGAGGACCAAGGCCACTATAAATAGGACCTAGCCACCACCATAGAGGGGATCAGATTCATTCCACCCCGACGATACCACAAGCTCATCCGAGCCCAAGAACACCTCTCCTCTAGAGGCTATTCACCCCTTGTATTAGTCCATCATTAGCCATACAAGGCAATCCACCACACACACTGGAGTAGGGTATTACATCATAGGGTGGCCCGAACCAGTATAATCCTCTGTGTCCATTGTTCTTTGAGTTCGTCGAGCTAGGCTGTGCAATTGTAGGGTCAGCGCACTGGGGAGAGAGTGTTCTTCGTCTGTACCCCAGAGTTCGAACCTCTCAAGGGTTTGTGGAACCCGAAATCCGACAACGATTCATCTAGAAAAAAATGGGCAATTATGATACGGAAGATTCTAGAACAGAGGTGAAGTGCTCGTGTTTTCAGTTTTGTGCATTCTGCTTAAGTTCAACCATGGAGTCTTCTAGATTGTGCATGTGGCAGAATCTGGTGGAATGTAGATGATATCCAACAGCTAGTAGTGCTCGGATTTGATATCTCTGCACCGTCGGATTGTTTTCAGCCAGCGGCCATCTTTCAAAGTTATTCGCACACTATATAGGGGTATAGATATGTGATGTGAATGTCACCCATCATCTCCAATTCGAATAGTGTGTCCATGTGTGGATGCAATGTGGCCAAACGATGCCTTCCATCGGTATCTCAAATTTAAATCAGTCTGACCTTGTTCAATGTGTATACAGTATAGCATGCTCATTTCCAAACCACACCACGCATATCTCAGTTATATTCATGCATGCATGGGTTTCAAACATCATGATCTCTTATTCAAATATTTGAATTCAACTTTACATTGATTATGACCTCACCAAGTCTTTTACACCCACACAGTCTTCTTTTCTTTATAATTGCACCACTAACTTTCTCTCGTGCATGCATGCACACAAACACTAACACTCGGCATTATCCATCGCAAACATGCAATCTTTTTATTCAAGTCGGTCTCCCATGCATGCACACACACACACCTCCCCCTGTCGGCGTTCTGGGAATGGTGGTACCCAGACTTGCTTGCCTGCGGCCTAGAGCTTGGCTCGTCCAGCGGCCTGGTACGGCCCATCTTCATCAGCCAACCACTCAAGACCCTCGTGAGGCGGACAACGCAAGACCTCCCCTGGGGCGGCCTTGCTAGGCTGGCTCCTGAGGAGCGGAGATATTAAGGCAAGGGGCACCTCGCGAGGTTCGCGTGATGTGAGCCATGACGACCAAGTCCAGGTGGGCGCCAGCAGGTGCAGGATGCCAGATTCCTCTTTAATGCTAAAGGGACAAGCATAGGCGAGGAGTCCCGAGGCGTCAGGCAAAGGTTTCCATATCGGTGCAACAAGACCAAGACCAGAAGGACGGCAGGGTGAAGGTCACCACGCAGCCCACGGCGACATCACAACCAGAGCCTTTGGCAGACGAAGACCACCTTTTGTCAGGATAGCTTGCACTAGCTGTCCCCCTTCAAACTTGGCCGTTTCGAGATCCCTTCTCGCTCAATATTTGGGAAGAGGACCCGGGCCTCTGTAAATAGTACTAGCCACCACCATATGGAGGGACGATCTCATCTGGACCTGAACTATACTCCCACTAGCTCACCAAGCACAAGAACACCTCTCCACAGGAGGCTATTCTTCCCATGTACTAGTTCTTCCCCGGCCTACAAGGCAATCCACCACACCACACTGGATTAGGGTATTACACCACAACAGTGGCCCGAACCAGTAACACTTGAGTCTCTTGTTCTTCGAGTTAAACGAGCTAGGCCTAGGAATTGGTGCGAGAGCGAACTAGGGCGGAAAGGAGAGATCTCTGTGCGCACCCTAGTGTTCGAACCTCAAGGGTTTGCTGGAACCCAAAATCCAACATTTGGCCTGCCAGGTAGGGGTGTGCCGAAGCTTCACTTCCGTTGATCCACGCTCCGTCATCCCCCCTGTTCCATGGCCGACGCTCGCTGGGCCCGTGCTCAGCGGCAGGCCGCCCTTGCCGCTCGCGTCGCTCACACAGCTCCCGCCAGCGGACCTCCTCGCCGTTCTCCATCGCCCACTGCCAACGCCGCCATCGGCCCGGCGCAGCACGAGCGGCAGGCCTCGTCCCTGCACACCTCCATGCGGCGAGACGGACGCACCACGACCCCGTCGCTGACTCCGGCGGTCTCGTCGTCGCACGTTTGTCACGGACCCGCAGACGAGCAGGCTGCATTGCTCATGGCACGCGAGCTCCTGCGTTACCGCCCAGTCGATGACTTCTACGAAGACTGGCTCGACCGCATCGCCGAGCTCGTCAGCGCCGCTGGGGGCTCTCTCGCACCGTCCCTCTCGCTACCTCGCCCGCCTCCCCACGTGGGCGACGTGGCCCATGAAGCACCTCCACCGCCTCCACATCAAGGCGCCGTCCACGACCCAAGGCATGCGGCCCAGCGGAGCGGCCTCTAGCGCACGGCGCCCGTGCACCAAGAAGGAAGCAACCAAGAGATCCAGTGGCCTCAAGGAGGAGCACCAGCGGCCTCGAGGAGGAGCGCCAGCGCTCCCTCCACCGCCGCGTCGAGACCGTGCGCCCCTGCCATGGTGGCGCGCGAAGACCAAGACCAAGCTCCATCTCCACAACAAGCTCTGGTGTTAACAGCAAGCTGCAAGGCCCTCGCCCCCGAGATGCGCAATGTCAACTGGCCGGGGAAGTTCAAGCCCGACCTGCCTCAATGCTATGACGGCACCCCCGACCCCGCTGAGTTCCTGCAGCTCTACGAGCTGAGCATCGAGGCATCCGGCGGCAATGAGAAGATCATGGCGAACTGGTTTCCCATGGCCCTCGAAGACAGCGCGTGCTCGTGGCTCTTGAACCTGCTCGCGGGATCGATCTCCTCCTGGGGTGAGATGCGCGAGCGGTTCATCGTCAACTTCCAGGGCACCCGCGACCGCCCCCCGGCCGCGGGTGACCTGTGGCGCATAAAGCAACAACCAGGAGAGACTCTATAGAAGTTCATCCAGTGCTTCAACAGCGTCCGCTTCAAGATACCCAAGGTCACGGACAAGGCCATCATCTCAGTGTTCTCAGATGGCGTCCGCGATGTCAAGGTGAAGGAGGAGCTCACCATCCATGAAGATCTGTGCACGACCCTAAAGCTCTTCAACCTCGCGACCAAATGCACCAGAGCTGAGGAGGGGCGCCTCTCCCTCGTCAAGCTCCCCACCGTTGAACCTCAAGACAAGAAGGCCAAGGGGAAGGACGTAAAGCGCAAAGGGGTGGTTGTGCTCGCAGCTGAGATAGAGATGAAGCATGGCCGCGACTACCCAGAGTCATCCAAGAGCAGCCGCCCGTTTTGCGCCTTCCACAACGTGCACAACCACAACACCCATGACTGTCAAGAGCTCAGGGCCATCCTGAAGGACGCATTGGCCAACGCCACGAGCGCAGCAGCTGTGGCTATGGCCGTGGGGGAAGCTGGACTGGGGGGCACTGGGACGACCATGGCCCCCTTCAGGAGTGGCGTGATCAACCTCGTGAGGACCGCTGGAGCCATCAGCCTCGCGAGGGTGCTTGGAGGGACCAGCCTCTTGAGGGTGCCTAGAGAGGCCAGCCTCGTGAGGACCATCCTTAGGGCAAAGCCGGCCTCCCTCCGGTGCTACCACCAAGGAGGAACGACGAACAGGACGAGGGGGCTGGGGGCTTTCTAGGAGCCTCGCGTCATTGCTTGCATCTTGGGCGGGGCGCGGGCCCCAGCCTCTCAGTGCCTCTTCAAGTATTTCGCCCGAGAGGTGAATGCGGCTCTCCCCAAGCTCGAGGCCACGCTCCCACTCAGGTGGTCCAAGTGCGCCATCACCTTCAGCTCCGCAGACCAGCTCAAGTGCGCGGCGACTGCCGGCTCTCTCCCGATGCTTTGTTCGCCCGTCATCAGCACCGTTCAAGTTACCAAGACCCTCATCGACGGTGGCACAGGGCTCAATGTCATGTCCGTCGAGACATTTGACAACCTCCAAGTGCCATACGATCAGCTGCAGCCTACCAAGCCCTTTTCAGGAGTAAACGATGGCTCCACCACCCCGATAGGGCAGGTCCGCCTGCCTGTCACCTTTGGCAAGCGGGAAAACAACCACACTAAGCTCATCGACTTCGACATCGCGCACATTCATCTTCCTTACAATGCCATCCTCGGGTACCCAGCCCTGGCCAAGTTCATGGCAGTGACTCACCATGGCTACAATGTCCTCAAGATGCCAGGAAGCGGCGGCATCATCACCGTCGCTTGCGAAGAAAAAGATGCGATGTGCTCACTCGAGCGCACTTACCAGGCTGCGATGGTCGAGGATCCAGACAATGATGGCGCCATCTACCCACCTGAGGCCGTCCCAAGAAAAAGAAGCAGCTGGTCGCCCTAGAGCCTCACGAAGGCGCATCACCCAATGGATGTACCTCAGGACCTGCGCCCAGGGATGGGGCGCCTCCCTCCCTCGCATAGGAAGGCGCACCCAGTGCTCCGCTCAGGCTGGGCTCGGGGGCTATCTTCTGGAGGGCCTCTGACCTAGCCAATGTCTCGAGGGAGGTGCTCGGGCACCATGTGGAGGCATGCTTCGCCGCACGTTTCCCTCTAGAGGCCTCAAGGCATGAGGCACCAAGTGCTGAGGAGTTCATCAGCCAGACCATCGAAGACTTGCAGGTGCCAAGGGCAATGCGGGGCGAGCGCCGCCCAGCACCTCGAAGTGCAGCTATCATCCCAGACTCGGGCGACGGGCTGCGTGTCTGCGTCAACGTCCCAGCACTCAATAGGATGGCGTCTCAGGAGCTCTACTGGCCCTCCCAGGTGGGCCGGTGCGAGGGTCCCCCTCACAGATATGTTTGCATGCCGTTCGGCTTGCCGAACCAGGCGACCCTACACCAGCGCCACGTGCGGGAGGTCTTGGCGACTAGCGAGGCCAGGCATTAGGAGATCTTGGCGGAGGTGGCCTTGGTCTTCGCGAGCTCTAGGAGCCTCCGGAGCCTCGCTAGGCCCCAGAGTCAGGCGGCTCGTGAGGAGCGGCATCTGCATCGAGCGTCTTCAGCTACATCAGCACTACTTCAGCAACTGTGTTAGGTGACATTTTCCAGTTTTGTTCAGCTGGGAGCGCACCTCGAGATGCATTATTCCCAGGTCGCACGGGCTTGTCCTTGCGGCGTGTATCCTTTTGCATCTTTAGCTTACTCTATTGGGGGCGCCCCCTCGGGCCGCATCATCCCCAGGCCGCACGGGTCCGTCCTGTTGGGGAACGTAGTATTTTAAAATTTTCCTACGATCATGCAAGATCTATCTACCAGATGCATAGCAACGAGAGGGGAGAGTGTCTCTACGTACCCTCGTAGACCGGGAGCGGAAGCATCAAGTGACGCGGTTGATGTTGTCGAACTTCTTCACGATCCAACCGATCAAGCACCGAACGTACGGCACCTCCGCGTTCAGCACACGTTCAGCTTGATGACATCCCACGAGCTCTTGATCCAGTTGAGCTTCACGGGAGAGTTTCGTCAGCACGACGGCGTGGTGACGGATATGATGTGTTCACCGGCGCAGGGCTTCGCCTAAGCTCCGCGACGGTACGACCGAGGTGTGATTCTGTGGAGGGGGGCACCGCACACGGCTAAAACAATTCAACTTGTGTGTCTTTGGGTGCCCCCTGCCCCCGTATATAAAGGAGCAAGGGAGGAGGGGCCGGCCAACTCTCCTGGTGCGGCTAGGGAAGGGATTCCTACTAGGAATAGGATTGCAATCCTATTCCTAGTAGGATTCACCGAAAGGAAGAAGGGGGAAAGGAATAGGAGAGGTGGCGCCCCCCCAATCCTAGTCCAACTAGGATTCCTAGGTGGGGGCGCCGGCCAGCCCTATGGGCTGCCTCTCTCCCACCCTTTAGGCCCACTATGGACCATCCCCTCTCGTAGGGGGTTCCGGTAACCCCCTCCGGCATTCCCGATAAATCCGAAACTTTTCCGGTATACTTCCGGTGTCCGAATATAGCCGTCCAATATATCAATCTTTATGTCTCGGACATTCCGAGACTCCTCGTCATGTCCGTGATCTCATCCGGGACTCCGAACTACCTTTGTACATCAATACTCAAAAACTCATAATACCGATCGTCATCAAACGTTAAGCGTGCGGACCCTACGGGTTCGAGAACTATGTAGACATGACCGAGACTCATCTCTGGTCAATAACCAATAGCGGAACCTGGATGTTCATATTGGCTCCTACATATTCTACGAAGATCTTTTATCGGTCAGAACCGCATAACAACATACGTTGTTCCTTTTGTCAAACGGTATGTTACTTGCCCGAGATTCGATCGTCGGTATCTTTATACCTAGTTCAATCTCGTTTACCGGCAAGTCTCTTTACTCGTTCCGTAACACATCATCTCGTGACTAACTCATTAGTCTTTTGCTTGCAAGGCTTATTATGATGTGTGTTACCGAGAGGGCCCAGAGATACCTCTCCGACACTCGGAGTGACAAATCCTAATCTTGATCTATGCCAACACCACGAATACTTTTGGAGACACTTGTAGAGCATCTTTATGATCACCCAGTTACGTTGTGACGTTTGATAGCACACAAGGTGTTCCTACGGTATTCGGGAGTTGCATAATCTCATAGTCATAGGAACATGTATAAGTCATGAAGAAAGCAATAGCAGTTAAACTAAACGATCATAGTGCTATGCTAACGGATGGGTCTTGTCCATCACATCATTCTCCTAATGATGCGATCCTGTTGATCAAATGACAACTCATGTCTATGGCTAGGAAACATAACCATCTTTGATCAATGAGCTAGTCTAGTAGAGGCATACTAGGGACATACTATTTTGTCTATGTATTCACACATGTATTAAGTTTCCGGTTAATACAATTCTAGCATGAATAAAAGACATTTATCATGATATAAGGAAATAAATAATAACTTTATTATTGCCTCTAGGGCATATTTCCTTCAGTCTCCCACTTGCACTAGAGTCAATAATCTAGCTCACATCGCCATGTGATTTAATACCGATTGTTCACATCGTTATGTGACCAACACCCAAAGGGTTTACTAGAGTCAATAATCTAGTTCACATCGCTATGTGATTAATACCCAAGAGTAATAAGGTGTGATCATGTTTTGCTTGTGAGAGAAGTTTAGTCAACGGGTCTGTCACATTCAGATCCGTATGTATTTTGCAAATTTCTATGTCTACAATGCTCTGCATAGAGCTACTCTAGCTAATTGCTCCCACTTTCAATACGCATCCAGATTGATACTTAGAGTCATCTGGATTTAGTGTCAAAGTTTGCATCAGCGTAACCCTTTACGACGAACTCTTTATCACCTCCATAATCGAGAAACATTTCCTTAGTCATCCAATTACTAAGGATAATTTTGACCGCTGTATAGTGATCTACTTCTGGATCACTATTGTACCTCCCTGTCAAACTCTTGGCAAGGTACACAACGTGTTTTGTACACAGCATGGCATACTTTATAGAACCTATGGCTGAGGCATAGGGAATGACTTTCATTCTCTCTATATTTTTCTGCC
>LR738710.1:655872972-655906550 GCA_902687465.1 Secale cereale
TCATTTCCAATCAACAATATGTCATCTACATATAATATTAGAAATGCTACAGAGCTCCCACTCACTTTCTTGTAAATACAGGCTTCTCCAAAAGTCTGTATAAAACCATATGCTTTGATCACCTCATCAAAGCGTATATTCCAACTCCGAGATGCTTGCACCAGTCCATAGATGGATCGCTGGAGTTTGCATACTTTGTTAGCACCTTTTGGATCGACAAAACCTTCTGGTTGCATCATATACAACTCTTCTTTGAGATATCCATTTAGGAATGCAGTTTTGACATCCATTTGCCAGATTTCATAATCATAAAATGCAGCAATTGCTAACATGATTCGGACAGACTTAAGCATCGCTACAGGTGAGAAAGTCTCATCGTAGTCAACTCCTTGAACTTGTCGAAAACCTTTCGCAACAAGTCGAGCTTTGTAAACAGTAATATTACCGTCTACGTCGGTCTTCCTCCTGAAGATCCATTTATTTTCGATGGCCTGCCGATCATCGGGCAAGTCAACCAAAGTCCATACTTTGTTCTCATACATGGATCCCATCTCAGATTTCATGGCTTCAAGCCATTTTGCGGAATCTCGGCTCATCATCGCTTCCTCATAGTTCGTAGGTTCATCATGGTCTAGTAACATGATTTCCAGAACTGGGTTGCCGTACCACTCTGGTGAGGAACGTACTCTGGTTGATCTACGACGTTCAGTAGAAACTTGATCCGAAGTTTCATGATCATTATCATCAACTTCCTCACTAATTGGTGTAGGAATCACTGGAACAATTTCCTGTGATGTACTACTTTCCAATATGGGAGAAGCTACAATTACCTCATCAAGTTCTACTTTCCTCCCACTCACTTCTTTCGAGAGAAACTCTTTTTCTAGAAAGGATCCGTTCTTAGCAACGAATATTTTGCCTTCGGATCTGTGATAGAAGGTGTACCCAACAGTCTCTTTTGGGTATCCTATGAAGACACATTTTTCCGACTTGGGATCGAGCTTATCAGGTTGAAGTGTTTTCACATAAGCATCGCAGCCCCAAATTTTAAGAAACGACAACTTTGGTTTCTTGCCAAACCATAGTTCATAAGGCGTCGTATCAACGGATTTAGATGGTGCCCTATTTAACGTGAATGCAGCTGTCTCTAAAGCATAACCCCAAAACGATAGTGGTAAATCGGTAAGAGACATCATAGATCGCACCATATCCAATAAAGTACGGTTACGACGTTCGGACACACCATTACGTTGTGGTGTTCCAGGTGGCGTGAGTTGTGAAACTATTCCACATTGTTTCAAATGAAGACCAAACTCGTAACTCAAATATTCTCCTCCACGATCAGATCGTAGAAACTTTATTTTCTTGTTACGATGATTCTCTACTTCACTCTGAAATTCTTTGAACTTTTCAAATGTTTCAGACTTGTGTTTCATTAAGTAGATATACCCATATCTGCTTAAATCATCAGTGAAGGTCAGAAAATAATGATACCCGCCGCGTGCTTCAACACTCATTGGTCCGCATACATCAGTATGTATGATTTCCAACAAATATGTTGCTCGCTCCATAGTTCCGGAGAACGGAGTTTTTAGTCATCTTGCCCATGAGGCATGGTTCGCAAGCACCAAGTGATTCATAATCAAGTGATTCCAAAATTCCATCATTATGGAGTTTCTTCATGCGTTTTACACCAATATGACTTAAACGGCAGTGCCACAAATAAGTTGCACTATCATTATTAACCTTGCATCTTTTGGCTTCAATATTATGAATATGTGTATCACACGATCGAGATCCAACAAACTATTTTCATTGGGTGTATGACCATAGAAGGTTTTATTCATGTAAACAGAACAACAATTATTCTCTAACTTACATGAATAACCGTATTGCAATAAACATGATCAAATCACATTCATGCTCAACACAAACACCAAATAACAGTTATTTAGGTTCAACACTAATCCCGAAAGTATAGGGAGTCTGCGATGATGATCATATCAATCTTGGAACTATTTCCAATACACATCGTCACTTCATCCTTTAACTAGTTTCTGTTCATTATGCAACTCCCATTTCGAGTTACTTACCTTTTTAGCAACTAAATCAGTATCAAATACCGAGGGGTTGCTATGAACACTAGTAAAATACACATCAATAATCTGTATATCAAATATACCTTTGTTCACTTTGCCATCCTTCTTATCCGCCAAGTATCTAGGGCAGTTCCACTTCCAGTGACCATTTCCTTTGCAGTAGAAGCACTTAGTTTCAGGCTTGAGTTTAGTTTTGGGTTTCTTCACGGGAGTGACAACTTGCTTGTCATTCTTCTTGAAGTTCCCCTTCTATCCCTTTGCCCTTTACTTGAAACAAGTGGTCTTGTTAACCATCAACACTTGATGCTTTTTCATGATTTCTACCTTCGCCTACTTCAGTATCGCGAAGAGCTGGGAATTCCTTTCGTCATCCCTTGCATATTATAGTTCATCACGAAGTTCTACTAACTTGGTGATAGTGACTAGAGAACTTTGTCAATTACTATCTTATCTGGAAGATTAATTCCCACTTGATTAAAGTAATTGTAGTACCCAGACAATCTGAGCACATGCTCACTGGTTGAGCTATTCTCCTCCATCTTGTAGGCAAAGTACTGTCAGAGGTCTTATACCTCTCGACACGGGCATGAGTATGAAATACTAATTTCAACTCTTGGAACATCTTATATGCTCTGTGGCGTTCAAAACGTTTTTGAAGTCCCGGTTCTAAGCCGTAAAGTATGGTGCACTTAAACTATCAAGTAGTCATCATATCGAGCTTTTGTCAAAACGTTCATAACGTCTACATCTGCTCCTGCAATAGGTCTGTCACCTAGCGGTGCATCAAGGACATAATTCTTCTGTGCAGCAATGAGGATAATCCTCAGATCACGGAACAATTCCGCATCATTGCTACTAACATCTTTCAACTTGGTTTTCTCTAGGAACATATGAAAAATAAACGGGGAGCAACATCGCGAGCTACTGATCTACAACATAGATATGCTAATACTACCAGGACTAAGTTCATGATAAATTAAAGTTCAATTAATCATATTACTTAAGAACTCCCACTTAGATAGACATCCCTCTGGTCATCTAAATGATCACGTGATCCAAATCAACTAAACCATGTCCGATCATCACGTGAGATGGAGTAGTTTCAATGGTGAACATCTTATGTTGATCATATCTACTATATGATTCACGCTCGACTTTTCGGTCTCCAGTGTTCCGAGGCCATATCTGTATATGCTAGGCTCGTCAAGTTTAACCCGAGTATTCTGCGTGTGCAAAACTGACTTACACCCGTTGTATTTGAACGTAGAGCTTATCACACCCGATCATCACGTGGTGTCTCGGCACGACGAACTTTCGCAACGGTGCATACTCAGGGAGAACACTTATACCTTGAAATTTAGTAAGGGATCATCTTATAATGCTACCGTCGTTCTAAGCAAAATAAGAAGCATAATAAGATAAACATCACATGCAATCAAAATATGTGACATGATATGGCCATCATCATCTTGTGCTTTTTATCTCCATCTTCAAAGCACCGTCATGATCACCCTCGCAAAACATGATCATCTCATACAAAAACCGTATAACTCATCATGTCTTGACCATATCACATCACAACATGCCCTGCAAAAACAAGTTAGACGTCCTCTACTTTGTTGTTGCAAGTTTTACGTGGCTGCTACGGGCTTTAGCAAGAACCGTTCTTACCTACGCATACAAAACCACAACGATGTTTCGTCAAGTATGTGCTGTTTTAACCTTCACAAGGACCGGGCGTAGCCACACTTGATTCAGCTAAAGTGAGAGAGACAGACACCCGCCAGTCACCTTTAAGCAACGAGTGCTCGTAACGGTGAAACCAGTCTCGCGTAAGCGTACGCGTAATGTCGGTCCGGGCCGCTTCATCTCACAATACCGCCGAAGCAAAGTATGACATGCTGGTAAGCAGTATGACTAGTATCGTCCAAAATCTCATTGTGTTCTACTCGTGCATATCATCTACGCATAGACCTGGCTCTGATGCCACTGTTGGGGAACGTAGTATTTTAAAATTTTCCTACGATCACGCAAGATCTATCTACCAGATGCATAGCAACGAGAGGGGAGAGTGTGTCTACGTACCCTCGTAGACCGGGAGCGGAAGCATCAAGTGACGCGGTTGATGTTGTCGAACTTCTTCACGATCCAACCGATCAAGCACCGAACGTACGGCACCTCCGCGTTCAGCACACGTTCAGCTTGATGACGTCCCACGAGCTCTTGATCCAGTTGAGCTTCACGGGAGAGTTTCGTCAGCACGATGGCGTGGTGACGGATATGATGTGTTCACCGGCGCAGGGCTTCGCCTAAGCTCCGCGACGGTACGACCGAGGTGTGATTCTGTGGAGGGGGGCACCGCACACGGCTAAAACAATTCAACTTGTGTGTCTTTGGGTGCCCCCTGCCCCCGTATATAAAGGAGCAAGGGAGGAGGGGCCGGCCAACTCTCCTGGTGCGGCTAGGGAAGGGATTCCTACTAGGAATAGGATTGCAATCCTATTCCTAGTAGGATTCACCGAAAGGAAGAAGGGGGAAAGGAATAGGAGAGGTGGCGCCCCCCCAATCCTAGTCCAACTAGGATTCCTAGGTGGGGGCGCCGGCCAGCCCTATGGGCTGCCTCTCTCCCACCCTTTAGGCCCACTATGGACCATCCCCTCTCGTAGGGGGTTCCGGTAACCCCCTCCGGCATTCCCGATAAATCCGAAACTTTTCCGGTATACTTCCGGTGTCCGAATATAGCCGTCCAATATATCAATCTTTATGTCTCGGACATTCCGAGACTCCTCGTCATGTCCGTGATCTCATCCGGGACTCCGAACTACCTTTGTACATCAATACTCAAAAACTCATAATACCGATCGTCATCAAACGTTAAGCGTGCGGACCCTACGGGTTCGAGAACTATGTAGACATGACCGAGACTCATCTCTGGTCAATAACCAATAGCGGAACCTGGATGTTCATATTGGCTCCTACATATTCTACGAAGATCTTTTATCGGTCAGAACCGCATAACAACATACGTTGTTCCTTTTGTCAAACGGTATGTTACTTGCCCGAGATTCGATCGTCGGTATCTTTATACCTAGTTCAATCTCGTTTACCGGCAAGTCTCTTTACTCGTTCCGTAACACATCATCTCGTGACTAACTCATTAGTCTTTTGCTTGCAAGGCTTATTATGATGTGTGTTACCGAGAGGGCCCAAAGATACCTCTCCGACACTCGGAGTGACAAATCCTAATCTTGATCTATGCCAACACCACGAATACTTTTGGAGACACCTGTAGAGCATCTTTATGATCACCCGATTACGTTGTGACGTTTGATAGCACACAAGGTGTTCCTACGGTATTCGGGAGTTGCATAATCTCATAGTCATAGGAACATGTATAAGTCATGAAGAAAGCAATAGCAGTTAAACTAAACGATCATAGTGCTATGCTAACGGATGGGTCTTGTCCATCACATCATTCTCCTAATGATGCGATCCCGTTGATCAAATGACAACTCATGTCTATGGCTAGGAAACATAACCATCTTTGATCAATGAGCTAGTCTAGTAGAGGCATACTAGGGACATACTATTTTGTCTATGTATTCACACATGTATTAAGTTTCCGGTTAATACAATTCTAGCATGAATAAAAGACATTTATCATGATATAAGGAAATAAATAATAACTTTATTATTGCCTCTAGGGCATATTTCCTTCACGTCCCTGGGGCATGTATCGTTCTGGCATCTTACCTGAACTAGCGTTACCTCTCCCATTAGCAATTTTAAAATTATTCACCTGCCTGACCGGCGCTTCGATGCCATGAACGTTTTACGCCCTTGCTAACTTGCTTGCGTTCGCCTCATGATTAAGGACAGGCACGGCGTCTGTGCTCGGGTCCGTCCCTGCAGCATCGCCAAATCCAAGCGGCTGAGCTCTGGCTCGTGGGCCGGCCCCGTGTACGCCACCTCCCATGGCCCTTGGTGCCTGGCCCTTGCGCGAGCTGAGTGCGAGAAGGCGGGTAAGGGCGCACGACACGGTGCCTCATCACTACGGGAGCCGCGCGCCGGTTGTCTTTCCTTAGGGCATCCGCATGAGAAGACTAGGCACGGCGTCTGTGCTCGGGTCCGTCCCTGCAGCGTCGATAAGCCCAACGTATGAGCTCTGTCTGGCAAGCCAGCCCCGTTCACGTCACCTCCTTGGGTCATTTGTGTCTGGCCTTCTCATGTGGCGACCTCGAGGGATTCACTCGGCGTAGGTTGCCTAACGATCTTGCGGGATCACCTCAAGCGCTCTCACTCAAGACCACGCGCAACCCTCCTTGAGGTAGGGCCCCGTGAGTCCCGCGCTGGCTCACGGGTGCCCAGATACACCTCGTCTAGCCCTACCGTGCAAGCCACGTGTCAGGGCGGGGCGGTACACGCCTCAGGGGCTCTCCGCAGTAGGGAGTCCCCTCCCACGTACTAGTGGAAGCACCATGCTCCGTGCTGGCAGTCGACACGGTCGAGGAGCGGCTATGTCCATGCAAGAACGATAGTGCCATGCTCCGCGCTGGTGATAAACAACTAGGGGTGGCCTCACGGCTGCTTTACCAGGCTCGGTGACCAGCCCCACCGTGTTGCGATCCCCTCGGGAGGGTAGCGCGAGGGGGCTGGGCACGGGGGCTGCGCTCAGGTCACGCCTGGCATACACCCCACCAGGTCCCCCGGACCTGGTCGTCACGCAACCCTCCCGAGCGCAAGCTCGGCGAGTACATGTATGAGGTCCGTTTGTACGTCAAGGGGGACCATTGGGCATCGCAACCCAACGGCCTAACTGGTCCCGTAGCCCTTTGTCCCTTGGTCTCATCCTTGTGTTCCGGACGACCCAACGGCAGCTGAGGTACGCGCGGGGCTGGGCTCTGCCGACGCAGAACACTAAGGCCCGCTCTCGCATTTCCTTCCCGAGGGTTGTTCATACGTCAAGGGGGACCCTTGGGCATCGCGACCCAAGGGCCTAACTGGTTTCGTAGCCCCTCACCCCTTGGTCTCGTCCTGGTGATCCAGACGACCCAACGGCGGCTGAGGTAAGCGCGGGCTGGGCCCTGCCAACGCAGAACGCTAAAGCCTGGTTTCGCGCTTCCATCCTAGAGGTTGTTTGCACGTCAAGGAGGACTCCTGAGCATTGCGACTCAGGAGCCTAACTGGTCACGTAGCCCCTCACCCCTTGGTCTCATCCCGATGATCCGGGCGAGCCAACGGCGACTGAGGTACGCGCGGGATCGGGCTCTGCCGACGTAGAACAATAAAGCAGATAGGAAGGGAACCGTGGATAGCTAGCAATTATTACAAGCCAAATTGTTCTTCAAACACCAAATGGGAGTTTTAACGCCTCCATGGGGCACGTCGCATGTCGCAGGGAAGTTCGCAGGAAAGTAAAGATAGGGAGGAGCATCGTCGCCCACCAGCAGGCCCCTTCTTCAGCCTTAGGCGCCATGGAAAAGAAGCGCTTCTCCATCGGCAGCATCGCCACGCCCTGCGGAGTTGGCCTTGGCCGCGGGATCGGTGGCGCCATCGGCTGGAGGTGAGGGGTCGATGGCGAGAAACTTCTTCAACAAGGCCTCCATCTGGCCCTTAACGGCTTCAGCAGCGGCCTCATAGCACTCTTCATCTACGGGCTCGAGCAGTGCATCAAGATCGGTGTCGGGATCGTGAAGATGCAGGTGGCTAAGGGCGCGCGTCAAGGCAGAGGAAGAAAGCGCGCGAGCTTCCCCCTTCACCATGGGGCCAATCTCGCTGATGACACCCTCGAGCGCCAAGACAAGATAAGGAAGCAGCTGGGCGGGGCCTTCATCAAAGTCACCAACGGTTTCTCCAAGCCCTTCTCATAGAGTGCCCTCAGTGCTTGGCGGGACCTCTCCTCAGGGGACTTGAAGCCCACGCGGTCCTCAGCCAGAACCTTCGCATTGGTTGCCATCTAGGCCTTCTCTGCTTCCGCCGCCTGCCTCAGCTCCTCCAGGCAACTACGCTCTGCAGCCAGCGCCTTCGCCAACTACTCCAAGTCGGCGTCACGGCTGCTACGGTGTCTTCTCAGGCCTTCATCTTCTCCTCCCCCGCCGCGCACTTGCTATGCATGGTCTGCAGCTTGGTCTCCATCGACTAGTAGCGCTCCTTTACGGCTTGCGCATCCTTCAGCACCGCCTCGCGGGTGGCTGCGGCCTGGTCGGCGGCCTGCTTGTCCTCTTCGGAAGCCGCCACGACCCGGCTCAGCACATCCCGGACAACCGCGTTGGAGTTCAACCAGCTCGAGACCAGCTCCAAGCGCCCTGCCACTAGACGACGGTCAGCGCCTTGGAGGTCATCCTGAAGCTGCGTCAGCGGCAGAAAAAGCGTCCTTCAGGGTAGGGGTGGGCATAAAAACCGACCAACCAAATACCGAACCGATACCGAGACCGAATAAACCGAATTTTCGGTTTTTTTATGTTACCAGGGTAAAATTTGGTTTTTACTTTTAATAACCGAATTAAAATCGGTTAGTTCGGTATTAAACCAAATTGCCAAAATAAAAACCGAAGTACAGCATGTCCTACTGTTCTAGTACCCCCGCTCCCGCTTAGCGCCAAACGTTGGCGGCTGCTTGCGCGCGCTTGGCCACACAGCATCATATGAATGGCGAATGGCCCAATGCAATGCATGCGCACGTGCGGGCTAATACAGCATGGGTCATCCGCTAACTACAAGGCCCAAATTAAACAACTAGTACTTTTGTCGGCTAAGTGAAGTGTGCAGTTGTTTCGTTTGTTTAGTCCCACATCGCTTCCTATGCTGATGGGGACAAGACGCTGGCCTATATAATACTGTTGGGTGCTCAGTGCTCAGAGAAGAAGCACTTCGTCGCTGCGCCGTAAGTGGGGTTCGGTATAAACCGACAACCGAACTGAATTAATCGGTTAACTGAAATATCGGTTAGCTATTCTGGTTTACTATTTTTGGTTTTAAACTTTACAAACCGAATTTAGAAAAGAAAATGAATGGTATAAACCGAATTTTTGGTTTCTACCGAATGCCCACCCCTACTTCAGGGCGCCGGACGAAGTGGGAGGGCCGCGAGCTAGCGACATGACTAGAGTAGGAGGTTGCGGCGTGTTCAAGACCTCTTGAGCCCTGGCGACACCCGCGGGCGAGTTGGAGATGAGCGCCTCTGGGGCCAGCTTGACCAAGGAGGCCATCCCCTCCTGAGGTTGGTCCACTAGGCCTCGCGAAGACACCCGAGCAGGAGGAGGTGAAGCCAGGCCAGGACGTTGGGCCTCTGATGCGGCCGCCCCTTCCTTCTTCTTCTTCGCCTACAGCACTAGGCTAGCGATGCAAGGGGAAGACAATAGGAATCAGCAATGGAATCAAGAGTGAAGACGAAACCAGGATAGAGTACTTACTGGTCCACGGCGGCGTAACCCCGTGGCCTCTTGAGAACAACGGAGCCCAGGGGCCCCGCAGCTTGCTGCTCGGACATGCAAGCCCCTAGAATAGCTGGCCCAGCGACGGCACCAGGCGGCATCAGAACCGGAGCGTCGCCTCGGGAGATCAAGGCCGACCTGCCCTTCATTGGGACCCCAGCTGGCGGCTTCTTCGAGAGGGATGCCTTGGACCTCGTGATAACCCCAGCAGGGGGTGCGGCCTCCCTCACCGGGTGGTCGTCGGAGTCGTCCTCATCAAGCAAGGCGCGGAGGAGATCGGCCTTGCGTGGGGGGAGGTCTCCCCGGGCCCCTCCACGGTCGCCTCTGAGTCCTCCTCCCCATCGGAGTCACCTGAAGACAGTTCCACCGGAACTGACGCCACTTGGGCCTCTGAAGGCGCCGGCGGCATGAGCCCGCGTACGTCGAAGGTGGGCATGGAGGCCGCCACCTTCACCCCATCCGTGCGGTGGTACTGGGGGACATAGGTATCAGGCGAATACCCCTGGTCGTCCCCAACCAGTAGGTAGAGAGCAGAACCCAGCTGCTCATCGGACAGGGCGTCGGGGCGCAAACGGAGGACGTCCAACTCATCCCCGAGCATCCACAAGGGGCGCGAATACGCCTGAAGTGGATCTATGCGGCATGCTAGGAATTCCTTGACGATCATGGCCCCCATCAACTTCACCACTTTTGGGTCGTCAGGCTTCAAGTCGGTGGTCATCTTCCCCAGCACCTGCTCCACCCGAGGGTCGGTGAGATCGCACTGAGCCACCTATCACAAGATGCGGGCATCTCCGTCGGCAGCACCAACCGAGGATGAGAGCACTTGGAATCCACAAGGATCCACTTGTTCCTGAAGTTCTCGGCCTTCTTCCTAGCCTTCCAGATCGCGTTGGCCCCGTTGGCCGAGACAAAGTTGGCGCACCCTGAACAAAGGTTGCCTTTGTTCCGGAGGTAGAAGAAGTGGCGAAGCAGTGCCACGAACAACATCACCCCAACAAATGCCTCACAATAGAAGGTGAAGATCGACAGGAGGAGGACGGAATTGGGGTGAAGTTGAAGGGCATGAAGCTTGTAGTGGCTGAGGACAGCGTAGAAGAAATCGGAGAAAGGGGAACCAGCCCCGCGACAACACTGCTCATGAAGAGGGGATAGAAAGTACTCTTTGGATCCTTCGGCTCAGTGGAGGCGGCCCGGAGCGCGGTTTCCCCTTCTCATTAGTGTCCCCTTCCATCATTAGGCGAACGACGGTGAGGTTCTTCTCTGAGACATTGGGTGTGCACAAGGCCGGCTCGTACCACGCAGATGGAGCGGCGGCCTTTGCCTTACCGGACGCCATCAGTTGAGAACTCAGAAGGGAAACGGAGAAGATCTGGAGTCTTTGAGGGAGAAGAGCAGGAAAGGGGATCTAAAGCAAGGCGAAGGCGAGCAATGAAGGCACTGCAACATGCACCTGCCTTTTGTCAGTCGTAAAGTTGCCGAAGCGGCGTGGGGAAGTGGAGACGCCCACGTCTCGTCAATCTCCATGCGTCAATCAAGGTCGCAGGCTTTTGGGGCCCGCGGTGCTCCGTACTTGACCCTTGGCTTCGTGGCGAAGCCAAGTCCGAGCGCGCCTTAGGCCCGGGGGCTACTGTCGGCGTTCTGGAAATGGGGTACCCAGACTTGCCTGCCTGCGGCCCAGAGCGTGGCTCGTTTAGCGGCCTGGTACAGCCCATCTTCATCAGTAAACCACTCAAGACCCTCGTGAGGGGCTAAGCCTCATGAGGCGGACGACGCAAGACCTCCCCTGGGGCGGCCCCGGTAGGCTGGCTCCCGAGGAGCGGAGAAATCAAGGCAAGGGGAACCTCGCAAGGTTCACGTTACGTGAGCCATGACGACCAAGGCCAGGCGGGCGCCAGCGGGCGCAGGATGGCAGTTTCCTCTTTGGTTCTAAAGGGGCAAGCGCAGGCGAGGAGTCCCGAGGAGTCAGGCAAAAGTTTCCATATTGCTGCAACAAGACCAAGACGAGAAGGACGGCGGGGCGAAGGTCACCACGGAGCCCACGGGACGTCACAGCCAGAGCCTTTGGCAGACGAAGACCGCCTTTTGTCAGGATAGCTTGTACTAGTTGTCCCCCTTCAAACTTGCCGTTGTGGGTGAGGGAGTCCCGGATAGAGGGGTCCACATGTGGCCGGACAAACTCCTGGTGGGCCGGACTTGTGGGCCATGAAGATTACTATAGAAGATCATCTCGCGTATCCGGATAGGACTCGTGAATTCCTGTAATGGCAAGTTTAGGCTCAGGCATAGATTTTCCTTCCTCTGCAAGATAATATGTACAAACCCTAGGCCCCTCCGGTGTGTATATAAATCGAAGGGTTTAGTCCGTGGAGGCCGAGATAGAATCATTCAATCCTCATAGGCTGAAACTTAAGGTTTTAGCCTTTACGATCTCGATGTAGATCAACTCTTGTACACATATTCATCCATATTAATATAGCAGGAAGTAGGGTTTTACCTTGATCGAGAGGGCCTGAACCTAGGTAAACATCGTGTCCTCTGCCTCCTGTTAACATCAATCCTCAGACGCATAGTTCGGGACCCCCTACCCGAGATCTGCCGGTTTTGACACCGACATTGGTGCTTTCATTGAGAGTTCCACTATTTCATCGACGGAAGGTTTGATGGTTCACGTTGTCAACTACAACGGCGACGTCGAGGGGATCTTCCCTCCCGGCCAACTCTTCGTGTTCGGTGGCTTCGTGCTTTGGGCCAACACTGAAGGCCACCTTGAGTAGATCGAGAGCTACGCCCCTGGCCATCATGTCAGATTCGGTAGCTTGAACTACGTTGCCGATGTCCGCAGAGACTTGATCTTCGCCGGATTTGAGCCAGCGGCGACCCATCTCTGCCACCACGATGATCATGACTTAGCTCTGTCATTGGATCAGGAAATAGCACCTGCAACAGTTCTGGCCCTAGATCCAGAATGCATCGCGCCATCCGAAGATGGGAAACTCAACCCCACCATGGGAGCCACAGACTCTACGGCAATGGAGCCGCACACTGACCCAACTGATGGGGTCTGTGTTACCGGAAGCCCGGACTTAGCTCCGGTATCTGATTCCGAACTGCGTGTAACTACGCCCCTCAAATCTGGCGCCTATCACCGAATTCTGTGCTGCAAATATTTTCAAGCACTCACCACTTGGCAACATTTTAAGGTCACTGAGATCACTCTCCTTGGACGAGAATACACAGCCGCACTATATCCGGTTCAAATTGGAGGCTGACGAACAGCCGCGCTATACCCAAGGGGGTGAAGAATTTCGTTCCCCATCCACCACCCACTTGGTAGCCACGGTTGAAGATCTAACTGATCTACTAGACTACGCTTCAGAAGACTTCGATGGGATGGACCTCGAAGCTAAAGCAGATACAGATCAAAGCAGGCCCATAACAGCGCGGTGGAAAGCTACATCTTCATACAGCGTATATATGGTGGACACACCCAAAGAGGCAGAAGGCAACGGTGAAAACAATCCGATAGAGAATAAACCTGACAAAGAACCTCCCAAGCGTCGGCGCCCAAAACGCCGACCAAAATCCTGTAAAGGAAAGGACAGCAACACCGTAACTAATGACGGTGATATTTCGGAACAAGCCGAAGACCCCGCAGACCCAGTGTTAGAGCAGGAGGAGCGAGAGGACGGCGAACAGAGTCCGAAGCAGCGGTCCGATGACAGCGATGCCAAAGACGGTGACTATGAACCGATCTCCGAAGAAGAGGTTAGCCTGGATGACGACGAATATACCGTCCCAGAAGAGCCCTTCGAACAAAAACGCTTCCATCGGCGGCTTATAGCCACCGCACGGACCTTAAAAAAGCAGCAGAGACAACTTCGAGTTGCACATGATACGCTCAATGATAGATGGAATGAGGTGCTAGACGCCGAACAGAGACATGGCTTTAATGTCCAAACCAAGGGCTATCCCAAGCGCAAGCTGCTGCCCGAATTCGACGACGGGGCTATTGCGCCCGTCCCACTGAAATATAACACCGCCGACAAGCCGGAGCGACCACCTCGCGGACGGGACAGAGTCGCTAGCACTGGCGTAAACAAGCCCCCGCTCTATAAAGGAAAAGAGGATACAGCCCAAGTCCGAAAGCATGATCTGCGTGAGGACCTAAACAAAAAAGCTATGAGGACCAGGTCTATATTCGGACCCAGAGATCGAGCCCCCGCACGGGATGGCGGCTATCAAGCCAATCGCGCCGGTGATATACCAGTTCAGGGTCAATACCGAACACCACAACCATCGGACATACGCCACGATATAGCAAGATATAGAGGAGCTTCACATGCTATATGCTTTACAGATGAGGTCCTGGGACATGATTTCCCAGAAGGGTTTAAACCCGTGAATATCAAAGCGTACGATGGAATGACGGATCCTGCCGTCTGGATAGAAGATTTTATTCTTCACATTCACATGGCTCGATGAGATGATCTCCACGCCATCAAATATTTACGCCACAAGCTGAAAGGACCAGCTCAGCACTGGCTAAACAGTCTTCCTGAAAACTCCATTGGGAGTTGGGAAGAACTTGAGGACACTTTATGGGCCAATTTTCAAGGGACTTATGTCCGGCCCCCGGATGCTGACGATTTAAGTCACATCATACAACAACCCAGGGAGTCAGCCCGCAAGCTTTGGAGCTGATTTCTCACTAAGAAGAACCAGAACGTTGACTGTCCGGATGCAGAAGCCTTAGCGGTATTCAAGCATAGTATCCGGGATGAGTGGCTAGCCAGACACCTTGGACAGGAAAAGCCGAGGACAATGGCAGCCCTAACTACACCTATGACTCGCTTTTGCGCTGGTGAGGATAGTTGGTTAGATCATAGCAGCACCAGCGACCCTAGAACATCTGAAGTCAGGGACGGCAATGGAAAGCCACGGCGCAATAAAAACAAGCGTCGAAACAATCCTGGAAGCCCAGATGATATAGTGGTAAACATCGGATTCAGCGGCTCCATACCCGGTCAATGGAAGAAGCCATTTAAAGGCAACAAAGACGATCCATCGAGTTTGGATAGAATATTAGACAGGCCCTGGCAAATCCATGGCACCCCAGAAAAACCAGCCAATCACACCAACCGTAACTGTTGGGTTTTCAAGCAGGCCGGCAAGTTAAACGCCGAACACAAGGGGAAGGAGCCTCAAAGTGAAGACGAGGATGAACCTCGCTAGCCGAATATAGGGGGACAGAAGAAATTTCCACCGGGGGTCAAAACAGTGAACATGATATATGCCACTCATATCCCAAAAAGGGAGCACAAACGCGCACTTCGCGATGTCTATGCCGTTGAGCCTCTCGCCCAAAAATTCAACCCATGGTCAGCCTATCCGATCACTTTCGATCGCAGGGATCATTTGACTAGTATTCGGCATGAGGGTTCGGCTGCCTTAGTGCTCGACCCAATAATAGATGGATACCATTTAACCCGAGTCCTTATGGACGGCGAAAGTAGTCTTAATCTGATATATCAGGACACTGTCCGCAAGATGGGGATCGACCCATCAAGAATCAAGCCAAGCAGCACGACCTTTAAAGGAGTGATACCGAGCGTTGAAGCTCGCTGCACAGGCTCCTTAACATTGGAGGTTGTATTCGGTTCTCCCGACAATTTTTGAAGCGAAGAACTGATCTTCGACATAGCTCCATTCTGAAGTGGCTATCACGCCCTACTCGGAAGAACGGCCTTCGCCCGCTTTAATGTAGTCCCGCATTATGCCTATTTAAAGCTCACGATGCCTGGCCCACGCGGTGTTATCACAGTTAACGAAAATATGGAGCGCTCTCTCCGTACGGAGGAAGATACTGCAGCCTTAGTAGCCGAAGTACAATGCGGCCTTTTCAAGCCAGATAATGTAGCAATAGCGGACACAGCTAAATGTGTCTGGCACACGCCTTAGTGCGGCAGCTCAGATGAACCTGAGCAAGATTGACAGCCATGCCCCCATCGACTGCCCCACAAGGTGATAGCATATGTGCTTCGACTACATAATTATGCCCTAAAAATTCCTTGGCGGCGACGTGGGGCACCCGCATACAGTCCGTAGTTTGGCTAGACCCTATTCGGACCTTAAACTTATCTTCTCTTGGTTCATTAAAACGAACCAGACTTACTTTGTCCACACTAGATTGACTTCTTCGTTTCCAGGTTTTATTTCTTTTTTCTACATATGGCCAGCATACGCATACCTTCAAGGACACATTATAGAGGAGAATACGGCGCACACGTGCAGCAGGGACCCGCACTAAGATTTCTTTTTAGATTAAGACCCTGTGTAAACATTTTTTCTCTTTCTTCTTATATACCTTTTTGGCATGTAAAATGTCCAAAAAAGGTCGTCGGCATTATCTGTAAAGTTTGCGGCTCGCCGTACTATAGAGGGATATTAATAGAACAATTTTACTCATATCATCTACAGAGTTTTATTCACTCACCATGGAATGTTCTCTTCTCGCATCAGATTGCCACATGTGCCTTGTCAATAAAGGTTCATTACCAGGGGTTGTCTTCAGTCCTGGTATAAGTTGAAAAGACCAAACACCTATAGGGAGTATTCGGCGTCCTGGATGTCTGCATTATATGCATTAGTTCCGAATCATGACTTCGGACATTAGTTGGGTTGCCCGGCTCCTGTGCTTACCCCTACGTTCCCGATTGTTCGGCTAGGGTGTAAAGGGAGAACTACTGCGATAGTACTTCTGGCTAGTCCGATCAAGTACCTCAGTAGAGAAAGCCGAAAACTGACTGTCATGATAAGCGAGAACCTGGTCCGCAATCGGTGACTTAGTGTTATACTACGATCGATAGAGATATACCCCTTGTTATATGAAGGGTTGGTTTTTTCGCCCAGCCAAGTGCAACTGGATTCTTCATCCACACTAGGGGCTAGTACCTAGCCCCACTTGTCAAACTCCTAAGACTAAGTGAAAGAAATAAGGCCGCATAGTCTGATTGCCTGGTTCGCTCCGCATACACCTATACGGACCAAGACGTTGGATAAAGTGTGTATTTGCATATGACTGAACACCCCGGAACTATGTACCTGGGGCTGAAGCCGACGACTGGAAACTTTCAGATTTAAGATAAACTGTCACACAGGAGGAAAAAAGACGCTGATATGATAAATAGTGCAAAATTTATATACACTGGATTCACAAGCATAGTCTTTATATCTGGATACAATTAATCGAAAACAACATCTTCCGAACACTAGCCTTCTACAAGGCGGGCGCCCTCGATAACGTCCTCAAAGTACTTCTCCGGTTTACAGTGCTCATTGCGTGCAGGCGGGCCTGCAGTTGCTATATGCACTGCGTTCATCTTCGCCCAGTGCACTTTGACGCGCGTGAAGGCCATCCGAGCCCCTTCTATGCAAGACGATCGCGTTAAAGCGTCAACCCGAGGACTCGCCTCGACGAGCCGCTTCACCAACCCGAAGTAACTACTTGGGATTGGCTCAGCGGCCATAGCCGGACTATCAAGTCCTTCATGGCCGAACTCGCTATATTGTGCAGCTCGACCAGCCGCTTCATCTGGTCGCTGAGGAGGATCAAATGTTTTGGCGCCTCGAACTACGACCAAAACAGCTTCTCCGTGTTGTTCCCCTCCAGGGCACGAAAATACTGGGCGACGTCTGCGCTGCTCCTTGGAAGATCAGCAAACACGCCTGGAGAACTCCACAATTGTGTGAGCCCAATATACTTCCGCCCTCCGAAGATGCTCTGTAAAAGAAATATCTTACCAGATGCTATCTGTCGTGCCTTCTCGATCTCTTGACGAGCAATGCGCGCCTCGCCTCGTGCGTCCTGGGCAGACTTTACTACCGCAGATAGCTCGGTCGCCTGTTCTGAAGCCGTCTTCTCCGACGCCTCACACTTACAGATGGCATCTTGAAGCTCGACTTCGACTTCGGACACCACTACTAGAAAAAAGGTTGTTAGTGGCGCACCTATTTTGGCTATTAATGGCACACTATAGGTGCGCCACTATTATCACGCCACTACTAATAAATAGTAATGGCGCACGCCTGGTGCGCCACTGTTAATCTACATAACAGTGGCGCACCACCTGTGCGCCATTACTATCCCAGACACTAATGGCGTAGCTAAAGTGCGCCATTACTAGGCCCAGAAGTGCGCCACTGCTGTTACTCCAAAGGGGCCATGTGTACCTTGTGCTCTGGGTTACTAATGGCGCACTTTTAGATAATCCACCACTAGTGTGTTTATTTCTGTGCCCCACTAAAGTGCAATATGGTGCGCCACTACTATGAATATTAAGAAAAAAATTGCTTTTCTGATATTTGCACAGGTTACAAAATACATTATAGCACAGAATATAAACAGCACAACATATAAACAGCAGATTTATCAAATACAATAGAAGATTGGTCTCCGAATACATTTCATCATATTAGTCTCCGAATTCAAAATACCGAACAAAGTTAGAACACTACAAGTCTGGAGACCGCGAGTAGTGAGTTTGTCTTCACATTACAAGTCGATATCTAAACTACCATCACATAGAAGAGGGTTGCGGTCACGATGAACATCATCGTGATGAAACTGATCTTCATCCGGTTCCTCCTCCGCTCCCTCCTCTCTCCCGCTAGATAGCATGCGTATCTAGCTTCCGCCTCCGCCCTAGTGGTGTACCCTTTGCAACTGTTACCGCTAAAATGGTGAACCTGTCTCCGACACTCCTCCCAGTCGTCATAGACTCCAGGAACCTCACCCTTGTACACGACATACGACAGCATCTCTATGCACTAGACAAACAAAATGTCAGTAGAAATTCACAGATAATATATAAGCAATATATAAGTATGCAACAAAAGGATCAGAAGAGAAAAGCAACACATTAATAGCACGATTCATGGTCCTACTAATAAATAGCATCGATTACATATAAGTTGAACGACTGTCCAAACTAAAGAGACATACAAGTTCATTAAAGTTTAATTACAACATGAGCTAATCGATATTTCAGAACTACATAGCATCAATACTTTCGACTCCACTCAGGGACCGGAGCGTGGATGAAGTCGCCGTCTTTCGTGATGGTCATGAATGTGCGGTCGTTGTCAGCCTGAATTTGTAGCGTTGTTTCTATTTCACTGTTGGATGGTTCATATTTGAGGTAGAACTGCCCCGAGGTATGAAGGACATCTTGAGAGATGATTTCTGCAAACTCCGACTGGATGCGAAAGAATTCTTGTCTGATGTCCTCGTCCTGGATTGCCGACAAGCGTGCAGCCCATTCCTTGAGATCATTTGGTAGCATAAGGTGATTATGGTTCCGTTCGATCGCCCGCATGTGATGGAGGGTGTAGTAGGCATCCTTCTGACTGCCAGGCGGCTGCTTGACGCAGGGGAACATCGTTAAATGGTTGAACGTGTGCTTGCCGTACCTACAAATTGGCCTCCTGAAGGTGCCTCCAGAGTTGGCGTACCCGGGGAGAGCATCATCAAGAACTTTCTTCAAATTTGTGTAGTCTTTCTTCGACTGATGGTCCGAGTCGAAATACATGGCCATGGAATATTTTGGGCTTAAGAGGATGAGTGTGCAATGTGTGTCACTGCACAAAACACGGAATGTTAGAAAAAAATGTTCGAAACCTAAGAAATCATATGTTACGGGGTAGTGAGGGGATGACTTACTCGGAAAAGTAAGGCACGAGGAAGTTATCCTTATCTGGGTTCGCCAGAATGACGCCTTCGAGGTATGAACTCGCGACTTTCCGGTCCCCAGCGCTGCCCAAGATCTTGACACGCATGTAGAAGGGGTCGACTATCATGATGTTCGGGGTCTCGTCTCTAATGATCCGCATCTCCATACTGAGCGAAAATGGCCGAATGAAGGTGTAGTGCAGCGGATGAAGGTTAAACATAGCGAAGATGTCATCAAACCGCAGGACGATCATACGCCCGATGGTGCTATCGACAAAGCCCCTGCCCTCTGGCACCTTGGCCATGAAAACCGGGTATGCCACATCATTCTCGGAGAGACGTCGCTTCTCCATATAAAGAACGCAGTCATGCAGACTCCGCATAGCACCGGTTGCAGCATTGAGCAGATTAGTCGGTAGCATCGGCCTACCCGCCACGTGCACCCTCCTCGAGATATCCTTAGGTATTGGTGGCCCATCCTGAGCACGGATCGTACTCAGTGCCCGCTGGCTCGCACGCTTGTTATTTTTTCTTTTCCGTTCCTTCTGCTTCTTCTCCTGTAATGGGATCGAGTTCTGCTCAGAGACCACCTTCTTGAGTGTGTTGGGGCTGATAATATTTCCACCTCGGCTATTTGAGTCTCGGTGTAGGCGGGAGCTGGAGGTATCTCCTGAGAACTGAACGCCAGACGATGCCTGTTGCAATTGGGTTTCTCTGCGGTACCAGCTAGATCGCGATCGTGTTTTGCAGGGTTGGGTTCTTATGAAGGAGGCCCCAAGAATTCGTCACCGTACCCATGTTCTTTGATGTACTTATCGACGTTGGAAAATGTACCGTCGTCGTCCGGATCCTGTGCCATATGCATGTCTGGATCAGCTGACGGCTGTAGCGTTGCGGCGGTCTTGCCATGGCTTGGCGCCGGCACGACTGGTGGTGTCGTCTGTGGGGTGGTGTCCCCCTCCCCCAAACAAATCTGGCTCTTCGGCCAAAGCATGGACCAGTTTAAGCAAACGCTGAGAGTCATCACATCATCTTCATCGGCCCAAGGGGGTCGATACGGAGGTAACAAGTCATCGCAGCCCCGCATCACCCGAACCAGTTGAACCCTATACACAGTGGGAGGCATCGGATTACCATGGAACACGCGGTTGCCCGGTTCAACGATTTTGGCCTTGGCGACATCAATCAACTTGCCGTCCACAAAGTGTGGGAGAGTGCATGGAACATTGGCGGCGCCCTGTAAAAACATGTAGGGCATCAGGGATGCCCAGTCAAAGGCAATGAGATGAAGTCATCGGCCGAGGCTTAGTTACTGTGATGGCGTCGAGCTTGGCTAATGTTTAGGCACCGCCAATGGCGGGCGTGCAAGTGATGGAGGGGCCGCTTGCTGCCGAGGTGCCGGCCGGCGTATTCTTCCCACACCCAGGTGTATTAAGCTCCAATGCTGGAGCCGACGCCGGAGACACCAATGCCGCCTCCGCCGGAGACACCAATGCCGGCTCGTTGTGCGAGTTGCTGCCCGTGAAGCTGGGAATCGGGGGCGGCCCCTGTTGGCCGCCCGCAATCCACCCCCGCAGCCCCTCAAGCAAGGAAGGCATAATGGCGGTGATCGTCGCTCCCACTTGGTCTCGCACTTGCTCTTGGACTATCTCCGGAATCCACGCCACTTGTGCCTTGAGTTCTTTAACCTCGCGCTCCTGGCTTTCCGAGTTGGTCTTTCTCTCCTTTCGCCCAGCCTTATAGTATTCCGACCATTTCGTGGACAAGCCTTTGCCGGCCACACGACCAGCTGTCGACAGAATACTGAACTTATCCTTGTGTTTCATTACGTTCAACGCCCTATTTAAAGTGGTGTCCCAAGGGGCAGACGGGGAGCTCTGATACCCTGCGCTACTGATTTTAGTTTCTTGCGGAAGGAACGTGAACCATTTAGAAATTTGGCTTCATTAATTAGAATGCAACCATATGGAGCTAATTACGTGGGGGTGTATTCCTTACCAGAACAAGCTCAAGCGCCTTCACCTTCGGATCCATGGTAAGCTCCTTTGTTACCGGGTCCACCTTGTACCGGGCCCTGACATAGTTCCTGGTCTGCTTTTCATGGTATTTATCGAAGAGGGGCGGTAGGCCTTGCTCGGCACGCTCTGCATCCTCCTTGTCCCAATTAGGTTTCTCCACTCTGTAACCGCCGGGACCGAGTTTGTGGACCCCTAAGTTCAAGTCCCGCATATCTTTCCCCCGCTGACTACATTTCGCGGATGCGTTGCTCTCGCACTTGATCTTGAACTCCATGTAGTCAGCTTCGTTGATCGAAGGATTTGTCTCCTTGATCTTCTCATAACTATCACCACTTAGAATCCTTCTCTTCACTGCGGCTCTCCAAGTAGCCAGGGCCCTGCTCATCTTCGTGAGGGCGGCACTGTTCACTTTATTCCCTGAGAGGCGTGTGTTTGCGAAGTCACCGGGGAACTTGAATTGTTCGTGCAGCTTCGTGAAGAGGAGGTTGCGCCAATTCCCTCGATCACGATGCCTTAGGTTCTCGGTGTTAATCGAGATGGTGCTTCGGAGGATGCACCCGAGTTGTCCCGCGTACTTACTGACTAATTCTTTGGGCGCCGTTGGATGCCCACTGGAGGACACTTCAGTAAATTCCTCCTTGACGGCGCCGAGCACGTTCGGGCGCCAGTCCTTCCGTTGCCTCTTCAATTGGCTGCCATCTGTGTGTTCGCTGCCATCATCAGTGGTGGCATCCCCGGCGACACCATCAGTGGTGTCATCCCCGACGCCACTAGGGGTTGTGTAGTCGGGATCGGTGTCTTCCGCGGCGTCCTCATAGCGGTAAGGTTCTCCCTCCATCTCCTGGGACAGCTCCCAGAATGGCTTGCCCGAACCGCCGGCCTCATCGTTGTCGGCCATGTTCGCTCTAAATAGGAAAAAAGGCTACAAATTCATGAAAACAGACACTACAAATATTGTTTGTTTCATGTGGGTTAAAATCATATGGTTAAAATCATAGCACCACTATAAAGAGATCTCACATCAGCAAGTGCCGGCTGCTATTGTAATAAGACAGACACTACGAATAATGTTTGTTTCATGTGGTCCAAGATAAAAGTACCCGAGAGTAGCAATCATAGGTGCACTACATTACCTTATTTTTTTCATGAACAGACAAAACTGTGACTAACTAACATAACAGGACGAATGCCTAAACAGCAGGCCATGAATTAAAAAAGGGAGTAACTAACACCAGGGATTAAAAACAGAAATAATAGTTGGTGGCATATCGCCAGCTAAGAGAGAATATTTTTGTCCCATCTGGTCCTCTCAGGAATTCAAACTGACCGTTTCAGCTATGGCCATAATTCCATGCAAGTATTCAGTGCTGATAGTATGTTTCATCTGCGGCCAAAGGTGGCACACAGTAAAATAACCTTCTGAAGAAAAAACTTGTATTGCAATTCCCAAAAAGAGTACAGGGCAGGTGCAAAACTTGATTTCCTATCAGTTTTGCCCACCACAAAAGCGCTGAGACTTCCACCATGTATTGCTAAACGAGGTCACCAAAGTTTACAAGTCAACTTAGTGAGGAAGCAAGAAAACATGCCCTCAATGATCTACTAGTATGCAACTACCATTTCAAAGAAGACAAGCAACCTGCATAATTAATCGCCCGTCCTGACTCTTTCATGTTGTCAGGAATTTGTAACATGTGTTTCCCATCTGAACTCTAATAGTTTGCATTTCAACTTAAGGGAAAACTATAAAAGCCACTTAGAAATATTTTCTTTGTAGAAATAACATTGTCTATAAATGTTGATTAATTTTTGTTTCGGTTGAGAATTGGGCACCTTCTAGGTCAAGAAAATTGGGCATGACCTTTGCTAATTTTCTTAACATAGGAGTGCCCCATTCTCAACCGAAACGGAAATTAATCAACATTTCAGGAGAAAGGGGTAACTATTTGTCCCTGCACAAAATATTGAACTGAAGGAACCTCAGTTCAGTTGTGGCGCCCCTGAAATTTTGGGGAACTTGCAGCAGATAGACATTTTGCTTTGCATCAATCATACAGATAGCAAGGGGAGAAGAGCAGGTTAACCCTATGATTTTAACCACAAAACTTGACAAGTCAAAAATGGTGTATGTGTGTCTGTAATGTGAATATGTGAAGACTTGTTGTCCAAGGCATGAGTGGGTAGGATAGGGGTGAAAGTAGTGGTGGTATTCCTTGTACTAGAGTCTATGACCGATACATAGGAATAAGGCAGATATATGTATGTACTCTGTTAAAGATGAATGATGAAGCAATTCTTGTGGAGAAAGAAATGGCAGTTGTGACAAGGGCCGGAGGAGGATTTGATTTGGGAGCAGGTGGATAGTTAAAAGAGTCCAACCAAAACCAATTAAGTTGCTGCTGCTGCTACCTATCTAGTGTAGGAATTGGGTACCAATCTATTTATGTTTGTGGAGTGGATAGCATAGCATACATAGGTGAAATGAAAATTAAAATGATGATAGGTCTATCTGAATTGAATTCTAGAGTCAAAGGGGGTAGGAAGGAAAGTCCAGAAATAAGCAAGCTGGTGCTACCTTCCCTTCATTCCTTCCCCAATACAAAATCAAAATCAAAATGGAAATGAGTGGGGCAACCCAAGCAAGCAAAGCAAAAATCTAGAATACAGCCCCCAAGCCAAGAACAAGCCAAGGCAGGGACACAATGACGCAATAATTTCAATGTGCATTCACGGTACAAAACAGCATGAACCATGGGGAAGAAGAGCAGGGGAGGAGCTCACCTTGCTCGGGACGGGGAAGAGGAGCGGCCGTCCTGGTGCTTCTCCTGGCTCGGGACAGTGGTCTCTCGGGCATCAACAACGTCGGGCCTAGCTCCTATAAGCCATGGTGCGGTAGCTCCTTCCGCCCCGCGCGGCTGGCGACGCCGAGGAAGGGATCCGGCGGGAGTCAGCCTGGGACGGTCGGATCTGCTGGCGGAGGAGAGATTCCGGCCGGCGATGGGGGCAGCTGGGCCTGGCGGCGGGGACGGCGGCCGCGACGGCTTCACAGGAGAAGACCAGGGAGAGGGAAAGATGTGAGCGAGTAGTGTGTGCGAGATCCGAGGTAAATCTGGGATCTGGCTGGGTCGTCTTGGATATTTTAGTGGGGGTAGGGTTAGCAATGGCGCACCTTAAAGGGGTGCGCCATAAAAATTGGTATATCAATGGCACACCATTAGGGGTGCGCGGTAAACACCATGATAGCAATGGCGCACCTTCTCCTGGTGCGCCATTACTAACTTTTTTTTATTTTTTTGGATTTTTAGTTGCATGTAATAATTTAACATTTGAGATAAAAGAAAAGGAAAATGCAAATGGAGAGATAAAACCATTGTGCAAAGATTTAGAATTAGATGACATGGTTGAAATCAAGTGATACATGTAATAATTTAGTTGCATGTAATAATTGAGCTTGCCACTGACACACACACGCGGCCGACACGTCGTGATTCAATCTTAGCTATCTTTTCACAGTCTTCTTGCCCTTCTTTATCGCAGTTCAATAATTTAGCCCCGGAACCCCTTGAGTTAGTCTCTTGAACGGACGTCCTTTAGGTAGGGCGGTCCTGCTTCTTCTTGTGGTGTATGGTACTTCATCATCGTCGTCATCTTCCATCTTCGGGTCGCTGTACTTGTCGAAGTCTTGCTCATTGGCGACTCCATCCTTTCCGATGATGTTCCTTTTGCCTCTCCTCATGACAACACGACTGGGCTTTGACGGGTCGGTAATGAAGAAGCATTGGTTCACTTGCGAAGCCAGTACCCATGGCTCATTTTTCACGGTGACGTTTGCGCCAGCGGTCTTGGATTTGGCTTCGGGTATAACCATGATGGTGAAATACCGGTCTTCTTTTAGGACGCTCTTTGCCCATCTGACACGGAACATTGGGACATTCTCTCCATTGTAGCTCAGCTCCCAGATCTCCTCGATCCTTCCGTAGTATCTGTCCTTGTTGTTACCGATGTAGGATTCCATCGTTACCCCGGAGTTCTGATAATCGCTCTTCATGTCCTTTTCCTCGGTGTAGAATGTGTAGCCGTTGATATTGTACGCCTCATAGGTCATCAGGTTGTGCTCGGCGCCCTGTGACAAGGCGAATATGAGTTTTTCTTCCGCGGAAGAATCCTCATGTAAAGGGTACGACAGAAGCTTCTCCTTGAATCAACGCGTGAAACATGAGTTGTGCTCTTTGATTATATCTCCATCCGTATTTTGTTGGCCTCGGTCATTGTACGTCTTCTCAATATTGGTTTTGTGCTCTACCACCCAAGGATCGACCACGTCTATGTGTTGTAGCACGACTAGGTTTGCTCTTTCAAAGTCGGTGAGTCGACCCTTGAAGTCGACATGCATTTCGCGGCAACCCTCGCGGTGACCCCATCCAGCGATCCTGTCGAGGTGCCTGTTGACGGGCAGACCAATGGGGTTCTTGATGCCTAGATAATTCGTGCAATAGGAGATGCACTCTTCGGTCAGAAAGCCCTTGGCTATGCTTCCATCTGGATGTGCCCTATTGCGAATGTATCCTTTGATGACACCATTCATCCTTTTGAACGGCATCATGCTGTGCAGGAATGTCGACCCGAGTTGGATGATATCCTCCATGATATGGACCAGCAAATGCACCATAACGTCGAAGAATGCGGGCGGGAAGTACATCTCAAGCTCGCATAGTATCACCATGATCTCTTCATGTAGCCTTCTGAGTTTCCTCACACCAACCGACTTCTGAGAGATGACGTCGAAAAAGTTGCATAGACCAAATAGCATTTCACATACGTGCGCGTCCATGATCCCATGGATTGCAACTGGAAGTGTCTGCGTCATCAGCACGTGACAGTCG
Source organism: Secale cereale (assembly GCA_902687465.1). Taxonomy (NCBI): domain Eukaryota; kingdom Viridiplantae; phylum Streptophyta; class Magnoliopsida; order Poales; family Poaceae; genus Secale; species Secale cereale. The sequence continues at coordinate 655,899,136 of LR738710.1, forward strand.
TGAGACTTCATCCCGCTGAACTTTTGCTTCGCTGAGTCTAGGTATCTGCTTATCTTCCCCGTGTAACCGTAAGGAAGTTTTACTCCTACGAGGCAGGTGAAAAATTGCTCGATCTCCTTCTAATTTAGAGTGAAGCACGCGGGAGGGCAGTCATATTCGATCTTCTTGGCCTTTTTGCCTTTGCGACGACTTTCTGTGTCCTTCACCTCATCATCATCATTAGGGCGTTTTGCATGAAGCTCCTCCCTGATGCCCATTGATTGCAAGTTTGCCCTTTCTTTCGACCCATCTTTGGTCCTCTCTGACATGTTGAGCAGGGTACCAAGCAGACTCTCGCACATGTTCTTCGTGATATGCATGACATCAAGGCTGTGAGGCACATGGAGAATCTTCCAGTACTTCAAGTCCCAGAAAACATACCTCGTTTTCCATACCTTAAGCAGCGGCTCTGGCGCCTTTTGCTTCTTTCCCGACGGTGGGCACTCTTTCCAATTTTTCAACAGCTCGTCTATTTCCTCGCCGCTCCTCGTACGTGGGGGTCTTCGGGGTTTGGTTTCACCATCAAACAGATCCTTCCGTTTTCTCCATGCGTCATCGTCGCGAAGCCACCTTCGATGTCCCAGGAACACGGTTTTCAAAGACCCGGGATCTGTATCTAGTTGGCGATATGTTGTGTCATCCATGCACCTGACGCATGCGCAAAATCCGTGGACCACCTGCCCCGCGACATATCCCTAACCGAGATAGTCGTGCACCGTCGTGAGCAGTGCGGCTCTCATAGGGAAATATTCTTTCGCTGCGGCATCCCACGAATTGGCTGGCGTTTTCCACAATGTGTCTAGCTCCTCTTTTAGCAGCCCCAGATACAGATTGATGTCGTTCCCTGGTTGTTTCGGCCCTTCAATTAGCATACTCATGTGAATGTACTTCCTCTTCATGCACATCTAGGGGGAAGGTTGTACATCCACACAAACACAGGCCAGGTGCTATGTGTGCTTCTCTGGCTGCCAAACAGATTGACTCCATCGGTGCTCGTGCCCAGCATGATGTTCCTTGGATCGTCCCCAAATTCTGGGTGTTCGAAGTTCAACGCTTGCCACTGGCTCGCATCCTTAGGGTGACTCAACATCTTGTGTTTTTTATTTATCTCCGGATCATTTCCGTCATCTTCTCGCTTCTTCTCCTCCCTATCTGTGTGCCAACGCAGGAGCTTTGCTTGCTTAGGGTCTGCGAAATACGGTTGCAGACGACGAGTGATCGGAAAGTACCACACCACTTTTCGAGGAGCTTTCTTCCTCTTCTTGTATCGAGTGACGCCGCACACTGGACATATGGTAGACTCCGCATGCTCGTCCCAATAAATGTTGCAATCGTTCATGCACACATGGTATTTCACGTGCAGTAAATCCAGAGGACACACAATTTTCTTTGCCTCATCGAAACTGGTCGGGCACTTGTTCCCCTTGGGAAGACGTTCGTGCCAGAATGACATGTTCTCGTCGAAACATGCGTCGGTCATTTTGTGTTTTACCTTCATCTCCAGAGCCATGAGCGTTACTTTCAGGCGGGTATCCTCGGGCCTGCATCCTTCATACAATGGAGTAACCATGTCTATCTCCAGTTGATCCAGCTTGGCTTTCTCTCGGGCGGTAGCTCTTGCGTTACCCGTCTACTTGAGAAGCAGCTCTTGAATATGAGGATCCTGCACCCAGCCCATCGATGGTCCATCGTCGTCTGCTCCGGCATCTTCATCTTCATGATCATGCTCTGCGTCTTGATCTTCCTCATCATCATGTTCGGCATCTTCTACATGATGACTGTGTCCTGCATCTACTTCGTGATCATGTCCTGGAGATTCTTCGTCTTCTCGCCCGCCCTTGCCGCTATTGTCTTGCTGCCCTTCCTTATTTCTTTTCCGGCCCCCATGGACGACTTCATAATCATCTTCATCACCTTGCCACTGATAGCCATCCATGAAACCACGCACGAGCAGGTGGTCCCGCGCCTGTCTGGAATCCGGGTCCATAAGGCTCTTCAGCTTGCAAGATCGACATGGACATCTTATCTCCATCTTGTTCTTTTGAAGCATCTCGGCCTTCGCCGAGCTAAAAAAACTATTCACGATGCCTTCGGTCATCGTGCAGACCATGGTCGCCTACAGGGTAGAGCAAAACAATATTTTAGAACCCAAAAAAATTGGCATGACTTTCCCTAAAAAGAGGACCAAAAAGAATGCATAGTGCCAAATTCTTGCCGAAACATAAATGAATCAACATTCCGACAAAATATTGGCAACTATCGCATTTCAAATACCGGTACCTACAAACACAAACATATGCAACACCACAAACATACGTAGATCTAGGCTATAAAAAGTGTGTACGTTGGAGGGAGAAAAAAGTAGATCTAGAACATAATGAAAGCTTTCCCCTTACATACCTATCAAAAAAGGAAATTTAACCACTTAATTTGGGTGAATCTATGGTGCAAATGAGGTGAGGAGGAGGAGGCAGCTGAGACCAAGCTTGGTAGAGGCGGAGAGAATGAAGTGGGGAAAGTGAGTGTGGTAGGTGGTTGTCAAAAATATCTAGCTGCTCTCAGGTTACCAATGGTGCACCTCCTAAGAATGCGCCATTGATAACCATGGTTACTAATGGCGCACCTGGTGTGTGGTGCGCCATTACTAGTTTTGAAAAAAAAATGAAAAAAAATGTTAGTAGTGGCGCACCGTGGGTGTCGTGCGCCATTACTAGTTAAAACTAGCAATGGCGCACTATCCCCTGGTGCGCCACTTCTAAGTTTGGGAAGGGTGTGGGGCCAGGACAAAACTAGTAATGGCGCACCACACACCAGGTGCGCCATTAGTAATATGGCCATTAATGGCGCACCTATATCTGGTGTGCCACTGCTATATAGCAGTGGCGCACCACATACATGGTGTGCCATTACTGTCCATATTAGCTATAGACGTTTTTCTAGTAGTGCACCCGATACTTGTGCTTCTCGCACTCCGCCTTTTCGGCCTCTAAATCAGCAACCGCTTTATCAGCGGCCGCCTTGTTCGCCTTGGCCTCCTCCTTGGCCCTGGCAACCTCGCCCTTGAGGGCCTCGAGCTCAGCGGCGCCAACTGTGTAATACAGAAAACAATGTTAGATTTGTACTCGTACTTAATAATTTAAGTCTTATTGACATTTAAATAAAAATTCACATACCTTGTGTTTCATCAAAACGCCGGTTGATGCGGTCGAGGTCCGCATTGGCCACCTCGAGCTTCCGATTTAGTTCGGCGACCCCTGTGTCTCACGCAGTCGCCGTAACAAAAGGAGCATGCACAATAGTTCAGCTCTGTAAGTATGCTACTCTATGGATACTTTGTCCGATTCTTTTCAGAATCACACAAAGCATCAGGGGCTATTGGCTATATATGTGCACTTAAAACAAATAAAATTTCTTAAAAAGCATTACATGGCTTACCTCAAAGCCTGTTAAAAGGATGTTGAAGGCTTCATTCAGTCCGCCCTTGACGGATTGAATCTTCTTCATCACTGCACCCATCACGATGCGGTGTTCTTCAATGACGAGAGCACCTTGCAGTGCCCCCACCATAGAATCCGGTGCCTCCGGATTAACTCCGGGCGCCGCCGTATCCTCCTCCGCTTGAGGAGTGGGATCTTCAACCTGCGAAGCCGCGCTAGGCTCCGGAACGGTGTTCGGTGGGAACCCAGACTATTTGGGCCCCACATCTTTGGTCTCCATTGGGGCCGTTTCCCCATGGTCAGCGACCGTCGAGGTATTACCCTTGGTCGCCCTGTCTCCTGCCCGCCCTCTTCTCCTTGGGCGGAAAGAATCTGCTGGGACGACACTTCGGTGTCCCCGCCGATTATGGGCGATGGAGCCCGGACTGGCGAGTCACTCTCCGACTCCCCAGGCGCCAGAGAGTTCCCCTCCGATGATGTAACATCGGGGTCTCCACCGGGAGGGCTGTAGGTCAGCAGGAGAAAAATATTAGGTAGGTATCATAAATACTGAATAAACAAAGGTGAATAGTCAATCCGGACAGACTTACAATTCGAGCAGGGGTTTTACCCTTGGCTTCACCACGAAGTTGTGTTCGGATGAATCCGAACTGTCTCCGAGCTTCAGCTTCCTCTTCCTCCGGGGCACGGCCGCGCTCACATCAGCAACGGCCCCCCTCTTCGTCCCCCTGCCTTGCGTGAGAGGTACGTCTTCTTCCTCCTCTTCCTCCTCATCATCTTCCTCCGCCTCGTCGCGGGAAAGGATATGGAGGTCCTCGGGCTACTTGCCTGCATGGCGGGGGCTGTTTCCAGCCCCCTTGCCCTTCGTCTTCTTGGGCTTCTTGGTCGGCACCTTGTACGGCACCGGAACCAGCATTGTCGTCAGTAGAGGCAATGTTGGGTTTTCGGGCAGAGGTGCCGGACACTTGATCTGGGTTGCCTTCTTCGTCCAAGCCTATATATCGCATAAAAGTTCCAACTCCTATTATCATTAAGTAATAGGAAAGGACAAGTGTTCGGCAGAGATCATTGTTACCTGTGGCGGAAACTTCAGTACTAAAGCATGCATCCTCATTCTCTTCGGGCCATTCCTCCTGGCTCTTAAAGAGGTGCTTCCAGATCTCTTTGTGCGTGGAGCCGAAGAGATGCTTTAGCGGCTTGTCTCCTGCCGGATTGAACTCCCATAGGGAGGAATCCCGGCTTTGGAAAGGGAGAACAAGCTGGGCCAGCATCACCTGGACCACGGAGGAAAGCATGTGCCCCTCAGAGATCACGCCGTACACACGGCCCACGAGAGTCGTCACCTCAGTGGGCAACCCCCAGTTCAGACCCTTTTTGGTCCAGGAGGTTAGCCTCTCTGGGGGTCCGGATCTGAATGTAGGCTCCGTCGCCCAGTTAGTGTCGCGGGGCTCGGTGATATAGAACCACTCCTGTTGCCAGACTTTGTTCATCTCCACGAACGAGCCTTTGGCCAATTTGCGTTCGGGAGATTACTAATCATCGCGCCCCCATACTCTGCGTGTTCCCCATTCACCACCTTCGGCTTCATGTTGAAGGTCTTAAGCCACAGGCCGAAGTGTTCAGGGACGCGGAGAAAAGCTTCACACATCACTATGAATGCGGATATGTGAAGTATTGAGTTTGGAGCTAGATCGTGGAAATCTAGCCCGTAGAAAAACAAAAGACCCCGAACGAACGGGTGGAGTGGAAACCCTAGCCCCCTAAAAAATGAGAGGTGAATACTACCCTCTCGCCCGCCTTTGGGATGGGAGTCACCTGGCCCTTAGAGGGGACTCGATGTGTGATGTCATCGGCGAGATACCCCGCACTCCGTAGATCCTTCACGGTCTTTTCGGTGACCGTAGAAACCTCCCACTTGCCTCTGCCACCGAATCCAGCCACTGCTAGGAAGGGGGTAGTGGTTGAGGAACAAGGATTTGCGGCCGCAGGAGATGAGAGTACGGGGGCAAAGGAGATTGGAGAGCTCGAGCTTGAGGAAGGCGTGGGGTTGGTGAAAGGGATTGGTGTCCTTTTATAACGCTGCGAATACAGAGCGTCCCCCCACCTTAGCCATAAAACTCGCCAGTTCCTAAAGCAGTCGTGCGTACTGCGCGGCGTGGGTGCTCACGTCACATAATGAGAATCCCAGAATAAGCAGGCATGATCTCTATTCTGATGAGACATGTCGATGAGGATATGCCTCAAAATGCGAAACTAGGACCACATAAAATGGTTCGATGTGTTAGTGGGTTGGACGTGACGTTTCACCCAAAAAGTTGTCAGTAAAGACACATTATTCATTTTCTTTAAAAGCCTTGCCTTCAAGGCTAAGGGTTGTACTAATCTTGCAGAACCGAACACAATCCATCAATTTACAGAAGATATATTCGGGAGGAGGAACCCGCCTTGCAATGCCGAAGACAATACGGAAGCCGAACTCGTTGTCATCGAAGACAGGTTCAGGGGCTACTGAGGGAGTCCTGGATAGAGGGGTCCTCATGTGGCCGGACAAACTCCTGGTGGGCCGGACTGGTGGGCCATGAAGATTACTATAGAAGATCATCTCTCGTATCCAGATAGGACTCCTGAATTCCTGTAATGGTAAGCTTAGGCTCGGGTGTATATTTTCCTTCCTCTGCAAGATAATATGTACAAACCCTAGGCCCCTCCGACGTGTATATAAACCGGAGGGTTTAGTCCGTGGAGGCCGAGATAGAATCATTCAATCCTCATAGGCTGAAACTTAGGGTTTTAGCCTTTATGATCTCAAGGTAGATCAACTCTTGTACACATATTCATCCATATTAATATAGCAGGAAGTAGGGTTTTACCTCGATCGAGAGGGCCTGAACCTGGGTAAACATCATGTCCCCTGCCTTCTGTTAACATCAATCCTCAGACGCACAGTTCGGGACCCCCTACCCGAGATCCGCCGGTTTTGACACCAACAGTGGGATCCCTTCCCGCTCAATATTTGGGAAGAGGACTCGGGCCTCTATAAATAGGACTAGCCACCATTATGGAGGGACGATCTCATCTGGAGTTGAACTGTACTCCCACTAGCTCACCAAGCACAAGAACACCTTTCCTCAGGAGGCTGTTGTTCCCATGTACTAGTTCTTCCCCAGCCTACAAGGCAATCCACCACACCACACTGGATTAGGGTATTACACCACAACGGTGGCCCGAACCAGTATAAAACCTTGTGTATCTTGTTCTTCGAGTTCGACGAGCTAGGCCTAGGAATCGGTGCGAGAGCGAACTAGGGCGGAAAGGAGAGATCTTCGTGCGCACCCTAGTGTTTGAACCTCAAACCCGAAATCTGACACTCCCTCTTCATCACTTCGGGCATTCTTAATCTCTCGCATGCATACGCAACGATCGATGTTCCTCTATGTGTGTATATATAGCTAGGTCTTTTCCAGTTTTCCACACAAACCGATCGATCTATATATCCAGTCAGGTCTCACCCTCTTTCCCATGTACACATCGATCAATCTATGCCTCTCTATATATGACTACATAGCTAATACAACCACATTATCTATCCATCATCTCCCTCTCATCATCCATGCCTTCTGCTTCATCTCTCAGACGCACGCACAGTGGCGAAGGCACGGGAGCAAGGGCCCTGCCCCCCTAACATCACTATATATTGAGGTTAATATGAATGTGATCAGTACATCACTTGTTGGTAAAATGGTTTAAGTTGATGAATTCGCCCTCCCCATAAAGGATTAGCAATGCTTGGCCCCCTAGCTCATTTATTTTTCATGGCTCCACCACTGCGAGCAACCGCCCACATTCTTGCCCCCTCTCTTTAAATATCGCTCTCGCACTTGTGCACTCCTTCATAGTCTCCCTCCACTTGGCCCCTCGCACCATCTTCCAGCCCCCCCC
>LR738710.1:655906628-655945833 GCA_902687465.1 Secale cereale
ACGCTCGAAGAGCTCTTCCCTCTATATGTCTCTATCGATATCTCGCGTGGTCGACCCCTCCCATCCCTTCTCGTATATCACCCCGGCCCCATGCACATACATTTATGTATGTAGGCCTCTCCTTCACAAAAATTGCATTCACACGTACTCCCTCACCATATCTTAGTATCTCTCACATACACGGACTACGTGTGCGAAAGAGAAGAGGTGCACACACGCACTCGTTCCCACATACAAACGCGCAGGTGCATGGTAGAGCCCATTTGTACAAAAAATGAGCGTGCAGAAAGGCTTTAGATGATGTGCCACTAGTCTATATCTATACCTATATATCTATACCCCTATATAGTGTGCGAATAAATTTGAAAGATGGTCGTTGGATGAAGCCAATCCGACGGTGCAGAGATGACATATCCGAGCACTACTGGCCGTTGGATATCGTCTACATTCCACCAAATTACGCCACATGTATAATCTAGAAGACTCCATGGTTGATATTAAGCATAATGTACAAACCTCAAAACACAAGTACTTCTCCTTTGTTCTGGAATCTTCTATATCATAATTGCCCAAACTTTTTTTCTAGTTGAATCGCCATTGTTTGTTTTTACTTTATGCTTTACAACGCACAATTCCTTGAATCATAAAATAGATTAACTTTTTTTATAAAAACTAATTGATTTTGAATGAGATGAACTATAAGAATTAAACTAACGTCTATATCATGCATATATGACTCAAAGCTTACATGTTATAGTGTGGTATTTATTCATAATTTCGTTGCCAAATCTCATGCGTGCAATGCACGTGTACCTTACTTGTACTTCCAGGATGTGCAAAACATGTAAATTAGAATTCAAATGGCACACTACACAGTGTCTCTCCCTATTTCAGTTAATATATTGTGATTAAAATGATTGGAGGCATCCATGAAGCCACATGTCACATGTGGAGGCGTTGTCGCGACCTCCTTGTGTGGATTGATCACAGTGACGTGTTGCTGGTTCCAGAAAAATGTACTAGTCCTCTCTCACGCACACTGGAAGTACGTGCATGATTCGAAGATGTGCACGCATGCATGCATTCCATCGCACGCGCATGCAGGTACATGATGGGGCGAATTTTTGTACGAAGATCCACCCCATGCGAGACGCGTGTAAAGTCGTTCACTTCATTGATGGTCAATTAACACAGTGCATGCAAATTGAGTGGACGTGAGGGAGGAAGTAGTTGAGAATAATGACATTACTACTCCACTGCATGCATGCGAGTAGTTAAATCATGGGTTGCTACTTCCATTGGTCTCCTTCGTATTGTGTGCCAATTTTTGACCATAATTTTAAGTAACACAATATGTATGCATGTCATAAAAATTAATGTAATCAAAAACTATGTTCAAACGTGATTCCAATGATATATTTTTTGGTGACATGCATTAACATTTTCTTAGTTAAATTTCTAATCAAAAATTGGCACAAAATAAAAAGGGGGGCAATAAACCAGGACACAGGCGGCATGATATAATTTTTCCTCGGTTACTATTGGTGGCATTTGTATTTAATTATGGACGGAGTGGAGTACTTAGGCTGCTGCCAATGCATGGGTGCTTAGATGAGGTGCTAAGCACATTAAATAGCTTAGCAACTATACTTCACAGTGCATAGGTTCTTAGCTTATGGTTGCTAAGCTTGCTTTATTTAATGATTTAGCAACTAAAGCTCTTCATGTATTGGTGGGCTTCTTTTCTTTAAATGTTTTGCCTAGGTTCACACGCTTAGCATTGTTTCTTCCTGGGGTCACCACACCCATCTCTCTCCTCTTAAATAACTTGCCACATTAGATTTTTTGCCTACGTGGAAGGCTTAGCACCTGTCCAAGGTGGAGCATTGGGAGGGGCCTTAGACCTCTTCCAATGCAAAGGTGCTTAGATGAGGTGCTAAGTGCATTAAATACCTTAGCAACTCTACTCCCCAATGCATAGGTGCTTAACTTGTTATTGCTAAGCACACTTTATTTAATGAGTTAGCACCTAAAGTCTTTCATGCATTGGTCAAGTTGTTTCATTTAAGTGGTTTGCCTGGGTTCTCGCACTTGGCAATGGTTCTTCCTGGGGTCACCAAAGTACTCTCTCCCCTCCTTAAATGTTGTGCCATGTGATTTTTCGCTTATGTGGCATGCTTAGCACCTGTCCATGGTGGAGCACTGGGAAGGGCCTTAGTATTCCTTATCTTAGCCTCGTAGGGCTCTCCCAGCGCCTACGCTTGCCTCTCGCCTCGCCCATTGGATCCCGCCATGGATAATCCCTTAGATCCCAGGATCTCGCGGGCTGCCCTCTCGCCGCGGCCCGCAGCACTGCCGCCTTTGAGCGAAACCCACATGTGTTTCAGAGGGGATCCATTGCTCTGGAATCACAAATCGGTGGCGCCGAAGGACGTGACAGGGTTGCATTTTAGGTGGTGGGTGACAATGGCAAATCGGATCGAGGAAGCATTGCATCGATTGGAGACAAGTTCGAAGGAGATGCCCCTGGCGAAGCACAAGGCGGAGGCATAAGTCGATCTCAGGGTAGAGATTTTGAGGGATGTCAGCATCTAGTAGCGTCGCGTTTATTTTGAGCTGGGGCTAATGGCAGAGATCATATTCACGGAGTCGACTACGGAGGAAAGAACGCGCATGCCTGTGGGGTGGGATGAGCAGCCAGTGCAACTATTCAAATGGGCGGTAGGAGAAGCCAAATCGCGAAGCCAGCTGCGGCAGCGGCGCTGGGGATGCATCGTAGGCGAGTTGAGCTGCCCTCCTTCCCCGCCAACGATGTAGTGACCTACTCGGTTGCTGCTGCAGTGAACTTGCGGCGCCATGGCGGTTTGCAACCGTGACAATCACTCCATTTATATGTATTGTATTCCTGTGAAAAACTTGGTCGTTTGGAAAATGATGGTAACTGATTTATCACTAGTTTTTTACTGCTTGGTCGTGACAATCACCCGAAGCCACAACTAGAAGTCTCCATCGCGTAATACTTACGGTAGGTCGCACCAACAGACGGTCGGTCAGACCCGTGACACGCATCTGCTTGGTCTAACATGTATGATCACTTACATCACTGACCTGTGCGACCGCATTTGAGCAGTAGTACTTGAAATTTGTGTTCCAGGAAACTCATCGGGAGCCGTTTAGGGCCTCGAAACCAAAACCATCAATTAATATTTAGCTTGTTCCCATCACATTCCAAAGTAGTACTAAAATGCTATAATTAAGTGCAAACCTGCTCACACCTAGCTAGTATGTATCAAACTGGAATGTGTTCCCACTATGCAGGTTTTAGTACTAGTGCTAGTACTACGCTATAAAAAGGGGAACTACCTAGCCAAAAATCACTCTACCTACCTCCTCATAACAGTCTTTCTTGTTCTTCCATCCTTGCCATGGCCGGTGTGCAGAGCTCTAGGTCAAGAACTACTTGTAGCAAAGGGAGCGGCGACCAAGGCCGCGGAAAAAAAAAGAGGGCTCGCCGCCTCACATAGACCTCGAAAAATCACTCACGGGCAGGCGAGGGCTCCCAGGAGCGCCCTAGCCGCGGAGGCGAACATGCCGAGCTGGCGGTGCTGGAGTCGTTATCCCTCGACGACATGCCCGATCAGCTGAATAAGCAAAAGGAGTTCATCGATGTCTTGGTGGAGCTGCTGAAGGAGAGCCTCGACGACATGCGTGATAAGCTCAATATATGGAGGAGTTGACCGCCGGCTTGGTGATGCAGCTAAAAGAGAGCATTGCCTCGGGTAAGAAAGCGACCGGCAAAATCCTGCAACTTCAGGAGGACAAGGCAAAGCTCCGCCATGAGCTCGACCTGCTGAAGGAGGAGAACGCCGGCTAGAAGAAACTCCCTAAGAAGAGTAGTTCCTTGGTAAAGATGATGCACGCCCTCGTCATGGAACAGAAGGAGGAGTTGGCGAAGCTCCGCATGGAGCACCCGGCAGCTGTCAAGGTACGTAATGCGGCTGTGGAAGATATTATGAAGGCTCGTGTCGAGAAATCTTGCGTCATGGATAGAATGAAGAAGATGGCGGAGGAGACGAGCGAGGAGATGAAGGCCGTGGAGGCAATGAAGAAGTAGCTAGGACTTCGCGGTCAACTCTTCATGAAGTAGAGAGCAGCGCCCCAAACTTGTGTATGGGTCTTCCTTCTTTTGGGGGGGCAATCTTCCTTCTTCTTTTGCTCATGTGTTTGTTCTTTTGCTTCGGGTGTTTCGCCACATGTGTCACGTTCTCTGCGAGGCACGAATAGAATAATGCCAATGATGAGTGGCACCGTGGGATCGTCATGTCGCACTGGGCTACCGTGTTTCATGCTCCTCCGCCATACTAGTCCTACTCTAGTGGAAAACTTGAGTATACCTCATGGTTATTTGCTCCTCCTCAGGTCGTCGGCAACATTTATACGAGCAGTCGAATCACAAGGCCCCACCTTCCAGTAGTAATGAGCTGTCAAATCACAAAGGCCCTCGCCTCTCGTGACACCGACCAAGCGAGACTACCCCAACCTCTAGCCTTTTAAATGTACTTTTGTACAGTAGCAGTATCGATGGATTGCGCCATGGAGCAAAACTAACAAGATGAAATTAAGGAAAAAAGGTGGTAAATATAGAGAGCGCTCGTCGCCAAATTATGCATATAGTACTATTAAAAAGCTAGTACGTTCTTAGATGGGGTGCATACTAGTATGTATGTACTGAAGAGTTAAAATAACGAGAAGGAGCATAACAAAGTTCTGCTGGGGACTCAACACAACACACCCCTCAAATAAAACTAAGCACCCTAAAATTAAACTAAGCAACTAACCAGTAGACACTGCATTAGAACCACCATGAGCAACAACACTGCCACCTTACTCGGACTCCTCATCAACATGCTCGATTTCGTCCTTGTCCCTCTACCTCTTGGCCGATAATTCTTTCCTTGAACCGCACACTTGGCTCCCGCTCCTCGTCCAACCCTTGTAGATATTGAAACAAAGGTGGGCATCCATTGCAGTGTAGTGGATGTGGTCTCTATCTAGTACATTCCACTGCCATGCAAGATGAAACTTGGGCGGAGGTTTCGTCAGTTTACCGTACGAAGGATCAACCATGACTCCTGCCAGGGTCAGCATTGAAGGCCGATGGGAGGATACCAGCCCATTCTTCCGGAGGTCGAAGGGTTGTCCTACAACGAGGACTATCCGACCCAGGACTCTTCTGTCGTTCGTAAAGTCTACAATAACGAATTTTACTTTGCCACCCGTGACGTAGTTCTTAAATTCCTCGCACTCAACGTCGGCATGGCATATGTGGTAGAGCAAGCACAAGTTATGCACGCAAACCTGGATCACGTCGGGCTTCTTCCTCTCTTCCTCCTTTAGATTCTTCTCTTTTCCCAGGACTATGGTGTACTCAACATCTAGCCTAGCGACCCACTCATCACCATTTGACTTTTTGAACATGCTTCTGAAGCGAGCATGGAATCCTTTCACCGTTGCAAAAGAACGGGTGTAGATGACGTCAAAATCATCGCCGGTGATGGTTCTAACATTCTACTCACCGTTGATCATCGAGATTTTGGACGCCATGGATTTGGGAGGAGGATTAGGATTAGTGGAACTGCTGTAATGTGAAAGGATGAGGCGACTAGGAGCGAACTGCCGTAATGTTAAAGGATGGTCGGGGACGAGTAGAAGCAAACTGCTAGTGGTTTTTCGATTGTAAAAATGCTGATTGGGGCGTGCAAACAGCAGGGTAGTGGCTTGCCCGGTGGATAAATTGATTCATGCACAGTACTATGGGGGCCCAATTAGATGTCATGTCTACTAGAAGCCCAATTAAATGGCTTCATGCATCTGCGTGTTCGCACGTCAAGCATCGGGAAAATTATAGGTGATACGAAGCTTTCCATGCTCCCATGATACGGGCTTCCGAGAGGCCTTGGATCTGAGATCGAACGGTTGCATGGCGTGATTCTAGACCTATGGGTGAATATCCTATTCTGGAGGGTTATTCTACAAATTTTCAGCAACTTAGCATGCTACCATTCGATCTCAGATCCAAGGGATGTCAGCAGCCCTGAACATGGTCGCGCCTACCACGACCGTCACCTCGCTCGCGCGGTCCCGCCCTTGGAGATTTTAGATGGCTATAAATGAGAAATTTTGTGCCTACTTCGCATGCATGCAACTACTTCCTCCGTCCAGGTGCGTTAGGCTATCTTATGTTGGCATGTCATACATAGTCGTCACTTCTCTCTATAAGGTTGACTATAAGAGCATCTTTTTTACTTCTCTCTATCTCTTTCTTCGTAGTATTTATTGCATTTGCCAAGGGGTAAGGAGTACAGTACTTGGCACCTCTATACCATGGAGGTAGCCAGGAATCGAGAGACTCACGCCGGTCGTAGCGCCGCAGCAATAGTGATAATGGCAAGTCAAATCACGGGGCCCCACCTGTCCAGCAATAACGAGCCGTCAAATCACACAGCCCTACATTTGTAGTAGCATACTCCCTCATCTTCTCGCCTCTCTATCGAACCGACTAGGCAGAACTGCCCCACCTACCGCACAGGAAAAGCCCCACCCTCAACTTTTAAATGTAATTATGTATCCATGGATAGTGCCATGAAGCAAAGCCTCAATAAAACGGCGGTACACATGTATACAACACGCCTGTCGCGTTCGCATCACACCCTAGACGGTCGGTCGGTCTGGCAGGCCACTCTGCGAATGGAACGCGAGTCATATTGCGTTTGGACACATATGTGGGACCGTAATTAAGAACCGACCATAGGCACACTCCCCCGTCCCCGCAAGTCGGCTGAGTTAATAGAAGAGAGAGACGAGTGATAGTACTAGAGCAGTGTTGTAAACACGTCGGTGCCTGGACGATCCCTAAACGACATGAGATATCAGTTCGGCCATGCATGTGAGCAGACTCTAGCAGACAGCTGGATTGGCTATCATCTACATATTGTGGAGGCTATGTTGTACAGGGTTGTAGTTCTGATGAGAAATATAAAAAAAGGTTTCTTGTCATCTCGCAATATTAGGTGTCATGTGCTTCGGATCACTACGAGGGTTAAACAGCAACAACTGCGTTCCTCCAAGGCGCTGGTCATTGGGGGCACATGCACAAAGACTACTCGGCTGCCATCTAGGTCAAGCCAACTATGTTAAGGGCCTCTTTGATTCGTAGGATTTTGAAAATGTAGGAATAGAAAAAGTATAGGGTTGGAGTGGCATACTCACTTGAATCCTATAGGATTAGCAATGAGTTTTTAATGCCACGGGAAAAACAAAGAAATTGTAAAAAGAGGTTTGAGTGGATGTTAGATTTCCTATGAAATATCGTACAAAAGATTACATGGGAAAAACTCCTATGGGGTACAAACTCAATATAAACCGATCTATTGGTTGAAAAAGGAAAGAAAGTGGGGACTGGGGGACAAGTCAACAGAGTATGTCCAACACTAGATTTGCTAGCCTCGCACAGTATAAGGTGCCTATACTGAACAAAAATGGGACCAACCCAGATATCCCGTTTGGATGTTTGTTGCCCCGAGCTCCTCTTATGTAATGCCACTGGTAAAATGTAGCAGTCCCATTGTTAAATTAAGGACACGTTAAACCAATGTTGTTTTCAATGTAATGCCTCCAGTAATATGAATCAGTGGCACTATTTTTCATGTCCTGCTAATTTCCCATTAAGATAAGTTGCTTCTTTTCGTTAGAAATGCAACTATCCTGGTCTGCCTACTCTCCCGTGCCCAAATACCAACTCTTTAATAGCTGTTAATGTAATGTTGCTGGTAAAATGAAGCAATGGCACCATTAAAGTAATGTCGTATTTAACGGTTGTCATAGTTAATCCTAGTGTCCACACTAATATCTAGCAGTGTTGCTGCTTTAGAAATTGCTACTGCCCTTGTAGTATCGCCATTCAGATAAGGTACATGCTTCTTTTCATTTGATGTATGTTTCATCACTTGTTAGTCACCCTCCTTTCCACCTTTCTGTGCAAACAGAGATATACATTTCACGCTTGATCTTGGTTGAACTGCACAAAATGATATCAAAATTATAGTTGAACATTCCATGAGCTTCATGACCAACCTTGATGTTGCTCAATTTTGTGGCAACTAATGAAGAAGAAGCTGCTAGCTCATGGGACCAAGTACTCGCTAACTGCATGACGCGAACATTTCTTCATTTTAGATGAACTGCACAGAAAGGTCCCATGAATTGAATCATCCATGTTGGTTACTGGTGTCATCCCTTCTATGATGACATTAACAGCAGATATGGTTCCCATCTTGAGGTATGTTCCTTTTTGGTCCCACCGTTTACCAAAGATCCTGCATGTTGACTCTGCTCTTGTGCTACTGTTTTGGCACTGCCATGATAAAGCATTAATGTTATTATTTTGCACCTTAATCTAGTGGAACTATTAATTTGAGGCAATGTTTTGGCACCGCTAGCGCCACTATTTTTTATATCAAAAGAGGGGTTTCATCTGATTTCATTAAAGAAACCCAACCATAAAGAACCATTATCCGACAACATCTAACTGTAAACGGGCAGTTTTGCAACTACTACTAGAACGGACTGAGTACTAGTAGGAGACAAGTTGGCCACATAAGCTAGGCAGGTAGGGAGAAGCGGCACCAGCTCGACCAAGTTTGGATTACAACCCAAATGCTACCACAGAAACATCAGGGGGGAAGATAGGGACTGAAAGAGCCAGCTTCAGCATCCCAGTCTAAGAACCCCCGGCCTCCATCCTTGTGATGCACGGTACACCTCGCTTTCCACCTGCTCGACCCTAGTGCCACTGATAAATTTAAGTAATAATTCTGTTGGGGAGCATAGTATTTCGAAAAAATCCTACGATCACGCAAGATCTATCTACTAGATGCATAGCAACGAGAGGGGAGAGTGTGTCTACGTACCCTCGTAGACCGAAAGCGGAAGCGTCTAGTGACGCGGTTCATGTAGTCGAACTTCTTCGCGATCCAACCGATCAAGCACCGAACGTACGGCACCTCCGCGCTCAGCACAAGTTCAGCTTGATGACGTCCCACGAGCTCTTGATCCAGTTGAGCTTCATGGGAGAGTTTCGTCAGCACGACGGCGTGGTGACGGAGATGATGAAGCTACCGGCGCAGGGCTTCGCCTAAGAACTGCAACGGTATGACCGAGGTGTGTTTCTATGGAAGGGGCACCACACACGGCTAGAACAATGTTTCTTCTGTGTCTTTGGGTGCCCCCTGCCCCCGTATATAAAGGAGCAAGGGGGAGATGCGGCTGGCCAAGGGGCGCGCCAAGGGAGTAGGATTCCTACTCCTAGTAGGAATAGGAACCCCCCCCTTCCTATTCCTACTAGGAGTAGGAAAGGAAGGGGGAGAGGAGAAGGAAAGGAGAGGGGCGCCTCCCCCCTTTCCTAGTACAACTAGGATTCCTAGGGGATGGTGCAGCCAGCCCTATGGGCTGCCTCTCTCTATTCCCTCAAGGCCCACTATGGCCCATACTCCCTCAGGGCGGTTCCGGTAACCCTCTCCGGCACTCCGGTTTTACCCGATAACACCCGGAACACTTCCGGTGTCCGAATATAGTCGTCCAATATATTAATCTTTATGTCTCGGACATTCCGAGACTCCAAGTCATGGCTGTGATCTCATCCGGGACTCTGAACTACCTTCGGTACATCAAAACTCATAAACTCATAATATCGATCGTCATCGAACGTTAAGCGTGCGGACCCTACGGGTTCGAGAACTATGTAGACATGACCAAGACTCATCTCCAGTCAATAACCAATAGCGGAACCTGGATGCTCATATTGGCTCCTACATATTCTACGAAGATCTTAATCATTCAAACTGCATAACAACATACGTTGTTCCCTTTGTCATCGGTATGTTACTTGCCCGAGATTTGATCGTCGGTATCACTATACCTAGTTAATCTCATTACCGGCAAGTCTCTTTACTCGTTCCGTAATACATCATCTCTTGACTAACTCATTAGTCATTTGCTTGCAAGTGTTATTATGATGTGTATTACCGAGAGGGCCCATAGATACCTCTCCGACACTCAGAGTGACAAATCCTATTCTTGATCTATGCCAACACCACAAACACCTTCGGAGAAACCTGTAGAGCATATTTGTAATCACCCAGTTACGTTGTGATGTTTGATAGCACACAAGGTGTTCCTCCGGTATTCGGGAGTTGCATAATCTCATAGTCATAGGAACATGTATAAGTCATGAAGAAAGCAATAGCAGTAAAACTAAACGATCAAGTTGCTATGCTAATGGATGGGTCTTGTCCATCACATCATTCTCCTAATGATGTGATCCCGTTTATCAAATGACAACTCATGTCTATGGCTAGGAAACATAACCATCTTTGATCAATGAGCTAGTCTAGTAGAGGCATACTAGGGACACTCTGCTTTTTCTATGTATTCACACATGTACTAAGTTTCCGGTTAATACAATTCTATCATGAATAATAAACATTTATCATGATATAAGGAAATATAAATAACAACTTTATTATTGCCTCTAAGGCATATTTCCTTCAATCTCCCACTTGCACTAGAGTCAATAATCTAGTTCACATCGCCATGTGATTTAATACCGATAGTTCACATCGTTATGTGAATAACACCCATAGTTCACATCGCCATGTGACTAATACCCAAAAGGTTTACTAGAGTCAACAATCTAGTTCACATCTCCTATGTGATTAACACCCAAAAGAGTACTAAGGTGTGATCATGTTTTGCTTCATGAGAGAAGTTTAGTCAGCGGGTCTGTTACATTCAGATCCGTATGTATTTCACAAATTTCTATGTCTACAATGCTTTGCATGGAGATACTCTAGCTTATTGCTCCCACTTTCAATATGCATCCAGATTGATACTTAGAGTCATCTGGATTAGTGTAAAACTTATATTGGCGTACCTCTTTACGACGAACTCTTTATGACTTCCATAATCGAGAAACGTTTCCTTAGTCATCAAGTAACTAAGGATAATTTTTGACCGCTGTCCAGTGATCTACTCCTGGATCACTATTGTACCTCCTTGCCAAACTCATGGCAAGGTACACAACAGGTTTGGTACATAGCATGGCATACTTTATAGAACCTATGGCTGAGGCATAGGGAATGACTTTCATTCTTTTTCTATCTTCTGCCGTGGTCGGGTTTTGACTCTTTACTCAACTTTCATACCTTACAACTCAGGAAAGAACTCCTTCTTTGACTGATCCATTTTGAACTTCTTCAAAATCTTATTAAGGTATGTACTCATTGAAAATCTTATCAAGCGTATTAATCTATCTCTATAGATCTTGGTGCCCAATATGTAAGCAGCTTCACCGAGGTCTTTCTTTGAAAAACTCCTTTCAAACACTCCGTTATGCTTTCCAAAAAATTCTACATCATTTCCGATCGACAATATGTCATTCACATATACTTATCAGAAAGGTTGTAGTGCTCCCACTCACTTTATTGTAAATACAGGCTTCATCACAAGTCTGTATAAAACCATATGCTTTGATGACCTCATCAAAATGTATATTCCAACTCTGAGATGCTTGGACCAGTCCATAGATGGATCGCTGGAGCTTGCACACTTTGTTAGCACCTTTAGGATCGACAAAACCTTCTGGTTGCATCATATACAATTCCTCTTTGAGGTATCCATTTAAGAATGCAATTTTGACATCCATTTGCCAGATTTCATAATCATAAAATGCGCCAATTGCTAACATGATTCAGATAGACTTAAGAATCGCTACCGGTGAGAAAGTCTCATCGTAGTCAACTCCTTGAACTTGTCGAAGACCTTTCACAACAAGTCGAGCTTTCTAGATAGTAACATTACCATCGGCGTCAGTCTTCCTCTTAAAGATCCATTTATTTTCAATGGCTTGCCGATCATCGGGCAGATCAACCAAAGTCCACACTTTGTTTTCATACATGGATCCCATCTCAGATTTCATGGCCTCAAGCCATTTTGTGGAATCTGGGCTCATCATCGCTTCCTCATAGTTCGTAGGTTCATCATGGTCTAGTAACATGACTTCCCGAACTGGGTTACCGTACCACTCTGGCGCGGAACGCACTCCGGTTAACCTACGAGATTCAGTAGTAACTTGATCTGAAGTTTCATGATCAACATCATTAGCTTCCTCGCTGATTGGTGTAGGAATCACTAGAACTAGTTTTTGTGATGTACTACTTTCCAATTTGGGAGAAGGTACAATTACCTCATCAAGTTCCACTTTCCTCCCACTCACTTCTTTCGAGATAAACTCCTTCTCTAGAAAGTATCCATTTTTAGCAATGAATATCTTGCCTTTGGATCTGTGATAGAAGGTGTACCCAACAGTTTCCTTTGGGTATCCTTTGAAGACACATTTCTCCGATTTGGGTTCAAGCTTATCAGGTTGAAACTTTTTCACATAAGCATCGCTGCCCCAAACTTTAAGAAACAACAACTTTGGTTTCTTGCCAAACCACAGTTCATAAGGCGTCGTCTCAACGGATTTAGATGGTGCCCTTATTTAACGTGAATGCAGCTGCCTCTAATGCATAACCCAAAACGATAGTGGTAAATCGGTAAGAGACATCATAGATCGCACCATATCTAATAAAGTACGGTTACGATGTTCGGACACACCATTACGCTATGGTGTTCCGGGCGGCGTGAGCTGTGAAACTATTCCACATTTTTTTAAATGAAGACCAAACTCGTAACTCAAATATTTACCTCCACGATCAGATCGCAGAAACTTAATTTTCTTGTTACGATGATTCTCTACTTCACTCTGAAATTGTTTGAACTTTTCAAATGTTTCAGACTTGTGCTTCATCAAGTAGATATACCCATATCTGCTCAAATCATCAGTGAAGGTCAGAAAATAACGATACCCGCCGCGAGCCTCAACACTCATCGGTCCACATACATCAATATGTATGATTTCCAACAAATCATTTGCTCGCTCCATTGTTCCAGAGAACGGAGTTTTAGTCATCTTGCCCATGAGGCATGGTTCGCAAGCACCAAGTGATTCATAATCAAGTGATTCCAAAAATCCCATCAGCATGGAGTTTCTTCATGCGCTTTACACCAATATGACCTAAACGGAAGTGCCACAAATAAGTTGCACTATCATTATCAACTTTACATCTTTTGGCTTCAATATTATGAATATGTGTATTACCATGATCGAGATCCAACAAACTATTTTCATTGGGTGTATGACCATCGAAGGTTTTATTCATGTAAACAGATAACAATTATTCTATGACTCATGTATATGGCTAGGAAACATAACCATCTTTGATCAATGAGCTAGTCTAGTAGAGGCATACTAGGGACACCTTGTTTTTTCTATGTATTCACACATGTACTAAGTTTCCGGTTAATACAATTCTAGCATGAATAATAAACATTTATCATGATATAAGGAAATATAAATAGCAACTTTATTATTGCCTCTAGGGCATATTTCCTTCAAATACAGTTAAAATAGAGCGAGTGTTCTCTCTTTGTTAGTGTATGTTTCATCAACTAGTCTCATTTTAATGTTTAAGTGTTTCTGCAAACTGGGCTGCTTAATTTAAATTGATCTGCACAAAAATAGAGATTGGAATGTCTCAAGGCCCCTCATACTATTGTTGTACACTGATGTTCATCACTGGCAGAAGGTGTATCGGGGAGAATTGGGTCGATTTCCAGTATGAGGCCTACCATATATGAGGCGTCGCAGGGCCCATCTCGCCCTCGCACCATGGCATATCATGATGCTATCACAATATTTTCCCATTAAGAAAATGAAGTTTCTTCTATTTATTAGTGTATGTTTCATAAACTAGTGCCACTATAATGTAATCACGCTTTTTCATTATCTGCACAAACAGGGTTATTCACTTGCATTTTGTGGAAATGCACAAACGTACGGATTGAACCGACATATATGCAGAGTGCGAGGTGCAAAGTAAAAATTACCGACACCAACCATGCTCCATCGAAGCATTGGCACTCTCTGTGGACGGATCTTTGTCGGCAGCAAATCCTCTTATCATATACTAGTAGCTTATATTGGCACTTTTCTAGGGAGTACTCTTTTCTAAAAGAACCACCAATCAATTTTTCTTTATTTGTACACAGTGTCACAAATTTGTTTTTGGTCCAGAGCTATTTTAGGGTGATTGGCGTAGTGCTCGGAGACTGATTGTAAGCATGATTTTCATTAGTCGTCACACTGATTGTAAGCATGAGCAGATGGAAGATTAGGTTAGTGCGAAGCTTATCTTAAACCGTACCGCCGCCGTTGATACGAGGCTAGCGGCAAGGGAACCGTGGAGAACGGTGGAAAGCGACATCGCACCATCCGGCATCCTCTTGCGGTGGGAGAATGAATACTCCTTTGGCTCTGGCCGGCACTGCACCCTCACGAACGACACACCATACTCAATCGATTTGTTATTCTCTGGATGCTCGACCTTCGACATGTATGCCCACCACCTCTACCTGACTTTCGCATAGGGCAAATATGTCTGCTCCATTGCCTAGAGGAGATACTCGATTAACTCTAAGGACTGCAGCATGACTGCTGCCGGGGTCTCGCTCTTTCGCATACATTGCCGCCATCTCGCTCTTTCGCATACATTGCCACATGGCCCTCATCGTCCTTGAAATCTCCCACTCGTTTTCAAACCAAGTAAGGTTCTCCTTCAACCTGGCTAACATCACCTGGTCGCCACCGGTGATCTGCCCGATTTGCTGATGCATCCTCTCCATATATGTCCTTCTGAGAGGTCCGGTGCTAGCTTTGGAAGATGGGAGGAGATACGATGGTCTTGCAATGGAGAAGAGGGAGAGGCGAGATGATGGTTTTGCAATGGAGAAGATGGAGAGGAGAGGGGTTGCTTTTGCAATAGAGAAGAGGGAGAGGCGAGACGGTGGTTTTGGAATGAATATGATGGAGAGGAGAGGGGGTGGTTTTGCAGGGTTAAGATCCTCTGCAGCAGCGCACCATGCAGTACGGTCACTGCCGTGTGGACCCGACCCCACATGTCATCTGCACTATAGCACCATACAGTACTGCAGATGATCTCAACCCGGTTTTGCAATGGAGAAGAGCGATAGGAGCATGCGGCAGCGATTTAGGATTGGACGAGAGGGCCGGCGTGCTGTGAGTGGATCAAAATCAAAATCAATTTACCCTTCAATTTAGAAAGCGACCCCACATTAACTAGTCTCCCTTGTATTCTGGGTCATATTTGATCATGATTTTCACAAATTAAATATATTTTATTCGTTGCAAAAATAATATAATTTGGAAGTACATTTAGATACGAACCAAACGATACAATTTTTTATGACATGCATTCACATTTTGCTTGTCAAATATAGTATGTGGTCAAACTTTGACCTCAAAATACGCAAAACAAAAAAAATACTTCCAAGACCAGCGCCGCTCATCTCCTCTTCCATTTCAAAACCACCGCCGCTCATCTCCCATTATAATCCAAAACTAGTGCCGCTCCTCTCCTCTTCCATTTAAAAAGCACCGCCGACGAGTGAAGGTGTTGTGGAGAAGTAGATCGACGGAGGAGTATAACCAATACGTGAGGATCGCAGACGGCGACCTTTTGAAGCTAGCTAGGATGTTGGAGATACAGTCTTGGTTTGACAACCCGAAGAAAGCGATGGCCAGATATCTAGAAAAGAGCAAAAAGGAGACGATACACTGAGAGGGAGTCGCGCGGAGTACATAGAGTTGCTCCTCTGGGCCATGGAGCAGACAGATTCACCGAATCCGGTCATGAGGCAGTGGTGGTGGGAGTATCGATCCAAGATGGAGCATCCACCTGAGATTGAAGGATCGAGCATCTACATGGTGACGTGGCAGAGCGAGCCAATGGATTCTTCGTCGACTGTACCCAACTACAAGAGGAGAAAAGCAGTTGGCGCGACGATGCTTCCCCGCCATCCTCTCCCTCGCCGTTCACCTTGTCTCACAGGGCGACTTTTGCCCCCGAGGAATAGAAGGGGACTGCCCCCCCCCCCCCAAATACCCTCAGGAGGAGCTTAGGGTTGTCAGTATTTGCAGGTTGTCAATTGTATTTTGTGTTGTGTATTTTGAGAGTACTTTCAGATATGAATGTCAGATTTGCATTATTGAGCATATGAAATATTTTCTTAAATCTAGAGATCTATTTTTAGCACTTCAAAAAATTTAGTTTCATGTAAAAGTGCAGACAATGTGATTCTCACAGAAGAAACTGCAAGTTTCAGTTTCAGAAGGCAGAGCATTTATTTTAACACGCCCTTTTCGAACAGGGATAACATCATGTTGGATGTTTTATTCATGGTCGAAAATGGAACTACCAGCCAGTTAACATCATGTTGGTCAACATTCATGCATAGCACATCTTCATATGATGCACGGTCAAAAAAATATGCTATTTTCAAAATGGCCACACAATGTTGAGTGCGAAAAAAGAGAAAACAAGGGATGAAATGTTGCCAAGTGTTGGAGGTGATGTGCGTAGATGACAATGGGGACCCACATGTTAGTAATGGCAGAGGCAAAAAATTGGTGATATTTTCCCTGCATAAGGTGGAATCGAACCCGGGCGCAGCAGCGGTTGGGCAGTTGAACCTGGCCACTGGGCTACTTCAGAACTTTCCGTAGAAATTTGGCACAACTTCTATCACTATTCTAGCACGTCTTCCGGCTCCCGTGCATTCTCGTCCGGGGCCAGGACGTCATCCTCCGCCTTTGTGCACTCGTCGTGGTGCCGCTATCTGCCGTTGTGAATATACTTAACAAACGAGAGGAATCTGGAGAGGACTGTACGTGGAGAGGCAGACAATCGGGACCCACCACGTCCATGGTCGTACGCTAGCAAGTGCCTCATTAAAAAAATACTTCCTCCTAATGCTATACTGACGTTGGGGCCCACGGGTTTGTCAACGTAGTTAATCCTACTAAAGAGATAAAATTAGAACGAAGCCAGTTATTGGGGAGCTAGCAGGGGGTATCATTTCTTATTAGTGGGCCAGCAAGTATTAGCTGGGTTTTTGTTTTTTGAGAAATGTATCAGCTAGGTGTGGGTTGCCTAGTCCAAGCTTTCTTTTTTAACATGCGCAGCCCACGACATGTCGGTTTGTATTTTTTTTAGGGCCATCATGTATCGACCGGCCTATGGGCCTCCCATCCTAGGTTTTTTTTTCTTAAACATCCGCAGCCCGACTTATGTATTTTTTAAAAGAAGAAAACATAGAGGTCTGTTCTATTTTTCAATTTAAGAATAGGAATGTCAGGTCCAACGTATGTTCCCCTTTTAACTATATTATATATATTTATATTATTTTATATATTATTATTATTATCATAATATATTAACAGATATAAAAAATATTCCACATCTTATTAAACTTATAAATTAAATTTTTTAACAATAAAATCCTTTTTTTATTTTAAGGCAACGAAAATGCTGGTCATTGTGTACAAAACATTGGTAAGATTTGAGGACCAATGTAATAATAAAGCGCTTATTATTTAAATATATTTATAAAAAATGCTCAACCACTGTTTATTTTTTGATAACAATATCGCGTCCAACCCAACAATATAATTAGAACCAGCCCAGTAAAACTGTGTATTTCTTGAAAGTGCAAATGGGCTGTAATTTTTTAGGAAAAATTAAATGGGCCGCATGAACGCTACATTATTTCTTCACCTAGCCCAGCAAATTCGTGTATTTCAAGAAAGTGCAAATGAGGTGTAGTTTTTTAGAAATAATATAAATGGACCGCATGGACGCTACATTATTTGTTCACCCAACCCAGCAAATGGATTATAAATTCTAAAAAATGGGTTGAATATGTGCCACATTTTCGGAGTCTCAAATGTGGGGCCAATAGGTCGAAGCCATCGGAAGGTGTTGTCAACTTAGTCAACAAATGATTCTGACATCCTTAGTCGTTGGATTTACATCCAACGGCTGGCATCCATATTCAGTCTTTTGTCTTCTTCCTCTACCGCCACTGGGACCACCTCCTCCCGCCTCCGGCTGCTAGCAGCTCTACTTAGCAAGCTTCGCTGTGAAGCGATACCCCACCGTCGGCCAGGCCATCCCCTCCACACCTTGTGTTATTCTCCGCCGACTGCAGAACCACGCCGCACCAGAACCAGTTAACCCTCGTAAACCTCTCCGTCTACGACTCCACCGCCGCGTCTTCCCATCTCCGACTCATTGCCGTCAGGGACCTCGCCGTCGTCCACCGTCTTGATGCGCTCGGTGCGGCGTGGTCAACAAATGAGAGTCATCGGAAGAAGACTGTACGTGGAGAGGCAGATAGTGGGGATGCACCAGGTCCATGGACGCACGCATGAAACCCGCCTCCTTATTACGCGAGAATAAAATTATTCCTCCCCCTGAAAGCTAGGACCCACCACCTATATCTTCACGCGGAAGGAAATGCCTCCTTATTCCTGCCCCTGACACCTGGAATCCACTAGCAACATCTTTGCAATTGAAAGTGCCTCCTTATTACGGGAAAAATGATTCCGCTCCTGACAGCTTGGACCTGCCAGCTATATCTTCGCACGCAAGGAAGTGCCTCCTTGTCCTCCCTGACAGCTGGGACCCGCCCGGTGGAACCGTACGTAGCATTATCTGTCTGGTCGTGAACGTGTACGTACATAGCGGTCGATCAGTCTCTTTGCAGCGTTGAACCGTGTCCGAGTAAGGAGCAACATGTGTCGTATGTAAAGTCCTGTCTAAACCGTGTATATGTATGTACAACCAGAGGGCAAAAGATATGGCTATGTATGTACATACGGGTGGGGCCTCGAACGCGTACTCGCGCATACGTACGACCAGGGATGGTGTACATGGAGAGGCAGCGGACGACAGCAATGGCGTCGTGTTCATCGGCAGCCAACTGGCGGGGTCGGAACGGAGAAACATTGTCGTGTTCATCGGGAGGCAACGGAACACGTCGTGTTCATCGGGAGCCAACCGGCTTGGACGAAACAGCCGAAACCTGGTGTGGCGTACCACAAAACGGATGGAAACGGCCTTATGCTGGAGCATGTACGGTCGGGATGGGGTCATGTTCATCAGGAAGGGTCAGGCGTACCGCAAAACAGAGGAAGCGGCCTTCTGCTCGACCAGCTACGGTCGAAACAAGATCCTGTTCATCGGGAGGGGTCTGGCATACCGCAAAACGAAGGAAACGGACTTGTGTTGGAGCACTACAGTCGAACAGGGGTCATGTTCATTGGGAGGGGTGTGGCGTACCATAAAACGGGACTCCACGGGCTACTGTTCACCCACCGTTGACTTCCTCCAGCCTCCACCTGCACTTTTCATCCACTGCGTTTTCCTCTGCCTCCACCGACTACTGTTCAACCAGCCCTTCATCGGCTACTATTCAACCAGCCATCCACGAGGTCCTGTTCATCCACCCCCAACTGGCTCGGCTGTGGCGGCCTCCTCTCGGGGTCTTGTTCATCTAGTGGTAACGTCCTACTACTACTACTAATACCATGGGGTCCTATTCATCCAACCCCCACCGGGAACTGTTCATCCAACCCCAACCACATACGTCTCGACTCGCTCAACCAACCCCATGTTCACTGTTCATCAAGAGGCAACAGGTTCGATCGGCTTCAGTAAGCAACAGCAGCGATCGATCGGGTTCAGTTAGCAGCGAAGGAGTTAGTCGGGTCCAGTTAGCAGCGAACGGATCGATCGCTCGGGTTCAGTAACGTAGCTAGTGCAATCGCTCAGGTTCAGTAAGCGAACGCCTCTCTTGGGTTCAATTAGAGCACAACACCTCGCACATACACGCGACGTGTATGAGAGAAACACGCAAACCTCCATGCATAGCTCCGCCTCGACAACCCGCCATAACCGGGAACTCCCCGAAATTTTCCTCGCCCTCGCTTGTACCATGAATTTTTGGGTCATGGACGGCCCAAAGAATGTCATGCAGGTGCGTCTCCGGCCCGCCCAGGACGAAAAGCCCATTTTCTGTCAAATTTTTTGTCATAGAAGTAGGATCCCACCACATCTATAATGATACCAGGTTTTGTCACAATTATCGTCATAGAAGTGTCATAAGCATGAGAAAAAAATCGTTCGGGCCAAAATGTCATGGATGTGTCTTTTTTTGTAGTGCTATATGCGGTATTTACCTGTCGTTCCAAGTAAATTTGCATGTACCAAACTTTAACTTTCAAATAATAATTTGTTCTGTATGCCCGAATCGCTCATGTAGCGACTGAGGGTTGTCAGTATATTCCATGCTAGGTGGGTTATTCTCATGATGAGTGGCTATCCGCTTGTCATTCATGAGAAAATGGCTGGTAATTGGGATGCCCAGTCCTGCAATAAAAAAATAACAATTAAACAAAACTCCCCGAGGAATGTTGTTGGTATTGACGGCACCCGTGAATTCGGCTAGTCGTGGAGTGTGTTTGGTCGTGGAGGGGGAGTGAAACTTCACCATTCCGTTTGGGAATCGCCTATAATTTATTTAGCATGGAAGATATTGAGAATCTTGGTTGTTGCGTTGACAATGAAAGCATATGTCTCAAAATTATATTCATCTTTGTTATGAAAGCTTCGAGCTCTGGCACGTCTGCAAATCCATGCTTCCCTCTGCGAAGGGCCTATCTATTTAGTTTTATTGTTGAGTCATCATCTTCTCATTAAGGCACCAGGTGGAGAGCACTATTGCCATTCATATGCTTTGTTTTTAATTGACGTTTAGTATGAGTGTACCTGGATCTCTTCTGCCATGAATTACATTGTCCAGTCAGTCCTTGATCTTCAAAGGTGCTCTCCATTTATGTTTTGTGGTCTCGGAAAGGGCTAGCGAGATACCATTTTGGCATATTGTTTCATGATTGTTTTGAAAAAGCGTTCTCATCTGAGATATCTTATTATTGCTCGCTCGTTGATTATGCCATTGATATGAGTAAATGTGAGACCTAAATTGTGATGCCCCGAGACCGATGCGCCAGGTGTCAGCCAGTTATTCGTCATCGTTGCCATGTCATTTTCTTGCGTGTTGCACTTTGCCTTGTCATCATGTGCATTTCATCAGCATGTTTTCAAAACTTGCATTCGTTCGGGCTCCCCAGTTCTCTCCGTTGTCCGTTCTGAGTCCAAACACACTCGCACACGCCTGCGGCACCTCCGAATATTTATTTTATAAGTGGCCGTAAAATGTTCTCGGAATGGGTTGAAACTTGGCGTGCGGTCTTATTATAGCGTAGGTAGACCGCCTATCAAATTTCGTCGCATTCGGAGTTCGTTTGATAGCCCAACCGATAAACATATAGCGGCACTATAGCTGGTTTATTCGTCGAACGTTTCAGTGTTCTGAAACCTGTTGCCGGGCTGCCATCTCTCTCTCTCTTCTCGGCCTACACATTCTACACAGGCCATTTTTCCTCTCCTCACAACTTGTCCGAAACCGCGCCGAACCCGACCCGGGATGTTGTTGCCGATGGGTCCGGATCATCCCCAAACATCCCTAAAACATCACCGTTTTCTTATTTGGACTCCCTAGCTATTTATTCTCGAACACCCGATTACGATCGAATGGACCAGATAGCCCCTACCCAAGTTCCACTTGGAGCTATATAATCAGTCCAACCCTAGAAATTAGGTCGTCGGTCCCATCCTCCTCGTTGCCGCCGCCACCCACTGCCCTCGCACCTCGGGATCCATCCCAATCTACCGAGCCCCTTTTCCTTGTTTTCCAAATCAAACCATCCAGCCTCTCATCTTCTTCCTTGGGATTGTCCCAGATCCACCGATGCAGCCACCTTCGTCCTCGATTTTCCCCTCGACCAAATCAGTGCGCCGCCCCTGGTCTCCTCCTCGCTTTGCCCGCACGAGCGCCCGTGCTCCCGCATGAGAGAGCCAAGAGCTCGATTCCCTGCTCATGCCCGAGGGCCTCGCCCAACCCCGTGCGCCACCACCGGCCGGCAACCTCGCCGAAGCTCTACCGGAACCACCAGGCGCCGCCGCAACCTCTCCGTCTCCGTGCCTCCTCTTGGTCGCCTCAACCCGAGCGCCCAAGGCCTGCGAGCCTCCAGCTCGTTCGCGCCTGCCGCCGCCGCGGTTCCCGTCGCCCGCCTCCGGACTCGGCTCGCCTCCCCAACTCCATCCGTCGGCCGTCGCCATGCTCCAGGGAGAAGATGCTCCCAAGCGCCCTCGCCTACCCTGCCTGCGCATCGTGCCTCTTCCTCCGCCGGCCGTGAGTCCCCGCTGCGCGTCGCTGCATCCCAGGCCCGCCGCCGGCCTCCCCTGCTTCTGCGCGAAGACGAAGACGCCATGCCATCGCTGCACGCGTCGTCTGCTTCGAGCATCGCTCCATCCCCTGATCTGCCTCGACCGATCGACCCCATCCTGGGTCGGGCGTCGACCACGCCTCGCCCGCTCGACCGGTGACCCGCTCGCCCGACTCCACCGCGCCCAGGCCCAGCGCCCTCTTGGGCCTCCTCCACCGATCGGCCGCGGCCCAGCTCCACCTGCCAGTCGGGCTGAAGCCCGATGTGAGCAGCCGCCTGAACCCCCCCTCTGCACTGTTGGGCCAGCCAGTTTCGGCCCAACTCCTGTTTTTTTTCCTTTCTGCGAATTTAGCTATTTTTCTAGGAAAAGCAGTTTTACAAAAAAAACCCTCTTTATTCATGCATATAATAACTCAACAACCGTGCATCGGATTAAAATGATGTAAGAATGTAAAATGCTTAGAATTTTGTGTAGATTAATATTATGCCACTTTCATGCCTGTTTAAAATGTTTAAAATGTTGTTTGTTTAAATTTGCTCAAATAACTTGTTAAAATGGTTTAATTCTTAACTAAATAACCGTAGCTCCAATTTTAATAAACTTTATATGTAATTGGGTGGAAAAATGTGTAGAATAACATGATGCACTTTGTTTTGCTGTTTAACAACTTTAAAATGTGGTAATAGGCAGAACAGTACCAATTTTATAAATATGCACATGAGGAGTTTCCGGAATTGTTGTTGTTATTTCCGGCCTCATTTAAAATGACTAAATAGGTAGTTTGTTTTTGCTTCACCTCTTGCCATGTTAACAAACATTTAACCTTGCCTTGTAAATAAACGAGAGTCAACTAAATAAATAAAATGTGGTGTTTCGTCAATATGCAACTCGTTGCATATTGAGCTCCGCTTAACTTGTAGTATTGTTTGTGCACCTTGCCATGTCATGCATATTTAAACCGGACATGCATCATACTTGGATGTGCATCGTATGCCATGTTTATGCTTGTGTGTTTACCGTGTTGTTTGCTTCTTTCCGGTTGCTTCTCTTGTTAGCTTCGGTTCCGTTGCGGAGTTGTCAGGATTGTTCAACTACTTCATGGACTTGTTCTTCTTCCTTGCGGAATCCCAGGCAAGATGACCATCCCCTTGGATACATTTACTATCATTGCCTTGCTAGAAGTCTCGATGCTATTGTTATATGTCGCGCTACCTATCTTTTGTTGTCAGCCTCTCCTTGTCGCCATGAAACCTCTAACCTTTGACACCTTCCCAGCAAACCGTTGTTTGGCTATGTTACCCGCTTGCTCAGCCCCTCTTATAGCGTTGTTAGTTGCAGGTGAAGATGAAGATTGTTCCATGTTGGAACTTGATGTTTTGGGATTATCACAATAAATCTTATATATCTTAACACACCTATATACTTGGCAATGGGTGGAAGGCTTGGCCTTTTGCTCGGTGTTTTGTTCCACTCATGCCACCTTAGGAGCCGATAAACCGGCGTTATGTTCCTTGATTTTGCGTTCCTTACACAGTTGGGTATATGGGGACCCTTTGACAGTTTGTCTTTGAATAAAACTCCTCCAGCAAGGCCCAACATTGGTTTTAATTTTCCTCATAATAACAACTTAATTAATTAATTAATTTGCATAGGGGGTCATGTCCCCTAGGATTCTTCTACATAACAGGGGGGCCAGTGCTGATGGTGTTGGTCCCAAACGAGGAGACTGCGGGACCGCCACAGGGAAACTCGAGGTATCTGGCTCCCGTAGGATCACCTATCCGGTCGTGGCCTGAGACGAGATACGCGCGGCTACTATCAGGGTGTCGGCACACCAGGAGGTCTTGCTGGACTTGTTTTACCATTGTTGAAATGTCTTGTGCTCCGGGATTCCGAGCCTGCTCGGATTGTCCCTAAGATAAGGGGTAATATTATTATTACTTCTGCTGATCATGAGAGCTTGTGATGGGCTAAGTTGGGACACCCCTACAGGGTTATGGTCTTTCGAAAGCCGTGCCCGCGATTATGTGGCAGATTGAAATTTGTTAATGTCTGGTTATAGAAAACTTGACAGAGGATCCAAGATAAAACACACAACGGTGTGAGTAACCATGACTGTCTCTTTTCACTTTGAGAAGAGAACACGGTGGGGTTATGCTTGACTCGTAGGTAGTTCAGGATCTTTAGCGATCATTACTAGTTTGCGACCGCTTGCGTAGATGCTCATCTTACTCTTGTACTCGTTAGGTAGCCATCATATATTGCTTAGCCGCTGCTGCAACCTCACCACTTAACCTCTCCTTACCCATAAAGCTTTGCTAGTCTTGATACCCATGGTTATGGGATTGCTGAGTCCTTGTGGCTCAGAGTTACTACAACACCAGATGCAGGTTCAACCAAGATTGATGCAGGAGATGGATCAGAACTTCATCGGGAGTTCGATGAAGAGAGTGGCCTTATGTATGTGACGTGTTTCGACGATCAGTAGTGGTTCCTACTAGGGGCGATCGTACCTTGTGTTATTTATGGTATCTTTCATTTGGATCTTCGTCCGTAGTCGGACTATGATGTTATTTGGATGATGATTGTTTATGTAATGCATTGTGTGACGTGGCGAGTGTAAGCCAACTACTCTTTTGCAATTTCATCCGTCTTTTACATGAGTCATGCAAAGATACCATACTTGAGATCATTCTAGTATGAGCTTATGCCTTTAAGTCGTGCCTCGACATGTAGGAGGTATAATATCATACTCGGCATTACAAGTTGGTATTCAGAGCCTTTTCCGACCTAGGAGCCCCCACTGATTGATCGAATCATTGACGGTTGAGTCTAGGCACACACTTGAAAATGTTTTGAGTCCTATATATATCGGAGAGTGGGATTTCTTTTTACTCCTCATCACTTTATCACTCTGGTGAGGACTCCTGACGATTGCTCTATCCCTTCTACTCTCAAAAATTCACTAAATTTTTTTTTGGATCACGCGAGTATTGTTTGGATTGTTCTGATGTCTTTGTGATGAGAACATTGTTCTCGATGCCTCCTGTCATTTAGGGGTTGTGGCAGTGTCCCGGGAAGTTGAGCTCTGAGGTGTTGTCGTCACAAACGTATCGCATCGGTTCTAGAATACTTAAGACGGCCGACATCGAAAACTCTTCTATGCGGTTAGTGGCAAGATAACCCCGACATCACCCAGTACTGGGGAGGTAGTTCGGGAGTATTGCCTTAGCTTGTATAGCAGATGCGTTTCGAAGGTCCAAGGTAAACGGTTTCTGGAAATAACTAGTTATGTGTTGAAGGATGGATACAGCTGGATGTAAGATTAGAGTTGAGTGCGCGATGCTTCCCCTGTATCCCCAACACCTAATTGCATAACTGGAAACTTTCGGAAATTAATAGGTGGGTTCTTCTAGTAGTTCGTAGGCATTCTTCCAACGAATGCATGATATGGAGTTCGGGGTTCTACATTGAGTGAAGTGGTTTTATGGGTGTTGTTCCAATAGGGAGTTGCATCTTAAAGGGTCCTTGGCTATGCTGATCCGGGGATTGCAAAACCCTTTTGTAACACGTTCCATGAGCTTTCAGCACGAACATGTGGGACGAAGCTTCTATCTTGTATTTGTTCTATCTGTACCTTGTTGTTTTATTTTATCTTTTGATCTCCCAAGTGGCTTCTCGTCAAGTGTTGTACCATTAAGCTATGCAACATATCTATCCTTTGTTTTTTGTTTTGATTCTGGTATTCGAGTTGCTTCGATGTCAAATGTTGATTCCATACCTTTCCTAATCGGTGTTCTCATATTCCTATGGGAGTGCTAATCCTTCTTTATCATCAAGATTGTTATGTTAAATTCTTTTCAACCGGCGTGCTTCTCTTCAAGTTAATCCGATCCTTTCAATATGTGCAAGACCTAGTCTTGGGTTTTTCTTAACGGTGCATGTTTCATTCATCCCAAGTTGTCTTTGTTTTTTCCCACCCTCCGACCCTTTTCTTTATGGAGCTGGAATTCTTAATCAAGTGTCCTTTTATTCATGTGATGTTTTTCATTCTTTTCGTTCAATTTCATTATCCAGTGTTTTCTCGTGAAGATGCTCAGGAGCTTCAAGTTTATCATTCTCCATTCTCGTTTCTTCTCCGGTGGACTTAAAATTCAAGCTTTCATCATGATCATATCTCTTCCTTTTTGTTTAACATGTTTTCACATGTTGAAACTTCTTATCCGAAGTCTCTCTTGCTTATTCAACTCTCTAATTCTTCTCCGGAGTGCTAAAGATATCTCGGAAGATTCGTGTTTCAATTCTTAATCCGTTCAAGCTATTTTGAGGATTGTCATCATATTCAAGCCATTTAATTCAACCGGTGTAATATGTCTTAAGCAATCTTTTTCAACGGTGTTTTCTTTTCAGTGGGCCCTAACCCACAGGTCTTTTTTCAGGATCTTACCTGACTCTTCTAATTCTTCCGGAGTTATTCTGAAATTCTTTTTAAGGTGTGACGGAAGTATGGATTCCATCAGTCACATACCTCTCCAAGACCGCTTTCAAATTATTTTCAACCTCAGGTCAACCTTCCTCTTTTCGTTCTTTCAGAGTATTTCATGAATTCTTTTCTTTGTGTTCCTCCGAAGGCCATCATTCAGAAGATTTCTTCGTTCCTAGTTTGCAACTTCGTCCTCCAAATATTCTTCATTGATGCCTCTTCGTTGTCTCCATATTCTTCCGGTGCTCTGTTCAAGTTTTTTTTAATTAGTTCGCGATCTCTTCGTTCTCTTGTATCTAAATTTCCTCTAGTGCTTATTCTTCCCGGTGATTATTCTCTTTCATCACCCGGGTTCAATTCTTACGGTGGTTCATTCAAGAATTATTTTCCTATGTTATCATATCAATTCATTCATTCTTTTTGAAATCCTACCGGTGATTCGTTGAATACTTTCTCAAGTTGTGCGAGGTCTCTCTTTAATTCTTTGCAACGAGAATAAGTAGTATGCCAAATCCATTGGTTGTCATCAATTTAAATTGGTCAAGGATACTCATAACATAATTCTTATTCTTGTTCTTTCCAAGTGTTTAATTCCTTCGTCTGGAGTTCGTTCGTGATATCATATTATCGGTTCGAAGTGCTCCAACTTTCTTTTTCTGGAGTTCCAAACTAGATCAATTATCTTGTCACGAAGGTTCATCTAAATTTTTGCAAGTCTTCAATCATATTCTTTTCATCCTTCACTCATCATCCTTTTGCTACTAGAGTTCTTCTTGGTGGTTCATCATGATTTAATTCATCCTCAAAGTGTTCTTCAAGATTCTTGTTGGAGCTCAAGCATTCGTCATCATGCATTCCGAAGTGCAATTCCTTCTACCTTATCTTTTGAGATGGTGTTATGTTATTCTTGATAATTCCTTCATGAATTAGGATTCACAAGTTATCAAGAATGAAATATCTAAACCCATCATCCCTATTTCTCAGGAGATCCTTTCAACCTCCCATTTTGTTTGTTGGAGTTATCTTGGGTTGTATCTCACCTAAAAGCTTTCCCTAAGGATTTTTGCTATTTATGGTGCTTATAAATGACCCAGTTTCTTGAGTTATCCTCCTGCAGAAACAAATTTTCATCTCTTTGGTGCTCTCAATCAAATCAATTGTTCAAGTTTTGAGATGTTTTCCATAAGCCCACATCAAGCTTATTCTTTTGTTGTTGATTATTTCTAACAACTCCGTCAACCCTTCTTCGTAAGGAGGATTTTCAAATTCATTTGTGGGAGTAGTTGTAAGAGTAAGAACCGGAGCTTGGACTCATCTGGAGGAGTAAGAACCGGAGCAGAGATGAGCTTTTCTTTGAGAGTTTTGAATGCCACATCACAATCCAGAGACCAGTTGTACTTGACATTCTTCTGCAGCAAGTTGGAAAGAGGCTTGGCAATCTTGGAGAAGTTCTCAACGAACCTTCTGCAATAGCTAGCAAGACCAAGGAAGCTTCGGAGTTGCTTGACGTTCTAAGGGGGTTCCCAGTAGACAATTGCTTCAACTTTCTCGGGGTTGACAGCAATACTGTCAGCAGAGATGATATGGCCCAGATACAAGACCTTATCGAGCCAGAATTCGCACTTAGAGAACTTGGCATAGAACTTGTGTTCATGGAGTCTGTCGAGAACCAGACGGAGGTGCTTTTCATGATCCTCTTCATTCTTGGAGAATACCAAGATGTCATCCAGATAGACGAGCACAAATTCGTTGGTGTAGGGGTTGAAAATGTAGTGCATCATTCTCGAGAAGGTGGGTGGAGCATTAGCGAGGCCAAAAGACATGACTGTGTATTCATAGGAGCCGTAGCTTGTTCTGAATGCAGTCTTGTGAATATCTTCTTCGCGGAAACGGATCTGGTGATAACCCATCCAGAGATCGAGCTTTGAGAACACTTTTGCTCCTTTGAGCTGCTCGAACAATTCATTGATGTTGGGGAGCGGATACTTGTTCTCTTGTTCTTTATTGTCTTCTTGTTCAACGGTCGGTAATCAAAGCAAAGGCGCTCCGTGCCATCCTTCTTCTTGACAAATAAGACACCACAGCCCCAAGGAGAAGTGCTAGGCCTGATTAGACCCATACGCTCTTGCTCATCGAGTTGTTTCTTCAGCTCCTTCATTTCATCAGGGGAGAGCTTGTACGGACGCCGGCATGCTCGCTCAGTACCGGGCTCGAGTTCAATGACGAATTCAACTTGACGATGCGGAGGCATGCCTGGAAGCTCTTCAGGGAAAACATCTTCATATTCATTGACCACCGAAATTTGAGAGATGGCATTAATCTCGCCCTTGTCATTGGGAGAGAATAGTCTGATTGTGTTATCTCGAGAGGCAAAGATAATCACGTCTTTGTCGAAATGAGTAAGCTTGACTTCCTTATTTGCACAATCAATGTGAGCATCATGTTGTGAAAGCCAATCCATCCCAAGAATAAGATCAATGTCGGAATTGCCGAGAATAACCGGAGAAGCCAGAAAGTGGTAATCACCCATGTGAATAGATACATCCGGAGCATACAATCTAGAATTCATTTGCTTTCCCGGAGAAGTAATCGATAATTCCCTTGGTAAAGCCAGTGTGCCCACATTGTGCTTGAATGCAAATGGATATGACATGAAAGAATGTGATGCACTAGAATCAAACAAAACATTAGCAGGTTTAAGATTGACTGGAAGGTTACCAAGTATCACATCTGAAGAGTTCTCTGCTTGAGGTGCATTCATCAGATTCACTCTTGCAACATTTGGATTGTGCTTGACAATAGCAGTGCTGACAGGTGGAGGAGGCGGAAGGCTCCTTGGGTTGGGGTACTTGTTAGCATAATGACCCTTCTGAGTGCACTTGTTGCAACCCACTTCTGAGAGAGGACGGTGATAAAGAGCACTTGACTTCGAAGCTTGAAAGTGGTTCTTTGACTGGTTGCTTGGGTTGAGTGGGTGGGAGAAACCACGGCCACCAGAATTCTTGTTGTTGTTGTTGTTGGGAGGTCGGATCACTGGAGGAGGTGGAAGCCAAAACTTATGTTGCTTTGCGACCACTTGGGAAGAAGAGGAGGAGTGAACAGTGTCTCTGATCCTCTTTTTGGAAGCTTCCATCTTGAGCTGGGTTGCCTCTTGCTTAAGTGCCATGTTATAGAATTGATCAAATTCATCAGGCTCAAACAAGGTGAGAGCTAGTTGGAGTTCATCCTTCAGACCACCACGGAACTGATAAATCTTGCTCTTGGCATCTGGGATGTCTTTCTTGGCATAGCGGTCAAGGTTCTGGAACTTGACATTATATTGATAAACAGTCATTGAGCCTTGTTTCATGTTGCGGAATTGCTCACGCATACCCTCGATGACACTTGTTGGAATGTGGTGAGAGCGAAAGTCCTTGCAGAAGTCAGCCCACGAGATTTCACGCCCTTCTCTGGAATCTTTGTACTGCTGCCACCAATCAGCTGCTTGGTCCTTGAGTTGGAAGGCGGCAAACTTCACATAGTCCTCAGGCATCACGTTACTGCACTCGAAATGCTTCTTGATATCTGTTATCCAGTCTTCAGCATCTAGAGGGTCCACACAGTAACTGAATGCCTTTGGTTGGTTTGCCAGGAACTGGTTGAGTGTAGCAAAGTGAGGTTGGTTGAACAAATTGCCTTGGCCTTGGTTCCCATGAGCACCTTGACTTGCTTGATTTGCTTGAATGTTCTGCATCATTTGCATAAGCATCTAGGTGTTCTGGTTCGTCGCTTGCATAATTGCTCTCCAGGCCTCAGACGGAGGAGGAGGGGAAGGAGGACGATCAGGAACCTCTTCACCCTCTGGGTTAGCGTTGGGAACCCTTTTAGGAGCCATCCTGAATGAGATGAAAACTATTAGCCATTGATTGAGAGAAAATATATAAGCTGAATCAACGGCTAGAAATTGCAACATAAGTCTTCACAAGAACATTCGAACAAGATGAACGAATGCAATCCACAGTTTAATAGTAACAACAATCTTCACGAGAAGCCACTTGGGAGAACAAAAGGTAAATAAAAACAACAAGGAGCAGATAGAACAAATACAAGATAGAAGCTTCGTTCGACATATTCGTGCTGAAAGCTTATGGAACGTGTTACAAAAGGGTTTTGCAATCCCCGGATCAGCATAGCTAAGGACCCTATAAGAGGCAACTCCCGATCGGAACAACGCCCATAAAACTACTTCACTCAATGTAGAACCCCGAACACTCCATATCATGCATTCGTTGGAAGAATGCCTACGAACTACTAGATGAACCCACCTATTAATTTCCGAAAGTTTCCAGTTATGCAGTCAGGTGTTGGGGATACGGGGGAAGCATCGCGCACTCAACTCTAATCCTACATCCAGCTGTATCCATCCTTCAACACATAACCAGTTATTTCCGGAAACCGTCTACCTCGGACCTTCGAAACGCATCTACTATAGAAGCTATGGCAATACTCCCGAACTACCTCCCCAGTACTGGGTGATGTCGAGGTTATCTTACCAGTAACCGCATAGGAGAGTTTTCGATGTCGGCCGTCTTAAGTATTCCATAACTGCTGCGATATATTTGTGACGACAACACCTCGGAGCTCAACTCCCTGGGACACTGCCACAACCCCTAAATGACAGGAGGCATCGAGAACAATGTTCTCGTCACAAAGACATCGGAACAATCCAAACAATACCCGCGTGATCCTAAAAAAATTTGGTGAATTTTTGAGAGTAGAAGAGATAAGAGTAATCGTCAGGAGTCCTCACCAGAGTGAAAAGAGATGAGGAGCAAAAGAAATCCTACTCTCCGATATATATATATAGGACTCAAAACATTTTCAAGTGTGTGAATAGACTCAACCGTCAACGATTCGATCAATCAGTGGGGGCTTCTAGGTCGGAGAAGGCTCTGAATACCAACTTGTAATGCCCAGGATGGGATTATACCTCCTACGTGTCGAGGCACGACTTAAAGGTATAAGCCCATTCTAGAATGATCTCAAGTTTGGTATCTTTGCACGACTCATGTAAAAATAGGGTTGAAATTGCAAAAGGAAAGTTGGCTTACACTCGCCACATCACACAATACATTACATAAGCAAATCATCATCCAAATAACATCACAACCCGACTATGGGCGAAGATCCAAATGAAAGATACCAAAT
The DNA here is from genome assembly GCA_902687465.1 of Secale cereale. Taxonomy (NCBI): domain Eukaryota; kingdom Viridiplantae; phylum Streptophyta; class Magnoliopsida; order Poales; family Poaceae; genus Secale; species Secale cereale. The sequence goes on from LR738710.1 coordinate 655,938,666, forward strand.
ACATAAAGCCACAAGGTCCAAATCGCCCCTAGTAGAAACCACTATTGATCATCAGGATAGTGCACATAGTAACGACCACCTTCTTCATCAAACTCCCAGTACAGCTCCGTGCCATCACCTGAGTAGTTCACCATGGTACCTACATCTGGTGTGGTGTAGAATCTGTGAGCCACGGAAGACTCAGCAATCCCGTTCCCGGGTAGCAAAACTATCTAAGCCTTGGGTGTGGACCAAGGCTGAAGAAAGATAAAAGGTTGCAGCTGCACTAGCACTAGCTTACGTGTTTAGAGCGAGAAGAGAAGTGCCACGAGCATCAAAGTGATCACGAACTGATCCTATCTAAGCATGTCAAACATAACCCCACCGTGTTCAGTTTCCGAACCCCTTTCGGAAAATGACCGTCACGGTTACTCACGCTAGTAGTTTGTTCTGAACATGGTGTCAAGTTTTCTACAACCGGATATTAACAAGATCCCATCTGCCACATAACCGCGGGCATGGCTTTCGAAAGTTCAAAACCCTGCAGGGGTGTCCCAACTTAGCCCATTACAAGCTCACGATCCGAGGAGTCACAACTCCAAGGTGGGCAGGATCGAGTTTTCTCGGAATCCCGTGCTCAAGATACTCCGACTAAGGTAAGACTAATCCAGCAAATCCTCCCAGCGTGCCGACACCCTGACAGTAGCCGCGCGTATCTAGTCTCAGGCCACGACCGGATGGGACAAGCTACAGGTTTTTACCAGCCCTTGAGTTTCCTCGAGGTGGCCCCGCAGCACGCCCAGTTTGGACCAACACTCATGTGGAGCACTGGCCCGGGTTGTTGATTAAGAAGAGGGTTTATAACTCCCTATGCAAGTTTTAGTTGTTTAGGCAAATGTAGTACCAATGTTGGGACTTGCTGGAAAAGCCTTAGTGCTAAGCGGTTTATCGAGGGGGTCCCATAACCCCAACCTTGTGAGGAACGCATAATCAAGGAACATAACATCGGTTTATACGGTTCCTAGGGCGGCATGAGTGGAACAAATCTCCAAGCAAGAGGCTTAGCCTTCCACCCATTACCAATATATAGATGATTTATTTTAAGAGTTTACATAGTGTGATATCCCAACAATAACTTCAACATGAAGCAAGAATCTTCAAATCTTCTCCTGCAACTAGCAATGCTATAAGAGGGGCTGAGCGAAACTTACGTAGCCAAGCAAAGGTTTGCTAGGTTGGGTGGTTAGACAGATTCATGGTTACAATAGGAGGCTGACAAACAAACATGGGCATCGAGGCAAAGAGCTAAAGAGCGAGACATCTAGCAATAGGCAAAGATAGTAATGATATCTGGGTCAGGTCATCTTGCCTATCAAGTCGTCATTGGGATCGTAAGACGGCTCCTCGTACTCAACCTCGGTAGTAACCTCGTTCTCGTTCTCGGTCTCGGCTTCCGGCTCTACTCAACACAAGAACACAACGAGGCACGAAATCACACAAGGTGCAATGCACAAGCAACATGATGCAAGTATGATGCACTTATGATGCATTACATGTCAAGGGAGGAAGCACACAAGAACAACACAAGACAACAGGATTAAATGAGGCCGGAATCAACATAAAGCTAATCCGGTAAGTCCTCATATGCATGTGTTGAAAATGGTCCAGATCTAAACAAACCTTAAGTTAGAGTAGTTAAACAGCAAGTTAACATGCACCATGATGATCTACACGAAATTCTAGTAAAGTTTCATAGAAAGTTTGTTTAATTCGGAGCTACGGTCTAGAAGATATGAGCAAAACAAGTTAAGCATGGCAACGGTGCAAGATGCACCCAAACATAAAGCAAACATACTCCAAACATGTAAACAAGATGATATTATGATTCTACATGCAAAATCACACAAGTTTCATGTAGGACTTGCTCAAAACGGAGCAACGGTTCAACACATACACTCGAAACAAGAAACAATGCAAAGCTGAAATTAACAGCCACATAGCAACTTTGGAGCAAGAAATATGTACTCTACATCACTCAAACATGATGACAAGAAGCATGGACATGAAGTAGACATATCCTACAGCAAACAACTCCATTGGAGCAACCCCATAGGAGGCATGGATCAATAGCAACAAGCTACAACATTTTGATCATGACGTTAAAAACCTGACAGTAATATTTTAAAGCAACTTGGGAGCAAGAAATAAATAAGCTACAGCAAGCCATATGAGCAAGTGAGGGCATGTATGGATAGACAACAACATATACAACAAGTAATGATCAAAGGCCACCCCAAAACTAACATCGATTTGCCTAGGGCATCAAGCAAACATAGCATCAGGATATGACAGATTCCGGACTTAGCCAAAATTTCACTAAGTATAAAACAGTGAATTTGGCATGGCATGTTTGCAAGCATGTTTAAGTCACCTCAAGGCATATCATGGAAAATGGTTTGTACCACAGCAAAGACCACATGATGGAGATTCTAAAACATACTGGCATGTGACAAGGGGACAACCACATCAATAGCAACGAGCTCTTCAAATCAGCATCTCATAACATGTTACAAAACTTAACACCCACATGCACTTTTGCAACAAAGATTAACATGGCAATATGAACCCTACCATGCATGCTACAGCAACCATCATGTAAAGAATCTCATGAGGAACATTTTGACATCTCATTTGCTTCATTTGGATAAACATGCACCAAGTTATCACATCTCAAACATGGCATGAAAATAACAAGTAGCAGCAGTTTATATCAAGTAGCACTCTTCTCACGAAGATTAAGACCTCTAGATGAACTCAAACATGCATGACACAATGGAACAAAACGTAGTACACATCACCACGATCATTTTGATATATCACTCACTCAAAACGGACATGCACACACAAAGTTACAAACAATCAAATATGCAACATTATTAAGCAAATCTGGGACTTAGCAGTTTCGGGCAAGGGGAAAAAACACAGCCGAGCGATGAATACTAAAAGATGCGCCGAGCGGGGCTTAACGGGCCTGCCCGTGGCCCAGGAGCGAAGCGGGCTGAGGAGCTGGCCTCGAGGAGGGCCGGCCCAAGAGGCAGCGAGGGTGAGATCGGATCGGGGCTCCTCCCCTATCGATCTGAGGCGGCGGCGGCGCGGAGTTGCCGGCGGCGACCGATGTCGGTGGCGGTTGGCGGCGAGGGGAGGCCGGAGATCCGCCAGCGGCGGCGGCGCGGCAGCTCGCCGGCCGGGGCGGCGGCTCCGCAGCGCGGCTGCGGGGAGGCGCGCAACCGGCAGGGAACCGCGGCGGCGGCGGCGGCGGGCGCGGCGGCCGGCCACCCGTGCGCGGGTGGCGGAGGGTGCGCGAGGGGCGCGGAGGCAGTCCGGGCCCGGAGGGCCGCAGTCGGGCCGGCAGGCCGCGGTGGGAGGCGGGGCAGCCGGGCGACGTGGCGTCCGCGGATTGGACGCAGGGGCGGCGGCGGACGTGACCGGTGCCGGCGGACACGTCCGGCGCGCGGAGGAGCTGCGGCACGGAAAGAAAAGGGAGAAAAACAATAGGACTAGGGTTTGGACGCAAAAATGGACGTGGGGGGCTAATTTATAGGCATAGGGAGCTAGGAGACTCCAAATGGGGAGCGGTTTTCGCCCACACGATCACGATCCGATGACCGAGATGATGGGAAGTGTTGTGCTGGGTTAGTGGGCTGTTATTGAGGGGGTCTTGGGCCTCAAAGAAGAGGTTCTTTTTGCCCACTAGGTTAACCGTTGGAGTACCAAACTAACTCCAAACGCGACGAAACTTGACAGGCGGCCTACACGTACCAAAACAACATCGCACAACAAGTCTCACGTCAATCCGGAAACGTTACATGGCCAGACACGAAAGAAGGACTCGGGGATGCCACGGGCACGTGTGTGAGCGTCGGAACTCGAAACGGACAATGGGAAGAGACGAGTGGGACCAGATGCATGTGACAACACAAATGCAATGCAATGCACATGACAACATGGCATGGATGAAATGCACACACACACGACAAAACGAAGAACCCGGAAAGAAAGAAGAGCCCGGAAAGGAATTGATGAAGCCAAAGTTTATATATTGCCATATTGGGAAAGTGTTACATCTGGGGCATTACAAACTCTCCTCTACTACGAAAAGATCTCGTCCCGAGATCTAGGACTGGAAGAAGGAAGGATACTCGGAACGAAGGTGATCTTTTCTCGTTCCCACGTAGCTTCTCGGTCGGTATGGTGTGACCCATTAACTTTCAAGAACTTGATTGACTTGTTGTGGGTCTTGCGCTCGGTTTCTTCAATAATAGCAATGGGGTGCTCACGATAAGACAAGTCTTGTTGAAGATCAATCTCCTCAAACGAAATAGTGCGTTCAGGTGTCTTGAAGCACTTGCGGAGTTGAGACACATGAAACACATCATAAACATTTGCAAAGTTGGAAGGGAGCTCAAGTTGATAGGCTAGACCGCCTCTATTGCCAAGGATCTTGAAAGGACCCACGTATCTAGGAGCAAGATTTCCTTTGATACCGAATCTTTGGGTTCCTTTCATAGGAGAAACACGGAGATAGACATGATCCCCAATGTTGAAAACCAAATCACGATGCTTGCTGTCATAGTAGCTCTTCTGACGAGACTGAGCGGCCTTGAGATTCTCACGTATGACTTTGCACATTTCTTCGGCTTCTGAGATCAAGTCATTGCCAAGAAGTTGACGTTCACCAGTCTCGGACCAGTTGAGAGGAGTACGGCACTTTCTGCCATAGAGGATTTCAAATGGAGCTTTGCCGGCACTTGCTTGGAAACTGTTTGTCGGTGTACTAAAGTAGGGGTACTTTTGTATCCCGACTTGTGCACGGGCAGTAGCAGCACCCCGCGGCTGGGCTGGCCACGTGCCCGCCAAGCGCCCGCTCTGGATCCTTTTTGAACCATTCAAGAACAAAGTATACAAATGAGGAGAACAAGGCCCCGGCAAGAGGAGCTTGCCGGGAAGGCCGCACCAGGCTCACGGTTCTCACTCCAGCGCAAGACCCTGGCAAGAGGAGCTTGCCAGGAAGGACAAAGAACAGCACCTCAGAAGATATATCGTGGCACATCATGCGCCCCGGCAGGACCCGGAGAGCGACAAGCTTCCGGGCCCGGCAAGGTAGCGACTGCGGCAAGGAGCTTGTCGCGGCAAGCTTTCACTGTGTGCCTGCGCTCCAGCTCATCTGTCCACGCGTCGCCGTGGGGCCCTTCCAGGGGCACGTGGCGGATGGCTGTGCAGCCTGGGGTACACGGTGGCAAGCCACGGTGACGAGGCCACCATCGTGGCGAACGGAGACGCCCGGGCGGAGGCTTTTTGGGGTGACGGCGACGGGCATTCAATGCCTTTGTCCCCCATCGTCTGGGTTAGGTACGAAGCACTGTGCATACACTATTCATGCACTGTTACAACTACCACCGATTTTACACTTTTACCCTCATCTACGTTGACACCTGTCGGTGACCCCTTCGAGCTATAAAAGGAGGCCCATGCACAACGTAGAGGGGGTTGGGTTCCAGAAACTTGATCACTCCCTCGCTCGGTATAGCTAGTACTGTAGATCTTCAAGCTCCCGAGCCAAGAACTCAATACAACCAAGGCAGGAGTAGGGTTTTACGCATCCGTGCGGCCCGAACCTGGGTAAACTGCTCACGTGTGCCCCTCGATCTGCTCTTTGTGCTCCCTCCGCTCCCTTGCCGTACCGAAAAGGGGCTCCGGTCCCATAGGTGTTCGTGGGCGATCAGTTTCCCCGACATCTTTGGCGCGCCAGATAGGGGGCGTCGAGGTTGTGCAAACCTGATCCGGCGCTCACGCGGGCGCAACCTTCAGCAACTTCATCAACCTCTCCAGCTTCATCGACATGACGCCGAAGAAGAGAGCTTCGGAGGTCGGAGGCCCGTCCGCGTCGATCCCGCCGCCACCAGAACCAACGGTTGGTGGGGTAGACGCTGGCGGAAGGGTGGACGCCGGCGAGGACACTCACGGCGCCGCCAAGTCCAAGGACAAGACGGATGACCGAGCCCACTCCAAGACCTCGGCGTCCGTGCACGCACCACATCCCTCTCAGGAGGTGCCGGACCAGCAGCGACGTGGTACCCAGGGTACCATATGCTTGCTGGGACGCGGCCAAGCTGGCGGGTCGCGGGATGCTCTAGGCCAGCGCGTCGGCACGAGCAAGGCGCGGTCGCCGGGGCGAGACCCTGCTCCTTCTAACGCTGTTAGAAGTCCGAGCATATCTCGCTCCTCACACCGCTCACCACCGCTTCCCTCCTCTCGAGCAGAAGCTCTAGCCAGAGCTCAGCTGCTTCTCGACTTCCCTCCAGCGGCGGACAAGGCCGAAGACTGGAGGGCTACAATCCAAAGCCTCATCGCCTTCGCCAACAACAACACGCCGCAGCAGCCGGCAACATCACGGCCGTGGCAAGTCGACCAAGCGAAGGCCGATGGAGACAAGACCGCTGGGGGTGCAACTACCGTGCACTCCCCGCCGCGGAAGCAGAATTCGCCGATGTAGGATCGAAGAAGTAGGTCTAGAGGGGGGGTGATTAGACTACTTGACAAGATAAAAAATCTGCCTTTTGGGTGTGCAAAGTTTTAGGCAGTTTTGCAATTAAGATCAAGTCAAGTAACACACTACACATGCAATTCTAGAGTATGGGCAGCGGAAAGTAAATTGCATATATAGTAGAGAGAGGTGGAGAAGATCAAACGCAGTTTGATGACACGAAGATTTTTGTCGTGGTTCCGATAGGTGGTGCTATCGTACATCCACGTTGATGGAGACTTCAACCCACGGAGGGTAACGGCTGCGCGAGTCCACGGAGGGCTCCACCCACGAAGGGTCCACGAAGAAGCAACCTTGTCTATTCCATCATGGCCTACGCCCACGGAGGACTAGCCTTACTCGGGGTAGATCTTCACGAAGTAGGCGATCTCCTTGCCCTTACAAACTTCTTGGTTCAACTCCACATCTCGAAGACGGAGGCTCCCAAGCGACACCTAACCAATCTAGGAGGCACCACCCCCCAAAAGGTAATAGACGGTGTTGATGATGATGAACTCCTTGCTCTTGTGCTTCAGATGATAATCTCCCCAACACTCAACTCTCCTCACTGATATGGCTGTGGTGGAAGAAAGATTTGAGTGGAAA